>LPNX010923832.1:384120-578019 GCA_001517045.1 Pseudotsuga menziesii | reverse complement strand
TAAATTGAATGCATGGTTTTATCTTTCAATATCCATCGTTAAATGAATCAGAATTACCAAGTTGAATAATTGAATCAAAATTACGCATTTATAAGATGTCATAAATACAATAATCACCCTTCCAAAAACCTTATCAATCTTTATGATAACAAAATCACATAACCGAAGGATAAATATTTGGATAAGAAATCACTAGTAGATTGATGACAAATTATTAACACTTATCCACTCAAAATAATAATTTCAAAATAGTAATTTTGTCAACTAATCCATAGTTCGCAAAGGTTTCTTTTAAAAACTTTGAATTTCATGTTTCAGTAGCTTCTGGAATATCATCATTTCAGTAGTTATCAATTCTTCACTTTTACTATATGAAATTCAAACATTTCATCAAAACAAAACACAATTTTATTCGATGAAATAATGGTTTTTAAAGGCTGTTGGGTAGGGGCACAACAAGACTATAACCTCGGATAGGGTAAGACATATCCTCAGTTTCGACCGGACCAGTGTCTTACGATTCAGAAGAACCCGAGGACCAATGTAGATGAGTTTGTTCCTATGGAACATGTCCAGATTCTTGAGCAGTCTGGCTTGCTCAATTTGTTAATAATACCACACTTTGGATGAGGTGCAGAGGTTAATGCTGTGGTGCGTGTACTACTTTCTTGTGTACATGGAGGTTACCTCTGGTTGGGTAATCGGGTTGATTTGAACATCGATCTAATACACCACATCACCAGGCTGTCCAAGACTGGTAAAGACCCTCAGACACATATATTAGGTAAGACCAATGATTCCAAGCTACCAGCAACCCTAGTTACCAAGTATAAGCTACAGAGAGGAGGTCGGGCTTGTGACCTCGCAGCAATAGAAGATGGTACACTCATATTTATAGCTAGTTCGCTTGGAGGCAGACTGTTAACCAAGGTTTTCCCAAAAGAAGTTACAGGATCAGTAATTCACCTTTCCATACAAGTAGCAGAAGGTTAATAGTTTAATTGGTGTTTATTCTTATTAAATATTTTTACCCAAGATTGTTTGACAGCCCAGGACGAGGAAAACCACCCTTTCCATTTCTTGTGGCTGCTTATATTATGTGCATTCGTCGAGTTGAAGGAGCTGCCCCATACCTAGTTTCCACAGACAGGAAGCGATGACTGCAGAGGTGCGCGCTATGTCAGTTTATGGGAGAGCAATAGCCCAGCCAAGAAAAAGATCAATGCGGTAGTATTCTATGAATACTATAACCTGTTGAAGAGAATCATCTAGGAGACACCACGGATCAGCACAAAGGTTGTGGACATGTATGATAATTGGCTTGATTTCATGGCGGACCTCCATAGAATCTTCCTAAGGCCAAAGCGGATGAGAACAGATCACTAGGAAAATGGTTCATTCAGAATGACAGCACAGGATGTCGAAGAAAACATCAAGGATTTTGATGAAGAATGGAAGAAGGCATTCGAAGATGCCACAGCAGGAAATGTACCAATAGGTACCACAAAGATAGACCCAGGGGACAAAGGAAGAGAGAAAGAGGGATCCAAGAAGATAGATATAGTAGATGTGACACCATCGGCACAAAAGAATATAGACACAGTAGAAGTGCCACCACAGGCACAAAAGAGGAAATATGTAGAAGGGATACCACAAGAGGCACCAAAGAAGAAAAAATCCAAAGCCACAAAGACACCCCTAGAGACCGTACTAAACTACGATGACTATGAACTCATTGCAACAAGATTGCAGGACATCACGCAGGACTCATTTGAGGCAATGCAGAAATTACAGGACAAGCTGGAGAGCACGATAGATAAGTAGCTTTTAGAGATAAAAGCATTCAATGAGAAGACTGACATGACGCAGATTCCGCCAGTCAAGGCGAAGGCCAGAGAAAGTTCAACACCATTGACTTCCTGTGAGGAATTCCTTACAAAGGATCACATCAATACAGTGCTGATACCGCTAGGGAGCATCCGATTCCTTGACTCGATGATTGATGTACAGATACAGATCAGACAACCTGTCGAGGTTAATCTCGTAGAGTTCCCCGTTGATCAATTACAAATGATTTAGTAGCAGGTAGCCGTCTATATTAGAGATAGAGAGCTCGCAACGTATAAATAGAACAATCACCTGAGACAACAACATGCAGAGCTCACCGCAAGCTTTCAGAAAAAGGTGGAGGAGTTAAGCATATATGAAGACAGAGAACAGGATCTCAGTCAGGTCCTGCAGAGCATTGCTTTAGAGTTACCTCAGTGTAACATTGAGTTTGCCTTACCTCTAACGCAAAAGGTAAGAAGAGTTGTAGATAGAGAAAAGGCTCTGGAAGAAACAGTGGCCAAGATGAAGGAATACCACAAAGCACAGATTGCTGAGCTTGAGGCTCGAGCACCAGGCACACCTCAGGAAGACAAGTAAGCAAGGGCAGAGGCCTTTAGAATTGCGTCTACACAGATGAAGAGTCACATAGATGATGCACAGTCATTAATAGATGATGCGACAAAGACATGTTTAGAGCTCGAGGAGCTCCTAGCTAAAATGGAATTGCAGAAGAGCATCCAGAACATAGAGAACGCCACAGCAGCAATGAAGGAAGAAGTCAAGAGCTTAGGATCTCTTGCAAAGATGAAGAAGACGACAGAGATGAACTGTCTGCAATAGGAAGCACATCAGTTGAGAGCAAAAGAGATACAATTCAATAATCTACTTCACCCATATCAGGAACAAATCACAGAGCTAGTCAATGCGGTTGAGCAGAAGTTTAAGGAGTTCACTACAAGCAAAACTAAAATTGATGATACAGAAGACTCCATCATTAGTCAAGCTATGCTTGAAATGGCACAAGAGTGTGTCGACGCCATGGGTAAAGAAGTCACAGGACTTCGAGAGAAACTTAAAAGGGCTTCACAGGAAGCCAAGAAAAAGCTACAGCAAGAGAAGCGAACTGTTAGTGGCTCAGGGGCGAGCCACAAGTAAGTGTTAGGGGACTGTTCGAGTAGGGTCTTGATGCTACAGGAAAAGATGCTACATCAGGACGAGAAAGTCAAAGGTAACAATACCTAAGCGGTCGAGAAGAGAGAGCTCACCCACTGCACTTAAGGCAGCGGCAAAGACAGGAGGGCTCAGCTACCCTCATAAATAGAAAAGGAGCAACGGGCTAAGGTATTAAAGACAAAGGACATAAAAGAAGTGGCGCCCATACCCATGATCAGCACCGGGAAGCGTGGAAGACTGTAGAAATATTTGGTGTGAAGAAAAGCAGAAGCTCAAGTACAGTAAGGCCGACTATTAGTAGTTAGGGTTTTTGGGTTACTGTTGGGAAAGGCCCACAGTTTTGTAATGGCGAGACCTTCGGGCCGCCTATAAAAAGGCATGTATTGTGTATTGTAAAAGGTTAGCTATTCAGACAATTAGCTAGATAGAGGGTCAGTTAGTCTGTTAGTTCATAGGAAGAGTCAAGCTCTGGTTCTGTTATTCAGTCAGTAGTTATCTTACTGAAACCAGTAGCTGATTCCTTGAGTATGAATGTAACAATCTGTAGGGATTGAGAGAGAGAGAGAGGGGGGGGGGGGAGTATATTGTAAGAAGGAAATATAGAAATAAAGAGATCTAAGAGAGAAGGGCTCCCAGTTGTGTGTGCAGAGTTACCCAGAAGATCTCAAGGTGCATATGAGGTTGCAGTGGAACTGTGTTCACTCTCTCAAGATATAATATATAAACCAGTTCCCGTGGACATAGCTTCTACCCTAGAATTGAACCACATAAAATCCGTGTGTTGTTTGATTGTTTCATGTGATTGTGTTTGCTTATGTACTATTTGATATTTTTTACATGAATGTTGTATATCATTTAATGAGCATATGCATGTTATTCCTCAGTTTACAGTAACATAGGAGGTTAACAGTGAGTTGAATGCATCAAGTATCTCGCATATGAGTTTACCAGTGCTTGATTCACCCAGTAGCAGTTACACTGTTAAGTGATTCTAGTAGATTCAGTTCAACAAGTGGAGTAGAGTTGATGTTAAGCGTGTTAGACTATAGAAGCTAGCGAGAAGATGTCTAAGCGCCTTAACGAAAGACAACTAAGTTATTATATAGGGAGAAAAATCCTTAGACCTGGTGATTCGTTGAGCATATTAAGTGTTGTCATAGGATTCATCACCATATAGGAAGGCGATATCGCACTGTCAGAGAAGCTACGGTGTGGGATATAGCAGGTAAGCAGATCAGTAAGAGAGGAATTTTGTGCATCATTAGAGAGGCTGCGATGCGATAAGAGTCACTTCCCTATCAGAGTCAGCGAGAAGAAAGGACATCGCGTCACATAGAGTAACCCCACTGGTTAAGGAGAGATGAGAACCACTAGGATGCTACAGAACTTGGTTGAGGACACTTGAGTCTTTAGCCAACCCATCATAGATCACTTCGGGTGAGACTTCAGACCATTCCGCGGTCTATCGCCGAAAGGGCCAGTGAGCTAGGGGTTTTGTTGGTACGAGTATAGTAAACCCAGGTCTGCCCATGATAACAAACAAGTCGTTTAGTGAAGAGTAAAGGGAGTTCTTCAATGGATCACAAGGTATATTCTTGTTGTCTCTCTAGTTAGCTATTAAATAGCTTGTCTGCGAAAAAGGTATTCTGAAAATGGACCAAGAGTAGTGGAACTCTGGTGTGCGGAGGATGTAGGCACCATGATGAAAGGGGGGAGACACATGGAAAGGTAAGGGGTAGATGGGAACAAGTTCTGGTGAAAGTGTGAAGGTCACTGAGGAAACAAGTGGTTGCACAAGAGGAGGAGAAATATTTCAAGAGAAGAGGCAGAGGACGGGAGAAGGTCCTGCTGCGATCGAAGTGTGATGCCGTGAGGAACAACCACATGAGACAAAGTGACCTTTCAATGAAAACGAGGATGACCAGGTGCAGTCTACACCCATAAGGATGATAGGATCGAACCCCAGTAGTATCATGCCTGTACCTCTATGTACTACTCCACCACCAGGAAGTAACATGCATTCTATGTTGACTTTCCTGACATGTTAGCAATAGTATAGAAGTAGAGTACCGACTAGAGGAAGAAGGCCTAGAATGGTGGATGATGAAATGAAGCTACCAACATTTCATGGAAATGACAACGATGACCTAGAGAAATACTGGTTCTTGTGCAAGGTGCTCTGAACGGCCCGATAGATTGTAGATGATGATGTCAAGAAAATCCGGCTGGAAACCACCCTCAGGGGTTGTGTGTTGGAGTGGTACATGAGATTCATTCTGATTCCTTAGGGAGGCATAAAGAAAACATTGGATGAGATCTATAAGGGTTTATTTGAAGAATTCAAGAAGCGAAAGTCTGAGGCTCAGTACATCACCGCGTTGAAAGAAATTAAGCAATTCCCTAATGAAACAATTTTGGACTTCGATCAATGGTTTAAGGTGTTGATGGCTTGAGTCAGCTTTGAGATGAGAGATGTTCATCACAAGGAGTGGTTCATCGCCACACTTGTCCCAAATATCAAACAACCACTAATTCATCAAAATATTGCAACACAAAGTGAGGCTCTAGAAATCGTGATGAAATTGGAGGCATCACCAGTAGGGAAATCGTGGTCGGAATGAACTAGATTCAAGCACAATTGGCCAATCTGATGCTCCAATTGCTAGATATCAAGAAGGCCAAGGAATATCATGATGACCTTTGGTGCAGCCGGTATCATGTAGAAATACACACCAAGGATACATGTCTAAAGTTCCAAAATTATTTTCTTTCAGGAGCTCCGAATCCATTGAGCTGCACTGGTATACCATGCTGCCACATACGTCAAGTATACGGGAATTGACATGAGAACAATGACTACATAAAAAATATGGTTACCAAGGTAGAAAATATGTATTGCACCTTTTGTCGGTTAGTAGGACATGATGATAAAAACTACTAAGCTTATGAATTACTGTAGGAAAGGATATATGATTCATATTTTGTGAAAGGTGAGGACCCCTAGGCAATGCAAGCGCAACCACAGATGGTACAACTAGCAGCGTAGTTGCAGTATACACCACCACCCCAGATGCAGTTTATCTCATTGCAACCACAACAATATTTTATCTCGTTGCAATCACAGCCGCGGCTTGTAGCACAACCGCTATATGCGTCACGACCATAGTATAATCAGGTTCCACTCATTTAGTCTCAACCACAATATGTTCAAGGTATGTACAATGTCTAGCAACAACCAAACCCACCATAACAGTAGATGGCCCAACCTCAATTTGAACAAGGAGGAGTCCAAGGAGGATTCAAAGGATGAGGAAGAGGCTTCGGTTGAGGAGGACAGGACCGAGAATCGATCCAATGTTATCCATGTGGAGTATTTGGACACTATCAGAGGGATTTCCCTCATGTGCAATGTACATACTGTGTGGCCAACGAACATAATGTTGAAAATTTCTCTCAGCTAATTATAAAATGGCAGGCTGTAAACATTCCTCAGTTGCAGAATGCGCAGGCTCAGAACCAGCCAATGTTCCAAGTACAGAACCAACCAATGATGCAGAATCAGATCCCACCACAGAATCATATTCAAAACCCACCATAGACTCAGAATCAACCATTGAATCAGAACCCACCATTGAAAATGAATCAAGGATCAACAGTTGCAACAATTCAAGTTGAACCGTGAATGAAGGATGTCAACATTGGGGTTGTCACTCGCACCAATGCGAGGACTGGAGAAGACAAACTAAGCCAAAAAGTTTGGCTCATTGGAAAGAAAAAGGTAGAATTTGATATTGCGACAGAGAAAGACACCTTCTTATGGGCGAAGCATGCAATCAGGAGAAATTTGGGTAAGTTACCAATTATTGACATGCCATTTACTTTTGATCCATCTATAGAGGAAGGACCATCACGACAGCATGGTACCTTGCAGTAGTTAGTTGAAAGTTGTTTGTCACTGGTAAGGGACCCCGATGCCCTTGTTGAGATTGAGATGTTATTGTACCACAAGGATAAGGCATTGAAGGATTTCATAGTGAACTATTTTCAAAAGAGGAATGTTGGCAAGGAGATGAGGATGAATATCGAGATCGAAGATTATGAGGTTGAATTGGTTATTCTGGATCTTGGATTAGATGTAAACATTCTGACCAAGCAAACCTGGAATTTGATGGGGAAGCTAAACTTGGGATGGTCATTGGTGCAGTTGCGACTCGTAAATCAGGAAAAAGTTCATCCCATTGGTCGCGTCTCAAACCTATTTGTTTATATTGGAGGTATGAAAACACATGATGCTTTTGATGTGATAGAAATAGTTGAATATGGAGGTTCTTATCCAACACTGCTAGGGATTGGATGGGCTAATGATAGCATGGTGGTCATCAATTTGAAGAAACAGGTCGTGACGTTTGAGAACCAGGATGTCAAGGTCATCTCTCCCTTGGACCTTTAGGAAGGATGTTGGTATATTGAACCGGTGAAGGATGAAGTCGGTAAAAGTTGGGATCGTTCTTATAATATCTTTGAAGACTATATCCATCCTACCATCGATGGAAAAATTGGATGGCGTAGTGCTAATTCTGCGTCCTCTGATTTCGATGATGCTCTAGAAAATTGGAAGAATAGGTTGCATGAAGTGTCATTCAGGAAATGCGGGTTGATTACACAATCTCTCTGTCGTGTCATGACTAAGATGGTAGAGTTGCCAAATTATGAAGGCCTTCTAGTGCTATCAGAATTCATTTGAGAATTTGGAGAGAAAGTGTTTGAGCCCAAAAGGGTATTGGCCATAGATGTATCACTGAAGGCTACCCCATCCCGATGGTGGGCGATGCACAAGTAGATGATCCATGACTGGGAACAATGTCGGATATTGATGATGGTGCACTTTGGTGATTCAGAGGTCTATCATGCTAGGATATATGATGGTAGAATGACCCCACCAATCATTTGATAGAGTGTCAGGCCTTATGGGCATCACGACCCAAAGATGAGTGGGTCCATGCTTTTGTTCACACTCTGGATGAGATGCCTAGATCCTAGTATGTAGCGGCAGAATTGTGCAGAACTATAACCACTTGGGAGGAGTTGTCCATTTTCTTTACGTAGATGTTTATATTTTGGGATGCCAACCCAGAAGTTCATAATGCATTACAAATCATCTATGACGTAGTGTTCAAATTCGTCCCCATCGCATACTCAGTTGATCCACATGCACACTACTCGATACAATCCATGATGACATTCTACAACCTATCTAGGGAACCTGAAGATGATGATGAGTTGTAGAATGTTAATATCCCAGAGTCCAAAGGAAGCTATGATGTCGCAGCACCCAAAATACCGATGGATTCAATGAGTCAGCCAATGAATATCAGGAAAGTCAATATTGGGTCAGAAGGGAACCCCAAATTTTCCAATGTCGGGGACTATTGGGATGAGGATACAATGGCCAAAATCATGGACCTACTGCATGAATTTTAGGATTTTTTTTCTGACGTGGTTCTCAAAAATGAAGGGGATCTTAGGAGACTTGGGGGAGATGAAAATATTGTTGAAACCAGATGCAAATCCTGTACGACAGAGGCCGTATCGGGTGAACCCACGATACAAGGACCGTGTGAAGGCTGAGATAGATTAGATGCTGGATGTTGGGATCATCAAGCCGGTAGAAGAATCCAAGTGGATAAGTCCTATGGTGGTCTAGGATAAAAAGACCGACGAAATTCGCATTTGCGTCGACCTAAGAAAGTTGAATGATGCATGCGTTCATGATCCGTTCCCGACTCCTTTTACAAATGAGGTCCTTAAAGGAGTAGGAGGTCAGGAGATGTATTCCTTCACGGATGGCTTTTCAAGGTACCACCAGATCCGGATTGCAAAGGAGGATCACCATAAGACCATGTTTGTTACTGAATGGGGCTGTTTTCAATATATAGTCATGCCTTTTGGGCTGAAGAATGCACCAACAGTATTTTCTCGGGTAGTAGCTATGTTTAAAGACTTTATTCAAAAATTCCTACAAGTATATATGGATGATTGGACCGTCTATGGGATAATTAGGACCATCTTGACAACTTGCGATTGATGCTCGAAAGGTGTTGAGAGCATTAGATTGCATTAAATTCTAAGAAGTGCATGTTTTGCGCATCGTTTGGAATTTTAATCGGCCACATAGTGTGTAATGAAGTTTTGTTGGTTCATCCAGCGAAGATCACACTAATTCTTAGTTTGCTGCCATTGATGAATGTGAATATGATTCGGGACATGCTAGGGCATATGGGATATTATCAAAAGTTTATCAAATGATACACTACGATTACTACCCCCATGGAGAAGCTACTGAAAAAGGATGGTTCCTATGAGTGGACTTAGGAATGTCAAGGCATCTTTAACACATTGAAGGCCAGGATGGCCTCTGCACCCATACTTGTTTTTCCTGATTGGAATAAGGGGTTCCATGTGCACGTCGATGCCTCATCCATTGCAATGGGGGTTGTGCTTACACAACCAAGGGAGGCCAACCTGGATCACCCAATTTCATATGCCATTAGAAAGTTGTCATTTTTCTGAACGAAATTACACAACAACTAAAAGAGAAGGCTTGGCGATGGTTTATTCCTTGCAAAAGTTTAGGCAGTATTTTTTGGGAAGACATTTCATGATGTTCGCTGATCATTCTTCTTTGCAATACTTGGTCAATAAGCGTGTGTTGGGGGGGGGGGGGGGAATTTATCAGTGGCTCCTTCTGTTTCAGGAGTTTGACTTTGAAATAGTCATGAAACTAGGACGGTAGACCGAAGAAGAACCGACCAATATTGATGATGGATTCCCAGATGCATAACTGTTCCATGTCGACATCATAAATGATCACTATGCCCCAATTATTTAGTTTTTGGTTAGTGGTAGGACATGTCAACTAGTCAAAAGAAGCAGTTGGTAGTAAAGGCGTGAAATTTTCAGCTGATGATTGGGAAATTATATAAGCTTGGTGTAATATCCCAAACTTATATTTTCCTATTTATGTGTATATTGTAGATGGCTAATAGACTTACTCCTTAATCAAATAGGAAAGAAAACACTGAACTTTGCATGCATGTAGTTGCATGCAAATATGTGCCCTAGACAAATACTGAGATGCTATAAAATAGGAGAAATCAATGCATGTACATACTAGTATATAGATCAGCTGATGGTGAAGAGACTGGTCCCAACATGAAAGGATTTTGTTGGAGGAATAGGGAGATATACCAAATCATTCTCCACAGGTGAATGTGCCCTCCTCTCAAACTGTATAAGATCTAGAATAATAAATAAGCTGCTACTAGAAGCCCATATGATGTGCACTAGGGTTATAATACCCCTTTGATGATGATGGAAGCAACATGCAGAAGTTTTGAAACATGTAGCTAGGAAAACGAATTGCTTTGTCTCTGATGATGGTGACACGGTGTGACGGTGAAACCCTCTGGATGGATGAATAATCAACCTCCTGGAATAACTATTGAATGTAACCTGATGATGAACTAGTGTTGAACCTGGATGATCCAACCTGATGATGAATTAGGGCAGATAGATTTTGCTGCCAAAATACACCAGTTAGCTGAGCATGTGCTCAATCCCAGCTTAGCTTTCCGAGCTTTATAATTCGACTCGATAAATCAATTATCACATAAGTGACTTCTCCATTCACGTTATCTTTATTTTATAACTTTCAACTGCGAAAACCCTAACTTTTGACCTAATTAGGTCACTTTATCTTCTAATTTGTAGTTGACTTACATGCATGCACAAACCCTAACTTTTGACCTAATTAGGTCACTTTATCTTCTAATTTGTAGCTGACTTGCATGCATGTGCATGGAGACATTATCGAGTGCATGCATCATTAAATAATGCCCAAATGTCATGCATGTAGGTGGCCTTTGGCTCTAGTGACCCTCTTCAACCTAATGGTGATATAATATTTTTTCCCTAGATATTCTATATATGGCATTAGTCTTCGGCTGATTCCTTGACTGTCAGTACCTACTCGAACCTATAGGAATCACATAGGTTAGCGGGTTGGTCCTCAAATTCCTAAGTAGAAGAGGACATTACAATCCTCCCCGCTCGAATTTGCTTGTCCTCAAGCAATTGTAAAGCTGGGTGCTGTAATACCTATTCTGCCTCCCAAGTAGCCTCCTCTATAGGCAGATATTTCCACTGAACCAGGTAATCTCTGATGATTATGTTCCTCATTTTTCACTCTCGCACCTCTAAGATGCGCTCCAGAATCAGAACCAATTGCCCCTCATCATCAAGGGGAGGCAGCTCAGAAGATGTAACAATCTTTTGATCAACCACCTTCTTGAGATTAAAGACATGAAATACGTTGTGAATCTTTCTCTCTAGGGGTAGTTCTACCTCATATGCTACCTCTCCAACCTTCCGAATTATCTTGTATGGACCATAGAAATGAGGTTGGAGTTTTTTTGCTCCTTTATTTTTAAGAGATGACTATCGGTAAGGCTGGAGGTGTAAATAAACGAAGTCTCCCACCTCAAAACTACACTAAACTCTGTGCCTATCTGCATATATCTTCTATTGATTCTGAGCAGCCTGTATGTTCTCCCTGAGTATCTTAAGGATATCTTAACCCTCTTGAATCCACTCCTTGGCCTTGGGGACCCTGGTATCGCCAAATATCTAGTCTGCAAAAGTGGAAGCATCATATATACCCATATAGGGCTTGGAAAGGGGTCATCCTAATGGTCATATGGTAGGTGGTGTTGTAACAATGTTCACCCAAGTGTAACCATTTGATCCCTGTCCTATAATGACCTAATACACAATTTATCAAGTATCCCTCAATCCATTTATTAAAAACATCTGTCTGCCCGTAAATCTATAGATGATAACTTGTGCTCATGGCTAACTCTGTCCCCACTAACCGAAAAAGCTCTTGCCAAAAGGCTCTTGTGAATTTGCTGTCCCTGTCACTGAAAATGGTCTTGGGTAACCCATGGAGTCTAAATACCTCTCTAAAAAATAGTTTTGCTACCTGTGCTGCTGAAAAATCTAATGATATGAAAAAGAAGTGAGCAAACTTAGTCAATCTATCCACTACTACGTACAAGCAGTCTTTGCCTTGGAACTTGGGCAACCCAGTAATGAAGTCCATAGAAATGCTCTCCCATTTTTGCTCGGGAATAGGTAAGGGATGTAGTAAACCAGCTGGGTGGATCAGCTCTATTTTGTTTTGTTGGCACAAGATGCACTCCCTCACATGTTGTATCACATCTTTCCTGAGGCCCTTCCATGAGAACATTTCTCTAATTTGTCTATAGGTCTTGAGAAACCCCTAATGCCCTGCTAATGGTGAATCATGCGATGCCTGTAAGATTTTATTTTTGAAGGAGACTCTGGAACCAAGAAGATTATGTTTTTTTAGTATATGATATCATCAATGACCCTGTACCTATCACCCTGAATCTGTCCATCCAATAGCTCGCAAGAAAACTTACCTTTGGAGTACTCAACCAAGAGATGAGACCTCCAATCTGATGAGATGCTCATAAGGGATAAAGTAGCTGGTCATCTAGAAAGTGCATCAGCCACTACATGTGGCTAGGGTTTTACCCCTAGCTTGTGAAAATGAGCACCTACTAAGGAAAAGGGACTCCTTAGTAGCAGTTCAATAAAGGTAAAATAAAAAATGCTAAAACAAAAACTCTAAACTATTCTAAACATATGCATGAAACTAAAAAACAAGATGCAAAAAACGGTTTTTATATTAGTGTTACCTCCAATGTGAAGGTTGATGAAGCCCTTTGCAGTGGTCCAAGAGGGTTGCTCCGAGCTCCAACTTTCCCCTTCTCTTTCTCCAATGGTGGAAATGGGCCAAAAGGGGCTCTCAAGGTGAAAGTAGCTCAAGGGTGAGCTAGGGTTTCAAGAGCTATTTTGGCAGAGTAAGGGTGCTTATGATTGTGGATGTGAAATAAGGGGTCTCCATCACCTATTTATAGTTTTTCAGTGGTGGAGTGCTGGCCCATGGTTTTGGAAACCATATGGTTTAGGGCAGCTATATAGGGTTTTTCCTCCTTTTCCTCATTATTTTATATTTTTCTTCCCTTTTAGGGGATTTTTGCTATTTTAGAGGAATTTTGGATATTTTTGGAGGAAAAAAGGGGTTTTATGGCCTTTTGGAGGCTTTTTGATGGTTTTGTGAACTTTTGGAGGCTTTTTGATGGTTTTGTGGCCTTTTGGAGGCTTTTTAGTGGGATTTTCAGGATTTTCAAGGGAAATATGGTAGGAAAAAGGACAAATGAGCCATGTAGAGGGGTAGATGAGGTAGTGAACACTTTTTGGGTGTTAACAGATTGCCCCATGATGTACGAGGGCATGACCTCATCGTATGGCTGATGGAAATCATAAGTCATATATGGTTTTCTTGGGGTGTGGAGAAGAGAAGAAACAAACTGAAGCCCATAACAATGATCCTGAACCAACTGCAAGAACTAAAAGTACATAACCTCAATAATGGATGAGGAATCATCTGATCATATGGACGAGGAAGGCATTCCCATGCTCGTATCAGGATATAACATAATAATAACAATGGGGTCCAAAATATGGGGACCTGACATATACATGGCCTCAAATACTGAATGAGGAAGAATCTCAATATATGGACGAGGCGGGTATACCCATGCTTGTAGCGAGATACATAAAAATAACTGTGAGGCCCAAAAAGAGGGACCTGTAGGATACATAAAAAACCATTGTGTATATCATAAGGGTCCAGAAGGGACACAAATCTGGGACATACTACTGGGATGGCCATGTCTACGCTGAAAACTGATGCACTGGAATGACAGCAGTGCTACTGAATGTGGTACCAAAGGAACTGATGAGTTGCTCGATCAGAGTGACAAGGGTCATACTCGCAATGGTACACTGAACTGGAACTGAACTGGGTACTCAAGGAAGCATGGAACTGGATGGCTTCCGAATACAATCGCCAACGCAGCCCGAACATCCACGGGAACATATAACTGGGCGTTCTGAAGTGACTCACCAATTTTCTAGAGTTGGGGGAAATCCAGGGTCTTCGACAAATCATGGAAGGGATATAAATCCTGCGCAATTCCCAACGATGCGATCAAGTTGCTGAAGTCGAGCATGTGAGAAACAACCATTCGGAGAGGCAATGATGACTCCTCCCAAAATGGTCTGTAGGTGCTCACCACAGATGGTGATGGGTCCAAGGCGCAGGGGCCTCTGGGTCTATCCTCTGGAATAGAGGGGCTGTAATCGATAGAGGGAAACCTACAACTATCAAGGCAATGATGTTTCCTTGACAGGAGCACGAGGTGGAAAATCGAAATGTGATAGTACTGATGGCAGGATTGATAAAATGGGGGGAATAACTGGGCAAGTAGAGTGGGTGGACTCAAACATCCTTTGTTCAGAGTATGATGGCGGGGATGATCGGGCGGCATATGAAACTGACTGGTGGTAAGGGGATTCTAGCTGTGTTGGATCTAGGAGGGTGACTGGGCTGAGGGAGACTCAAGTTGTGGTAAAATGGCAGGAGACTGCAGAATACTCTGAATCAAAGGCGACCTAATTGGGGGTGCTATTGAGAGGATCGATCATAGCGCCAAGAGGCACAGGGGGAATTCTTCATGGGTTAGGGAACGAGAAGAAGCATGTATATAAAATTGTACCGTCGTGTGGATTTTACGAGCCCAGGACAGTTCATGCTCGTGGTTGCTTTCAATTTTAAGGAGTCTGAAAGCAATAAGAAGACTCTGAAGGAATGGAGTGGTATGGTACTGTCGTGTGGATTTTATGAGCCCGGGATAGTTCATGCTCGGGGTTGCTTTCAATTTTAAGGAGTCTGAAAGCAATAAGAAGACTCTGAAGGAATGGTACTGTCGTGTGGATTTTACGAGCCCAGGACAGTTCATGCTTGTGGTTGCTTTCAATTTTAAGGAGTCTGAAAGCAATAAGAAGACTCTGAAGATGCAATGAAGAACTCTTTTAGCCAGTGTGACTAGAGCAAAAGGAATGGCCAGGAAAGGAGGAAGTGTTCAATCAAGGAACATTTATGATGACTAGGAACGAGGGTGGGGGGGAACACTAGTGGGCCTCCTTGCGGGGTGATTGAATGGTGGAAAAATAACGAAACATTTGCAGTATGACAAGAGTGGATGGCTCATGTACAAAGCGTGGAACAATCTGGTGGCGGCCGATGTGGCACACAAATCGAGGCAGCAAGGTGTCTAAAAAATGGGCAAAAAATGACGTAGAAAAAATAGTGCAACGAGGTGACCATTGTGACGGTTTCGTCGTGCTGATTCCAATGGTGGAAACGGTTAGGACAACGGACTCCGTATGGGTTCAGAAGGGAGAAAATAAGAAAAAGGTCAACGGACTATAAATAGTAAGTGGGCCCAACATGACAAGTGTCATTTGTACTATTTGACTTTGACTAGTGATCAGAGTGGACCAGAGCTGAGGTGGCATTTCTGGACGATCCGATCGGTCGATTTCAGATTCGGGAGATACAGGTATTTCGTCAAACTCATACCTGCTTTGTCATTGGGTTCGGGGGGTGGGTAGTGGGTCCCAGGGTACTATTTGTACAGTCCACGTGGGGTGGACCACGGGTTAGGGGGTCGGAGCCGCCGTCACGGACCGTGGCTTTCTTGGGGGATCACGCGGTTGGGGACAGCGGATGTGGGCCTGATAGCCGCGGTTAAAGACCGCGACTATAAGCCTGACAGCCGCGGTTGAGGACCGCGACTGTAGGCCTGACAGCCGCGGTCAAAAACCGCAGCAGGGAGCCTTAAAGCCGCAGTTTTGGACTGAGCTAGTAGGGTTTTTCGGGGGGAGGGGAAGGACTATTTGTTTGGCATGAGTCTGATGAGTCTACTTTCTGTGATTGACAGGATGCCGCAGGTTCTATGGAGGGAGCGGGAGATACCAGATGAGATCGTGACCGTCATCCGAGAGGACCACCAGGTGCGATCGATGCTGGGGCTATTCGGACTGCTGAAGTTCGCCCAGGTACCCATGATACGATCAGTAGCATTGCTGCTGAACCGACTGATCAGTTTCTGGGAGCCGGACATACAGGATTTCAGAGTGCAGGGTGAGAGGGTGGACCTCACCCTGACAGATGTATACTTCCTAACGGGGTTTCCCTGTCTGGGTAGGGTGGCAGACACGCAGCTGCGGGTATCCGCGGACATAGATATGGAGGATATGCTGGAGCGGTACTATGGTCCAGAGGCTCGAGTGCATAGGAATGCACTTCTGGTGAGAGACCTACAGGAGCCAGCAGTGCAGGCCATGGCGGCATGCGTGGTGCGTGTCTTGGGATCCCAGTCACCGAAGAAGGTGTCTGGGGGCCAGATGCAGCTAGTGGGGCACGTACTGGATGGTGTTTATTACATGTGGGGCCAGATGTTCCTTACCTGCGTGCAGCGGCAGCTGACAGCAGCGAAGGAATCTGGCAAGGGGTTTTGCTATGGTTCTTTCTTATGTGCGTTTTTTATGGAGAGGGTACCCACACTGCGGCCGCAGGTGCCGATCAGAGCAGGAGGCTTGAGGGAGCCACGGATGGTGCGGTGGGGTGAGCTGATGCACCGCCATGGTGGCGGTGATGTTGGCAGGTACTTTACACAGTAGTTGTACCTACAGTGGCTGCAGATACCATTAACACTTGACGACTATCCGTATAGAGTAATGGATTACACCGGAGATCCAGAGGCACCACGGCCGCCGGGACAGGCATGGGGACCAGATGGTATGTAAGGTTTGATTGCATTGTCAAGTTTTATATATGATAGTTGATTGATATATTGTTACTGGCAAATGGGTGATCTGCAGATGTGGGCCTGAGGCCACCGCCAGGGCATGTGGCACGGAGGGGGATTGTGGCCATTCCAGCTCTGCTTGGGCGGGGGGAGGTGCGTCGCCGAGATGTGGAGGGGAAACTAGAGTCTGTACGGGCACTACTAGACTGTTCGATGGTGGGGGTGAACGACGAGGGGTGGCGGGATATCGATCCGGACGTGGTTCAGGATTGCATGAGGGCACCCTGGGATTTCAAATCGATTGCGATCCGGGTGGCTATCTTGGTGGATAGGGCGCGGGCACAGGAGCTCGTAGGGGATGAGGATTTGCCGGAGGAGGAGCGAAGGGAGAATTCAGAGGCAGCAAATGCCAGTAGTGATGCAGGGTATGACTCTCATTAGGGAGTGCAGGGGAATCCCCCCGATTTTTGTAGCTACGGCATGTATTTTATGAGGCTTTATGGATGTACAGACACTTTTTGTATAGCTGAGTACAGGGGTAATCAGGACATGTATAGCACTGTGACATGTATTTTTTGATATATATATATATATATATATGCATATGGATGCACCTTTTTGTGATGTTGTCTTAGTTGTACGCACGTGGATGTGCTTTATGATGTGTGATATGTTTGTATTGCACGTTGATGCAAGTAGTCTAGGATGTTTAGCATGTGGATGCCCCTTGTGTATTTTATGTGATGCGACATTATGTATGTATGATTAGGCACGTGGATGCCCCTATGGATACAAATGTGTTTTTATGGTTTATGTTCATGGATGCAAATGTTGATGTAATGCAATATTTTTGGGTTTTTATATACTTGGATGAGATGCTATGGGATAATGATGCATGATGGAGGTGTTACATGGTGTGATTGATATGCCAATCTAGAATGTTATTTGCCATTTGATCTGCGACACTATTGTGAGCTCTTGGGACATGTGTGAATGTGATGGGTTCAAACTATCGACTGAGTTGTTTTGTATGCAGGAATTTTCTAAATAGGCAGGGATCACGCACTTGGTAGCAGTTGTTGAGCTGGGAGACAAGTAGCTGGGATTCCAGGAACACATGAAGGTGACATATGCCCATCTGGAGGGCGGCAGTCAGGAGACTGGTCACAACATCATACTCTGCCTGGTTATTGGTAGCGGCGTCTATACATATTCCGTCAAGGTGAATCAGTTCGTTGGAAGGGGAATATAAGGCCCATGCTGTAGAAGCCAGGTTGGGATACCAGCGGCTTGCACCATCAGCAAAGCCAGTGTAATGAGGTGGAAGATGGTCCATCTGTGGGCATGCAAAAAGAACGATGAATGTAAGATTATGGTAAAGAAGGTGAAAAACAAAAAAGAGAGCAAACTGTACAATGCGTACCAATGAGGTTGCGGTTTCAGTTATGGGTAAAAACGTTTAAGATACAACCCATTACGGGGGTTGCGTAAAGGGTGGCCTTCAGATTCGGCTAAAATGTATGCCCCCTTTCTTAGGCAAGTCTGCATAATGTAAGGGTCTTGCCACATTGACTCAAACTTTCCTTTACCGGTTTTGTCATGGGCTTGGTCATAGGCAAGGACGAGGTCCCCTTCATGGAAAGTTCGAGGGTGAACATGTTTGTCATAACCGGATTTGGAGCAGTTTTTGGCAGCTTCGATGTTCTGGAGAGTGGCACGACGATCTTCATCGGCTTGTTTGAGGGATAGCAGACGTTGCTCAAGGGGGGAGGTATCGGGGAGAAGCTCAACGGCGATGTGTAAGGCAGGTATATGACACTCGATGGGGAGGACAGATTCTACACCGTGAACTAAATGAAACGGGGTAAAACCAGTGGCGGTCTTGGTGGAGGTACGGTAAGCCCATAAGGTAGGGAAGAGCATATGGTGCCAATTGGACTTATGCCAGTTAACCGTGTGTTGGAGTATGGTTTTTAGGATTTTGTTAACAGCTTCTACTTGACGGTTCCCTTGAGGGTAGTAAGTAGAGGAAAATTGGTGTTCAAACTTGAGGAGGGTGGATAACTCGCGCAAAATGGAATATTCAAAGTGTGATCCATGGTCTGAGACCAACTATTTAGGGACCCCGAATCGAGTGATAACATGGTTGAAAAATAAATGGGAAGCAGTGTCAGCGGTACAGTTGAAGGTGGGCATGGATTCTGCCCATTTGGTGAAGTAATCGACGGCAACAATGATGTACTTATGGCCGTTCGCAGATGGGGGTCGACTCTCCATGAAGTCGATGGCCCACTTACAAAAGGGACCAACGGTGATGACTGGGTGTAATGGAGCAGGTGGTGTCCGTGCCTTGGGGGAAAAAAGTTGGCAATTATGGCAATGCTTGACCGCAGTGATGCAGTCGGTGAAAAGTGTGGGCCAGAAGTATCTGGCACGGATGACCTTTTGGGCAGTGGCCATCCCTGAGAAATGGCCACCGCAGGTGCCTCTATGACAATCATTAAGGACGTGCTCAGCTTCCTCATGTGTAAGGCAACGACGAAGAATTGTGTCGACCCCTCGCCGGTAAAGGACATATCCTAAGAGGAGGTAGCGAGAGGCCTAGTGACGGATACGACGACGTCCATTACGAGTGATTGTGGGAAGGAACTTCTGCGTGCGTAGGTATAACAAGATATCACCATACCATGGGTCATCAGACGAGATAGTGAACAAGTGATTGTCGGGTAACTCATTGGAGATGGGTGGGGCCGAGAGAAAGGAAGGGAGATCAGTGATGAGCTGGGAAAGCACAAGGGCTTTAGTGCTCTTAGGTGTTCGGAAGGTGAGGTCATATTCCTGGAGGATAATGACCCATTTAGCCACACGACCTTGCAAGAGCCGCCGGTTTAGGAGATAGACCATGGGGTTAGAGTCGGGGATGACTGCGGTATGACTAAGTAAAATGTAGTGTCGCAATTTTTGGACAGAAAAGACCACTGCTAGGGCTAGTCTCTCCTTGTATGGGTAATGTAGGGGTGGGCTGGACAAGGTCTAGCTGACATAGTAAATGACATGCTCTTGGTGTGAGGTGTCTTCTTGGACCAAGACTCCAGACACAGCATGCTTGGATGCCGAGACGTAGAGAATGAAATCCTGAGAAAAATTCGGAGGGGAAATCAAGGGGGCTTGTGTGAGAGCTTTCTTGAGGGCTTCGAATGCAGCTTTTGCTTGCTCATCCCAGACAAAGGGTATGTGGGTATGGAGCAGGCGCAAGAAATGGTGAACGGTTGTGGCGTAATCAGGAACGAAGCGTCGAAGGAAATTGGATCGCCCTTGCAGACTTTGGAGTTTCCAGAGCGTGTGAGGAGAGGGAAGGTCTAAGATGGCTTGGAATTTCAGGGGATCAACAGTAATTCCTTTCTGGGAAACAATGAAACCCAACAATCGACCTGCCGGAACGCAGAAGACACACTTGTGTGGGTTCAAGCGGATCTGATATTTGCGACAATGCAGAAAAACTTGCCGAAGGTCGTTAAGGTGGTCTGATCGTTTCTGGGAACGAGCTGTAAGGTCATCAAGGTAGATGAGCAGGATGCGGGCCAAATCATGAAAGCAATAGGTCATGGCCCGCTGAAATGTGGCACCAGCATTTTTTAGGCCAAAAGGCATGACGCGATAGGTGAAGGTGCCCCATGGGGTAGTAAAGGAAGTTTTGTACTGGTCTTCCTTTCGGATTTGGATCTGATTGTATCCAGAAAAACCATCCATGAACGAGAGGACTTCATGCCCTGCACACGCATCGATGAGCTGGTCAATAAATGGTGTGGGTAAATTGTCTTTGGGACAGGCGTGGTTTAAATCTCGGAAGTCAGTGCATACTCTAATGGTGCCTTTTTTTTTGTTAACGGGAACAGGGTTTGAAACCCAGGTGGTAAAGGCAATAGGATAAATGAATCCTTCCTTGCGAAGTTTCTCAATCTCTGCTTTGACAGCTGGGAGTTTTGAGGGATGAATGGGACGTTGTTTCTGATGAACGGGGGGTACATCAGGCCATGTGTCAATGTGGTGCTCTATAATGGTAGGGTTAAGACTGGGCATTTCGGTATAGGACCAGGCAAAGACGTCACGAAATTCTCTGAAGATTTTTTTGTATTCCTCAATCTCTTGCTCACTGCAAGAGGCTCCTAAAGTGATGATTTCGGGGGTGCTTCCTGGGGCAGTGATATCAATTTGGATGACAGGTGAGATGTTGGCCATGTTACCCTCCTCAAAGGCATCAGGAGCAGGAATAGGGTCCTTGAACCAGTCGACCTTGGGGGGAAGGAAGTCTTTGGATTCAATCGCAAATTGGGTAGCAGTGTTAGAGGAGGAGTCATCTAGGAGAAAGTAGGAATGATGGTGCATGTCATCCCGGGGATACTCCAGGGCAGTGAGAGCTTCGAGGATCTCCTCATCAGTACGGAAAGTTTGTGTCATCAAATCGATTGATGAGGGAGTAGTGGCGGAAGAGATCATATAAATGGTATTAACCTCTCTGGAAGGGGGAGAGAGCGGGGCGTGGATCTCCTCAATGGTGGGTGGTGCTGTCTCAAGATCTAGATTGTTCATCTCAAAGAGAGCTGCTCTATAATCGGGGATATCGGGACAGTGATGTGTGTAATTCCCGTAAATACCGCATATGGCACAGGGGTGGTTAGTGCGCAGGGATTTGTCGCAAATCTTAGGGGTTAGATCAAGTTGGACAACCGGTATAGTGGGGTCATCGTCAAGCAGTTGCATGTGTTCCTGTAATGCCGGTAACTGAGGACATTGGTGAGTCACATGGCCCAAATCATCGCACAGCGAGCATTTGGGAGGAGCACAAAACACAGGGGGGTTTTTGACTGTCTTGGGAGGTGGGACAGCAGTGTAACGTTGGGGGCCTCTGCCCCTAATTGGTTTTGTAAGAGGAGGGGGGGGTTCATGGAGGACGACGGGGTAGCGACACCGGGAGGTGGTTGAATAGTAGTGACAATGGGTTGCATCGGTTGCAGGATGACATCTGGTGTCGGCAGGGGAACGGGAGGCGAAAGGTACCAAACGGGTAATCCTAAGGTTAACCCAGGGTGGCTGAGGGTAGCCATGATCGGGGCGCTAACTACTCCTGAGGGAGGGATGAGGAAAGGAATGGTATGGATGGGTGTAACACCAATGTGACTAGGTACCAAAGGGGGTTTAGGCAACAAGGGTGGTTGATTAGTAGGAGTTTGCGTGTGATGGGACAGGGTACATAGGTCAGACACGTCGGTGGCGGGTGATGGGGGTGGAATAGATTGGAAGGTTGAGGTCATTGGCGCGTCTGAGTAAACTCTGGGCCCCATAGAGGAAACAAATGAGGTGGTGGTATCCAAAACAGGTTGCTCAACCATGGGAAGAACATTTTCGGGTGCCACAGGGGCATTGGGATCATAGTAGGTGAGTTGGTTGACCTTGACCATGCATCCCTCATGGGGGAACATCATGGTATGAAAAATGGAAGAAGCAACCGCCCGCATGGCGTACATGTAGCTGCGTCCAAGTAAAAGGTTATAATCGAGTTGTGCATTAATAACTTCGATGTCGATGAGGACGGTTTTGCCAACCAGCTGGACGGGGACATTAGTTAATAGGCCTTGTGGTTGAGCCGCACAGCCGTCGTATGCTCGCAACGTAGTAGTGGACTGCTGGAGAGTGGGGGATCCCAATTTCTGCCAGATGGAGGTGTACATGACACATGTAGAGGCACCTTCATCAATAATGCATCGATGTATGACAAAATTACGGACGGAAACAGAAACTTGGAATGCTAAAGTGGAAGGCATGCGAGGTTCGGATTGGTCCAAATCAAATGCCATTAAATTCAAATCATTTGGATCGATAGCCCCAATGGTTGAGAGTAAAGTCTTGCGTTGAGAGGGGCAGTTTTTTAAGACTTCTAACATAGACATGGCTGCGAGAGATTGGGCTAAGTCATCGACAATGCTGTAGTTTGACGCAGCCCATGCATTGGGGTTATTGTTGATATGGAAAAGTGGGAAACGAGGTGCTTTAGGAGCGCCATCTAGCGGAGGTGGAGGTATACGTAACGCCTGGTCAGTGGGATGAGCGTTAGTGGGTTTTTCGGCGGGAGGGGCTTTAGGGGTGGAGCCATATTGGTTCTGCCAGGTCTGGAGGTTGACCTCATCGGAGGACATCATCAACAAGTGGTGGGTACCTGAGTCAAACATGGGTTGTTCAGGAGCAGCGTAAGTGATTTGTTGTTGGGTTGGTGCGTTGGCTTGAGGGGGAGCCAATGGTTGAGTGTTCACTACGCCTTGGTTTGGTAAGGGGTTTTGCAGCACCAAAGGTGGTTGCTGAGGTTGTGGGGGGTTGGGTGGTGCTTGAGGAGCCGCCTGCCCTTGGCGGTGGGCATCATCAACCCAAAGTTGCTGAGCTTGCTCCAAGTGTGGGCAAGCATGTGTGTAGTGGCCATAGACCCCGCAAATAGAACAAGGATGGTTTGTTTGCAAATTGGGGTTTTTAGCTTGCTTGGGAGGGCGATCAGGGTTTTGGTTAGCAGGGGCCGCATTATTATTATCGGGGGGATTAGGGGGTTGACCAGCTTGATCTGTAGGTTGGTTGTTCCCACGATTTTAGCCCCTGCCGCGGTTTTGTTGGCCCTGGTTGCGTTGGTTGTTCTGGTTTTGCTGTGGGTTTTGTTGGGCGTAAACCCGCCCTTGGGCAGTAGGTGGATTCTGAGGTTGCGAAGGCTCTGGGGCAGGTTGCGGTGAATGATATGTAGGGGGAGGCTATGCAGGTGTAGCAACTTGAGGGGGTTGCTGATAGGGTTGTGGAGCGGGTTGTGGGTTTGCCGCAGGGGCTTCCTGTGGCCGGTAGTAAGTGGGTTGGGCTTGTGAAGGCGCAGGAGCTGGTGCAGCTTGCTGGTGGTAGTAGGGCTGACGTGCGATCGGGGGGGCATACGTGGGAGTCGCATGACCAAAACAATGAGGTGGACATGAGGGTCCATGGGAATGGTGGTGATGTGTCATTGGGAGCATATGAGTTGGTTGCTCCAGACTGTGAGGTAGTGTGCGAAAGGTCAGGGCCAGGGGTAGGACATGCTATGGAAAATTATTGAGGATGTGAAGAGACATGGCCAATGATACCATTGGCAGCGTGGGATGCCCCCGGCGCATCGTGCTAGGAGGAATCACCACGAGGGGTGTTAGGTATAATGGTATAGAGATAACCCGACTGGGCGTAAATGAGGTCGAATTGCTGGGCCTTAAGAATGGCCTCTTCTTCAGACTGGGGTCTTTCGGATGCCACATCCTTAGCAATGACACAAAGAAGGGATTTGAGGAACCAATCTAGGAAAATACGGTCGTCTAATTTGATCTTGCATAAGCTACGGCGTCGACGCCACTCATGAATGTGGTCTGTGATGTGGGTAGTCATGTTTTGTCTGCATGATAGGAGGATCTCAACGCCTGTGTCATAGCAGACAGGTAACTGGAAGAACTGCAGGAAGGTCAAGGCAAGGGAAGCAAAGGTGGCATGGGCTCCATGGGGTTGCTCGATATACCACTTGGCTGCAGAGCCAGTGAAGGTGCGCTGTAAGAGACAGAGGCAAATAGAGTCGTCCACTATGGAGTTGGAGGAACACCATAAATGGAAGGACATAATGTGTTTTTGCGGGTCCTCACCTACCTTTCCCTCGAACTTAGGGATGTCAGAGGGGATCTTGGTGGGCATGTGAGGCCACACAGGGTTGTGTCGGATAGGGTCGTTGGTCAATTTGGCTAGGTCAGGCAGGTTGAGGCTAGCCATAAAAGGAAAACTGGAAGAAGGATGCGACACAGTAGTGGGTTGGACCACGTTGGGGCCAATTCCCCCAAGTGGAGGGGTAGTGTTAGGGAGGTTGCCCCCAAGTGGGGGAACTAAGGTAGTATGGGATGGTCCTTCACCACCATTGGTAGTGGGAGCCACTGATGGAGTGGGAATAGGTATTCCAGCTGTGGGAGTAGGTGATGTGAGGGGAACGGTATATGGGGGCCCCATGGAGGGCATACCAAAAGCAGGTGTGGTAGCTGGTGTAGTGGTGGATTGGCCACCCATGATCTCTACCAAGACGGGAGTGGAAGTCATGCCAGCCATGGGGCTAGTGGGGGTAGTGTAAATGGGGTTCTCTGACTCTGGCTCAGAATCAGAGGTAAAATAAGGGGCGTTAATATCTGGTGACGGAGTCCTATGCCGCTGTCGAGTGGAGTCAAGTGACAAGGCTCGAGATCTATGATCAAGTGAGGATGATCTGTGTCGATGATGGGTGGTTTCAAGTGAACCGTGCTACAGGGGCTCGCCCTTGAGGCGCCGAGAATGTCTCAGGGACTCAATGGTGACAAATGGTGTCAAATCTCTGTGGGTTGAGGTGGGTAAAAAAAAACTCAAAAATCCTAATGCAACCAAGTGTGCAGAAGGAGAGCTTGAAAAATAGGGCACTCAGGCCAACAACCAACTCAAAACACCCAATGTAACAGCTATGCTACAATAGGTGGAGTGTCAACAGAAATGGTCAGAATACCAACAAGCAGCAGGTTTCCTAAAAATAAAAAATGGTGGACTCACTAGACCAAAAGGAGGTAAGGGAGCATGAAAACATCTAACTAAAATTATTCTAACTCAACTAGACATATCCTCTGCAAGGTGATGAAATCCAAGTCAGACAATATGAATAGGAAAGCCAAGTGGCTAAGATATCCCCCTACCGGGAGGGACACCGGGTAGTCAATCCTAGAAGAATGGCAACTAAGATACCCTGTTAATGACACGTCCAGAAAGGTGAATCTACCATTTGGTCCTTTTACCGCAATACCCCTATACAGGGATATCCCAAGAATTGTGAAAGGTAGCCCTTCAGTTACTGAATGGAGTGCGATATTTCACTCAGGCCTCCGGAACCAGTCTCGCGACTTCGACCCTCCTAAGGGAGAGGCCCTCTGGTAAACTGGTGGTGATCGTGCCAAAAAGTACTCGAGGATTTTGGTTGCCTAATTGGACAACAGCTATGTCTCAAGTGTAAGTAACCGAGGGGTGTTATTGGAAGCCTATCCCCCCGATCCTACCTAACTACAAAGATTCTTTTTATGTTCCCCAAGTGGGGTTAGAATATTGGTTGAATTAAGTAGTATTTTAAGGCTCACTTGAATTAGGTGACAGAGTGTGTGCTTGTGAGGTTATGAACCCAAAATAGAAGTGCCACACAAGGGGGAAACGTTCTAACAATAATGTTGAATTCAAAACGTTAACATGCAAAATTTTCTGAAATAAAATGCTGAAAATTTTAAATGGATGCTGTAAAAATGATCAGAAATGATGTTGCAGAAAAGGTTGTAGGGAAGTAGGGCTGCAGGTAGAACAGATGGCTGTGTAGAGGTAGAAAATATTGCAGCAAAGGGGCTGGGTTCAAAAACAGGTCCGCGGGTCTGTGGCGAAATCACGCAGTCGGACCGCGGGTTTAAGGGAAACAGGCGCGGCCAGGTCGTAGCTTTCTGGCTGACAGAAGCCGTTGGACCGCAGGAAATGGGGTAGAAGGCGCAGTCAAATTGTGGGAAAAGGGAAGACAGGCGCAGTCGGGTCACAGCGAAGGTGCCGAAAGCCATGATCGGGACGCGGGAAAATGGCCGACAGGCATAGTCAGATCGCAGCAAGTAGGTTGATTAGCCGCGGTCGGATCGCAGGTAACAGACTTGAATCTGTAGGCAGGGCGCCAGAAACAGTCTGAGAGCCACGGTTGGGCCGCAGGTAAAGGCCTGAAAGACGCGGTCGGGACGCGACTGCAAAGGGAAAAGACGCGGTTTACGGCAGCTGAAAGGGACAGCCGGAAGGAAAAATGGGAAATTATTGCAGAAAAATAAACAAGCAGCGGAGTCACCAAAACTGTGGCTAGGGTTTTACCCATAGCTTGTGCAAATGAGCACCTACTAAGGAGAAGGGACTCCTTAGTAGCAGTTCAATAAAGGTAAAATAAAAAATGCTAAAACAGAAACTCTAAACTATTCTAAACATATGCATGAAACTAAAAAACAAGATGCAAAAAATGGTTTTTATATTAGTGTTACCTCCAATGTGAAGGTTGATGAAGCCCTTTGCAGTGGTCCAAGAAGGTTGCTCCGAGCTCCAACTTTCCCCTTCTCTTTCTCCAATGGTGGAAATGGGCCAAAAGGGGCTCTCAAGGTGAAAGTAGCTCAAGGGTGAGCTAGGGTTTCAAGAGCTATTTTGGCAGAGTAAGGGTGCTTATGATTGTGGATGTGAAATAAGGGGTCTCCATCACCTATTTATAGTTTTTCAATGGTGGAGTGCTGGCCCATGGTTTTGGAAACCATATGGTTTAGGGCAGCTGTATAGGGTTTTTTCCTCCTTTTCCTCATTATTTTATATTTTTCTTCCCTTTTAGGGGATTTTTGCTATTTTAGAGGAATTTTGGATATTTTTGGAGGAAAAAAGGGGTTTTATGGCCTTTTGGAGGCTTTTTGATGGTTTTGTGGCCTTTTGGAGGCTCTTTAGTGGGATTTTCAGGATTTTCAAGAGAAATATGGTAGGAAAAAGGACAAATGAGCCATGTAGTGGGGGAGATGAGGTAGTGAACACTTTTTGGGTGTTAACACTACATTTCTCTTCCCCTTTGCATACTCAATCTCGAAGTCATAATCCTGAATTTTACTTACCAATTTTTGTTGTCTATCATTTAGCTCTTTCTGCTCTAGGAAGTATTTCAAGCTGTTGTGATTTGTCTTAACCTTGAACATGGCACCTACTAAGTACTTCCTGAACTTGGTTAGTGCATGGAGGATAGCTAACATCTCTTTGTCATATATCGAATAGTGGCACTCATAGTCTTTGAGCTTCCTACTCTCAAATGCAATGGGGTGGTTGTTCTGCATCAAAACTGCCCAAATTCCCTCTCCTGAAGCATCGCATTCTAACACAAAGGATTGAGAAAAGTTTGGTAAAGCTAATACTGGGCATGAAATCATTACCTCCATTTTCTCAAATATTTGTTGTGCTACCTCCAACCAACTAAATTCTCCCTTCTTGGTAAGATCTGTGAGGGGTGCGGTCATCTGTGAGAATCCACTGACATACCTCCTATAGTAGGTGCAAAGGCCCAAAAATCCCCTTAGTTCTGTCACAATTTTAGGTGTAGGCCAATCCAAAATTGCTTGAATCTTCTCTAAGTGCACCTAGATCTCATTGGCC
The DNA here is from genome assembly GCA_001517045.1 of Pseudotsuga menziesii. Classification (NCBI taxonomy): domain Eukaryota; kingdom Viridiplantae; phylum Streptophyta; class Pinopsida; order Pinales; family Pinaceae; genus Pseudotsuga; species Pseudotsuga menziesii. The sequence goes on along the minus strand of LPNX010923832.1, from coordinate 549,976 downwards.
CCTATCAAATGTCCTAGGTACAACATCTCCTGCATTCTGAACTCACACTTGGACATTTTGGCATATAGTGACTGCTCCTATAGAATACCAAGTACTTCATCAAGATGTCTCAAATGTTATTCCCAAGTCTGACTGTATATCAATATGTTGTTGAAGAATGCCAAAATATATTTATGCAACTGTGTCCTGAAGATATGGTTCATGCATGATTGGAAAGTAGTTGGTGCATTAGTGAGCCCAAATGGCATCACTAGAAACTCATAATGTCCATAGTGGCAATGAAAAGCGGTCTTTGGAACATCCTATTCCCTAACCTGAACCTGAAGGTACCCTGAGCGGAGATCAATTTTGGAAAAGTACTTTTCCCCCTATAGTTCATCCATTAACTCATCAATCCTAGGGATGGGATACCTGTTATTTATGGTATTCTTATTGAGTTCCCTTGTTAACACTCAAAAAGTGTTCACTACCTCATCTGCCCCACTACATGGCTCATTTGTCCTTTTTCCTACCATATTTCCCTTGAAAACCCTGAAAATCCCACTAAAAAGCCTCCAAAAGGCCATAAAACCATCAAAAAGCCTCCAAAAGGCCATAAAACCCCTTTTTTCCTCCAAAAATATCCAAAATTCCTCTAAAAATAGCAAAAATCCCCCAAAAGGGAAGAAAAATATAAAATAATGAGGAAAAGGAGGAAAAAACCCTAAACAACTGCCCTAAACCACATGGTTTCCAAAACCATGGGCCAGCACTCCACCACTAAAAAACTATAAATAGGTGATGGAGACCCCTTATTTCACATCCACAATCATAAGCATCCTTACTCTGCCAAAATAGCTCATGAAACCCTAGCTCACCCTTGAGCTACTTTCACCTTGAGAGCCCCTTTTGGCCCATTTCCACCATTGGAGAAAGAGAAGGAGACAGTTGGAGCTCGGAGCAACCCTCTCGGATCACTGCAAAGGGCTTCACCAACCTTCACACCGGAGGTAATATCAATATAAAAACCCTTTCACATCTTGTTTTTCAGTTTCATATATATGTTTAGAATAGTTTAAAGTTTCTGTTTTAGTATTTTTTAGTTTACCCTCATTGAACTGCTACTAAGGAGTCCCTTCTCCTTAGTAGGTGCTCATTTACACAAGCTAGGGGTAAAACCCTAGCCACAGTTTTGGCGACTCCGCTGCTTATTTAGTCTTCTGCAATAGTTCCCAGTTTTTTTCCTTTCGGCTGTCCCTTTCGGCCACCGTAAACCGTGTCTTTTTTCTCTGCAGTCGCGTCCCAACCGCATCTTTCAGGCCGTTACCTACGACCCGACCACGGCTCTTAGACTGTTTCCGGCGCCCTGCCTCCGAATTCAAGACTGTTACCTGCGATTCAGCCACGAATAATTAGCCTATTTACTGCGATCTGACTGCGCCTGTCTGCCATTTTCCCGCGTCCCAATCGCGTCCTGCAGCCCCTTCCCTGCGACCCGACCGCATCTGTCTTCCCTGCTGCCATGACCCGACCACGCCTGTTTCCCTCAAACCCGCGGTTCGCTCGATTTCGCCGCTAACCCTCGATCCAGTTTTTGAACTCAGCCCCTTTTGCTACAATATTTTCTTCCTCTGCACAGCCATCTGTTCTACCTGCAGCCCTACTCCCTTACAGCCTCTTATGCAACACCATTTCTGTTCCCTGTTACAGCATCTGTTTAAAATTTCAGCATTTTATTTCAGAAAATTTTGCATGTTAAAGTTTTGAATTCAGTATTAGTGTTAGTTAGAAGGTTGCCCCCTTGTGTGGCACTTCTATTTCGGTTTCATCACCTCACGAGCACACACTCTGTCACCTAATTCAAGTGAGCCTTAAAATACTACTTAACTCAACCAATATTCTAACCCCACTTGGGGAACACAAAAGAATCTTTGTAGTTAGGTAGGATTGGGGGGATAGGCTTCCAATAACACCCCTCGGTTACTTACACTTGAGACATAGCTGTTGTCCATTAGGGAACCAAAATCCCCTAGTATGTTTTGGCACGGTCACCACCAGTTTACCAAAGGGCCTCTCCCTTAGGAGGGTTGAAGTCGCGAGACAGGTTGTGGAGGCCTGAGTGGAATACCGCACTCCATTTAGTAACCGAAGGGCTACCTTTCACAGTTCTCAGGATATCCCTATATAGGGGTATTGCGGTAAAAGGAACAAAAGACAGATTCAACTTTCTGGACGTGTCTTGAATGGGGTATCTTAGTTGCCATTCTTCTAGGATTGACTACCCGGTGTACCTCCCGGTAGGGGGATATCTTAGCCACTTAGCTTTCCTATTCATATTGTCTAACTTGGATTTCATCACCTTGCAGAGGATATGTCTAGTTGAGTCAGAATACTTTTAGTTTGATGTTTGCATGCTCCCTTACCTCCTTTGGGTCTAGTGAGTCCACCATTTTTTATTTTTAGGAAACCTGCTGCATGTTGGTATTCCGACCACTTCTGTTGACACTCCACCTATTGTAGCACAGCTCTTACAGTGGGTGTTTTGAGTTGGTTGTTGGCCTGAGTGCCCTATTTTTTGATCTCTCCTTCTGCACACTCGGTTGCATTAGGGTTTTTGAACTGTTTTTTACCCACCTCAACCCACAGAGATTTGACACCATCTATCACCATTGAGTCCCCAAGACATTCTCGATGCCTCAAGGGTGAGCCCCTACAGCACGGTTCACTTGACACCACCCGTCCTCGACACAGATCATCCTCACTTGATCATAGATCTTGAGCATTGTCACTTGACTCCACTCGTCAGTGGCATAGGACTCCGTCACCAGATCCTGACGCCCCTTATTTTACCTCTGATTCTGAGCCAGAGTCCGAGAACCCCATTTACACTGCCCTCACTATCCCCATGGCTGGCGTGACTTCCACTCCCGTCTTGGTAGAGATCGTTGGTGGCCCATCCACCACTACACCAGGTACCACACCTGATTTGGGTATGCCCTCCATGGGGCCCCCATCTACCGTTCCCCTCATGGCACCTACTCCCATAGCTGGAATACCTATTCCCACTCCATCAGTGGCTCCCACTACCCATGGTGGTGCAGGACCATCCCATACCACCTTAGTTCCCCCACTTGGGGGAAACCTCCCTAACACTACCCCTCCACTTGGGGGCATTGGCCCCAACTTGGTCCAACCCACTACTGTGTCACATCCTACTTCCAGTTTTCCATTCATGGCTAGCCTCAACCTGCCTGACCTAGACAGATTGACTAATGACCCTATCCAAAACGACCTTGCATGGCCTCACATGCCCACCAAGCTCCCCTCTGACATCCCTAAGTTCGGGGGCAAGGCAGGCGAAGACCCGCAAAACCACATTATGTCCTTCCACCTATGGTGTTCCTCTAACTCCATAGTGGATGACTCTATTCGCCTCCGTCTCTTACAGCGCACCTTCACTGGCTCTGCAACCAAGTGGTATATCGAAAAACCCCATGGAACCCATGCCACCTTTGCTTCCCTTGCCTCAACCTTCCTGCAGTTCTTCCAGTTACCTGTCCGCTATGACGCGGGCGTTGAGATCCTCCTATCGTGCAGACAGAACACAACTACCCACATCATGGACCACATTCATGAGTGGCATCGACGCCGTAGCCTATGCAAGATTAAATTAGACGACCGTATCTTCCTAGATTGATTCCTCAAATCCATACTTCCTGTCATTGCTAAGGATGTGGCATCCGAAAGGCCCCAGTCAGAAGAAGAGGCCATCCTTAAGGCCTAGCAATTCGACCTCATTTACGCCCAGTCGGGTTATCTCTAGACCATTATACCTTATGACCCTCGTGGCAATTCCTCCTAGCACGATGCACCGGGGGCATCCCACGCTGCCGACGGTATCATTGGCCGTGTCTCTTCGCATCCTCAACCATTTTCCATAACACGTCCAACCCCTGGCCCTGACCTTTCACAGACTACCTCACAGTCTAGAGCAACCACCTCATATGCTCCCATGACATCACCACCATTCCCATGGACACTCAAGTCTACCTCAGTGTTTCGATCATACGACTCCCGCTTACGCCCCCCTGGTCACACATTAGCCCTACTACCACCAGCAGGCTACACCAGCTCCTGCTCCTTCACAAGCCCAACCCGCTTATTACCCACCACAGGCAGCCCCTGTGGCAAACCCACAACCCGCTCCGCAGCCCTATCAGCAACCCCCTCAAGTTGCTACACCTGCACAGCCTCCCCCTACATATCATCCACCGCAACCTGCTCCAGCACCTGCACAACCTCAGAATCCACCTGCTACCCAAGGGCAAGTTTACGCCCAACAAAACCCATCGCAAAACTAGAACAACCAACGCAACCAGGGCCAACAAAACTGCGGCAGGGGCCGAAATCTTGGAAACAACCAACCTACAGATCAAGCTGGTCAACCCACTAATCCCCCTGATAATAATGCGGCCCCTGCTAACCAAAACCCTGATCGCCCGCCCAAGTAGGCCAAAAACCCCAATTTGCGAACAAACCATCCTTGTTTTATTTGCGTGGTCTATGGCCACTACACACATGCTTTCCCATACTTGGAACGAGCTCGACAACTTTGCGTTGATGATGCCCACCGCCAAGGGCAGGCGGCTCCTCAAGCACCACCCAACCCCCCACAACCTCAGCAGCCACCTTTGGTGCTGCAAAGCCCCTTACCAAACCAAGGGGTAGTAAACAATCAACCGTTGGCTCCCCCTCAAGCCAATGTGCCAACCCAACAACAAATCACTTACGCTGCTCCTAATCAACCCATGTTTGACTCAGGTACCCACCACTTGTTGATGATGTCCTCTGATGAGGTCAACCTCCAGACCTGGCGGACCCAATATGGCACCACCCCTGAAGCCCCTCCCGCCGATAAACCCACTAATGCTCATCCCACTGATCAGAGGTTACGTATACCTCCACCTCCACTAGATAGCGCTCCCAAAGCACCTCGTTTCCCGCTTCGCCGTATCAACAATAACCCTAGTGCGCGGGCTGTGTCAAACTACAACATTGTCGATGACTTAGCCCAATCTCCCGTAGCCATGTCTGCATTAGAAGTCTTAAAAAACTGCCCTTCGCAGCGCAAGACTTTACTCTCAACTATTGGGGCTATCGATCCAAATGATTCGAGTTTAATGGCATTTGATTTGGACCAATCCGAACCCCGCATGCCTTCCACTTTAGCGTTCCAAGTTTGTGTTTCTGTTTGGAATTTTGTCATCCATCGATGCATTATTGATGAAAGTGCCTCTACATGTGTCATGTCCACCCTCATCTGGCAGAAATTGGGATCCCCCCCTCTCCAGCCGTCCACTACTGCGTTGCGAGCCTACGACAGCCGTTCGGCTCAACCACAAGGCCTATTAACTAACGTCCCTATCCAGTTGGCTGGCAAAACTGTCCTCATCGACATCGAGGTTATTAATGCACAGCTTGATTATAACCTTTTACTTGGCTGCAGCTACATGTACGCCATGCGGGCGGTTACTTCTTCCGTTTTTTGTACCATGATGTTCCCCCATGAGGGATGCGTGGTCAAGGTTGACCAGCTCACCTACTATGATCCCAATGCCCCCGCAGCACCCAAAAATGTTCTCCCCATGGTTGAGCAGCCCATTTCGGATACCACCACCTCATTGGTTTCCTCTATGGGGCCCGGAGTTTACTCAGACGCGCCGATGACCTCAACCTTCCAATCTATTCCACCCTCGTCATCCACCACCGACATGTCTGACCTATGTACCCTGTCTCATCACACGCAAACTCCTACTAACCAACCACCCTTGTTTCCTAAACCCCCTTTGGTACCTAGTCGCATTGGTGTTACACCCATCCATACCATTCCTTTCCTCATCCCTCCCTCAGGAGTAGTTAGCTCCCTGGTCATGGCTACCCTTAGCCTCCCTGGGTTAACCTTAGGATTACCCGTTTGGTATCTTTCGCCTCCCGTTCCCCCACCGACACCAGATGTCATCCTACAACTAGTGCAACCCATTGTCACTACTAGTCAACCACCTCCCGGTGTCGCTACCCCATCGTCCTACACGAACCCCCCCCCTCCTGTTACCAAACCCACTGGGGGCATAGGCCCCCAACCTTACACTGCTGTCCCACCTCCCAAGACAGTAAAAAAAACCCCTGTGTTTCGTGCTCCTCCCAAATGCTCGTTGTGCAATGAGTTGGGCCATGTGACTCACCAATGTCCTCAGTTACCGACATTACAGGAACACATGGAAATGCTCGACGACGACCCCAGTATACCGGTTGTCCAACTTGATCCAACCCCTAAGCCTCGTGACAAATCCCTGCGCATTAACCACCCCTGTGCCATATGCGGTATTTACAAGCATTACACAAATCACTGTCCCGATCTCCCCAATTACCGATCAGCTCTCTTTGAGATGAACAATCTGGATCTTGAGACCGCACCACCCACCATTGAGGAGATCCACCCCCCGCGTTCTCCCCCTTCCGGAGAGGTTAATACCATTTATATGATCTCTTCCGCCACTACTCCCTCGTCAACCAATTTGACGACACAAAATTTCCGTACTGATGAGGAGATCCTCGAAGCTCTCACTGCCCCAGAGTATCCTTGGGATGACATGCACCATCATTCCTACTTTCTCCCAGATGAATCCTCCTCTAACACCGCTTCCCAATTTGCGGTTGAATCCAAAGACTTCCTTCCCCCCAAGGTCGACTGGTTCAAGGACCCTATTCCTGCTCCTGACGCCTTCAAAGAGGGTAACATGGCCAACATCTCACCTATCATCCAAATTGATATCGCTGCCACAGGAAGCACCCCCAAACTCATCACTTTAGGAGCCTCTTGTAGTGAGCAAGAGATTGAGGAATACAAAACACTCTTCATAGAATTCTGCGATGTCTTTGTCTGGTCCTATACCGAAATGCCTGGTCTCAACCCTGCCATTATAGAGCACCACATTGACACATGGCCTGATGTACCCCCCGTTCATCAGAAACAGTGTCCCATTCATCCCTCAAAACTCCCAGCTGTCAAAGCAGAGATTGAGAAACTTCGTAAGGCCGGATTCATTTATCCCATTGCCTATACCACTTGGGTTTCAAACCCTGTTCCCGTTAACAAAAAACAAGGCACCATTAGAGTATGCACTGACTTCTGAGATTTAAACTCCACCTATCCTAAAGACAATTTCCCCATGCCATTTATTGACCAACTCATCGACGCATGTGCAGGGCATGAAGTCCTCTCGTTCATGGATGGTTTTTCTGGATACAATCAGATCCAAATCCAAAAGGAAGACCAGTACAAAACTTCCTTTACTACCCCGTGGGGTACCTTCGCCTATCGTGTCATGCCTTTTGGCCTAAAAAATGTTGGTGCCACATTCCAGGGAGCCATGACCTATTGCTTTCATGATTTGGCCCATATCCTACTCGTCTACCTTGATGACCTTATAGCTCGTTCCCGGAAACGATCAGACCACCTCAACGACCTTCGGCAAGTTTTTCTGCGTTGTCGCAAATATCAGATCCGCTTGAGCCCACACAAGTGCATCTTTTGCGTTCTAGCAGGCCGATTGTTGGGTTTCATTGTTTCCTAGAAAGGAATTAATGTTGATCCCCTGAAAGTCCAAACCATCTTAGACCTTCCCTCTCCTTGCACGCTCCAGCAACTCCAAATTCTGCAAGGGCGATCCAATTTCCTTCGACGCTTTGTTCCTGATTACACCACAACCGTTCATGGTTTCTTGCACTTGCTCTGTACCCACATACCCTTTGTCTGGGACGAGCAAGAAGAAGCTGCATTCGAAGCCCTCAAGAAAGCTCTCACACAAGCCCCTTTGATCTCCCCTCCGAATTTTTCTCAGGATTTCATTCTTTAGGTCTCGGCATCCGAGCATGCTGTGTCTGGCATCTTGGTTCAAGAAGACACCTCACACCAAGAGCATGTCATTTACTACGTCAGCCAGACCTTGTCCGGCCCACCCCTATGTTACCCATATGAGGAGAGACTAGCCCTAGCCATGGTCTTTTCCGTCCAAAAATTGCGACACTACATTTTACTTAGTCATACCACAGTCGTCGCCGACTCTAATTCCATGGTATATCTCCTAAACCGGCAGCTCCTACAAGGTCGTGTGGCTAAATAGGTCATTATCCTCCAGGAATATGACCTCATGTTTCGAACACCTAAGAGCACTAAAGCCCTTGTGCTTGCCTAGCTCATCACTGATCTCCCTTCCTTTCTCCCAGCCCCACCCATCTCTGATGAGTTACCCGACAATCACTTGTTCACTATCTCGTCTAATGACCCATGGTATGGTGATATCTTGTTATACCAACGCACGCAGAAGTTCCGACCCACAGTCACTCATAATGGACGTCGTCGTATCCGTCACCAGGCCTCTCGCCACCTCCTCCTTGCAGATGTCCTTTACCGGCGAGGGGTCGACACAATTCCTCGTCGTTTCCTTACACACAAGGAAGTTGAACACATCCTTAATGATTTTCATAGCAGTGCCTGTGGCAGCCATTTCTTAGGGATGGCCACTGCCCAAAAGGTCATCCGCGCCGGATACTTCTGGCCCACACTTTTCACCGACTACATCACTGCGGTCAAGCATTGCCATAACTGCCAACTTTTTTCCCCCAAGGCTCGGACACCACCTGCTCCATTACAACCAGTCGTCACCATTGGTCCATTTTGTAAGTGGGCCATCGAATTCATGGAGTGTCAACCCCCATCTGGGAACATCCATAAGTACATCGTTGTCGCCGTCGATTACTTCACCAAATGGGCGGAAGCCATGCCCACCTTCAACTGTACCGCTGACACTGCTGCCCATTTCTTTTTCAACCATGTGATCACTCGATTCGGGGTCCCTAAATAGTTGGTCTCAGACCATGGATCACACTTTGAAGATCCCATTTGGCGCGAGTTATCCACCCTCCTCAAGTTTGAACACCAATTTTCCTCTGCTTACTACCCTCAAGGGAACGGTCAAGTAGAAGTTGTTAACAAAATCCTAAAAACCATACTCCAACGCACTGTTGACTGGCATAAGTCCAATTGGCACCATATGCTCTTCCCTGCCTTATGGGCTTATCGTACCTCCACCAAGACCACCACTAGTTTTACCCCGTTTCATTTAGTTCATGGTGTAGAGTTTGTCCTCCCCATCGAGTGTCAGATACCTGCCTTACATATCACCGTTGAGCTTCTCCCCAATACCTCCCCCCTTGAGCAATGTCTACTATCCCTTGAACAAGCCGATGAAGATCGTCATGCCACTCTCCAGAACATCGAAGTTACCAAAAACCGCTCCAAAGCCGGTTATGCCAAACATGTTCACCCTCAAACTTTCCACGAAGGGGACCTCGTCCTCGCCTATGACCAAGCCCACAACAAAACCGATAAAGGAAAGTTTGAGTCCATGTGGCAAGGCCCTTACATTGTGCAGACTTTCCTCGGCAAGGGGGCATACATTTTAGCTGATTCTGAAGACCACCCTTTACGCAACCCCCGTAATGGGCTGTATCTTAAATGTTTTTACCCATAACTGAAACCGCGACCTCATTGGTCTGCCTTGTACAGTTTGCTCTCTTTTTTGTTTTTCACCTTCTTTACCATAATCTGACATTCACCGTTCTTTTTTCATTCCCATATATGGACCATATTCCACCTCATTACACTGGCTTTGCTGATGGCGCAAGTCGCTGGTCTCCCAACCTGGCTTCTGCAGCATGGGTCTTATATTCCCCTTCCAACGAATTGATTCACCTTGATGGAATATGTATAGGCGCCGCTACCAATAACTAGGCGGAGTATGATGCTGTGACCGGTCTCCTGACTGTTTCGCTCCAGATGGGCATATGTCACCTTCATGTGTTCCTGGACTCCCAGCTACTTGTCTCCCAGCTCAACAACTGCTACCAGGTACGTGATCCCTGCCTATTTAGAAAATTCCTACGTACAAAACAACTCAGCCGATAGTTTGAATCCATCACATTCACACATGTCCCAAGAGCTCACAATAGTGTCGCAGATCAAATGGAAAATAACATTCTAGATTGGCATATCAATCACACCATGTAACACCTCCATCATGCATCATTATCCCATAGTATCTCATCCAAATATATAAAAACCCAAAAAGACTGCATTACATCAACATTTGCATCCATGAACATAACCCACAACAACACACTTGTATCCATAGGGTCATCCACGTGCCTAATCGTACATGCATCATGTCGCATCACATAAAATAAACAAGGGACATCCATGTGCCAAAACATCCAAGACTACTTGCATCCACGTGCACTACAAACATATCAAACATCATAAAGCGCATCCACGTGCGTACAACTAAGACAACATCACAAAAAGGTGCATCCATGTGCATATATATATATACATCAAAAAATACATGTCACAGTGCTATACATGACCTGAGTACCCCTATACTCAGCTATACAAAAAAATGAGTGTACATCCATCAAGCCTCATAAAATACATGCCGTAGCTACAAAACTCGGGGGAGTCCCCTGCACTCCCTAATGAGAGTCATACCCTGCATCACTACAGGCATCTGCTGCCTCTGAGTCCTCCACTCACTCCTCCTCTGGTAAATACTCATCCCGTACGGGCTCCTGTGCCCGTACCCTATCCACCAAGACAGCCACCCGGATCGCAATGGACCTAAACTCCCAGGGTGCCCTCATGCAATCCCGAACCACGTCCGGATCGATGTCCTGCCACCCCTCGTCAGTCACCCCCACCAGCAGACGGTCTAGCAGTGTCCGTACAGACTCTAGCATCCCCTCCGCATCCCGGCGATGCACCTCCCCCTGCCCAGGCAGAACTGGAACGGCCACGATCCCCCTACGTGCCACATGCCCTGGCGGCGGCCTCGGGCCCACATCTGCAAATCACCCATTTGTCAGTAACAATATATCAATCAACTATCATATCTAAAACTTGACAATGCAATCAAACCATACGTACCATCTAGTCCCCATGCCTATCCCAGCGGCCGTGGTGCCTCTGGATCTCTGGTAAAGTCCATATCTCTATATGGATAGTCCTCAAGTGTCAATGGTAGATGGAGCCACTGCAGGTACAACTCCTGCGTAAAGTACCTCCCAACATCACCGCCACCACGGTGGCGCATCATCTCGCCCCACCGCACCATCTGTGGCTCCCTCAAGCCTCTTGCTCTGACCGGCACCCGCGGCCGCAGTGTGGGCACCCTCTCCATAAAGAATGCACATAAAAATGAACCATAGCAGAACCCCTTGCCATATTCCTTCGCTGCGGTCAGCTGCCGCTGCACGCAGGTAAGGAACATCTAGCCCCACACGTAATAGACACCATCCAGTACGCGCGCCACTAGCTGCATCTGGCCCCCAGACACCTTCTCCAGTGATTGGGATCCCAAGACGCGCACTACACATGCAGCCATGGCTTGCACTACTGGCTCCTGTAAGTCTCTCACCAGAAGTGCATTCCTATGCACTCGAGCCTCTGGACCACAGTACCGCTCCAGCATGTCCTCCATATCGATGTCTGCAGACACCCACGGATGTGTGTCTGCTACCCTCCCCAGGAAGGGCAACCCTGTTAGGAAGTATACATCCGTCAGGGTGAGGTCCACCCTCTCACCCTGCACTCTGAAAGCCTGTATGTATGGCTCCCAGAAACTGATCAGTCGGTTTAGCAGCAATGCTGCTGACCGCATCATAGGTACCTGGGTGAACTTTAGGTGTCCGCATAGCCCCAGCACTGACCGCACATGGAGATCCTCTTGAGCAACAGTCACGATCTCATCCAGGATCTCCTGCTCCCTCCATAGAACCTGTGGCATCCTGTTAATCACGCAAAGTGGACTCATCAGACTCATGTCAAACAAATAGTCCTTCCCCTCCCCCCCAGAAAAACCCTAATAGCCCAGTCCAAAACCGCGGCTTTAGGGCTCCCTGTCGCGGTTTTCGACCGCGGCTATCAGGCCTATAGTCGTGGTCCTTAACCGCGGCTATCAGGCCTATAGTCGCGGTCCTCAACCGCGGCTTCCAGGCCTACAGTCGTGGTCCACCCACGTGGACCGTACAAATAGTGCCCTGGGACCCACTACCCACCCCCCGAACCCAATGACAAAGCAGGTATGAGTTTGACAGAATACCTGTATCTCCCGAATCTGAAGTCAGCCGGTCGGATCGTCCAGAAATGCCACCTCAGCTCTGGTCCACTCTGATCACTAGTCAAAGTCAAATAGTACAAATGACACTTGTCACGTTGGGCCCACGTACTATTTATAGTCCATTGACTTTTTTCTTGTTTTGGCCATTCTGAACCTATACGAAATCCGTTTTCTGAACCGTTTCCACCATTGAACTCAACACGACAAGACCGTCATAATGGTCACATCATTGCATTATTTTTTCTATGTCATTGTTTGCCCATTTTTTAGACACCACTAGTCACCTCGGTTTGCGTGCTACTTCGGTCGTTCTCCGTTTTTCACAGTTTTCATATCATCGGATTCATCTTTTCGAGCTCGTGATGATGCTTGAGATGATTTCTCGCTCTCATTGGGTACAATTTCAACATTGTTTCCCGACACCTTGCTGTCTTTATTTGCCCGCCACATCGGCCGCCATCAGATTATTCCACACTTTTTACATGAGCCATCCACTCCTGTCATACTGCAAATGTTTCGTTATTTTTCCACCATTCATTCACCCCGCAAGGAGGCCCACCAGTGTTCCCCCCCACCCTCGTTCCTAGTCATCATAAATGTTCCTTGATTGAACACTTCCTTCTTTCCTGGCCATTCCTTTGGCTCTAGTCACACCGGCTAGAAGAGTTCTTCATTGCATCTTCAGAGTATTCTTATTGCTTTCAGACTCCTTAAAATTGAAAGTAACCATGAGCATGAACTGTCTTGGGCTCGTAAAAAACCACACAACAGTACCCTACCATTCCCTTACTTCAGAGTCTTCTTATAGCTTTCAGACTCCTTAAAATTGAAAGCAAACACGAGCATGAACTGTGCTGGGCTCGTAAAATCCACACGACAGTACCATACCACTCCATTCCTTCAAAGTCTTCTTATTGCTTTCAGACTCCTTAAAATTGAAAGCACCCACGAGCATGAACTGTCCTGGGCTTGTAAAATCCACATGATAGTACCATTTTATATACATGCTTCTTCTCGTTCCCTAACCCATGAAGAAATTCCCCCGTGCCTCTTGGCACTATGATTGATCCTCTCGGCAGCACCCCCAATTAGGTCTCCTTTGTTCAGAGTATTCTGTAGTCTCCTGCCATTTTACCACAGCTTGAATCTCCCTCATCCCAGTCACCCTCCTAGATCCCATACAGCTCTGATCCCCTTACCACCAGTCAGTTTCATATGCTGCCCGATCATCCCCGCCTTCATACTCTGAACAAAGGAAGTTTGAGTCCACCTACTCTACTTGCCCAGTTATTCCCCCCAGTTTATCAATCTTGCCATCAGTACTATCACATTTTGGTTCTCCACCTCGCGCTCATGTCAAGGAAACATCATTTCCTTGATAGTTGCAAGTCTCCCTCTGTCGACGACAGCCCCTCCATTCTAGAGGATAGACCCAGAGGCCCCTGCGCCTTGGACCCATCACCATCTGTGGTGAGTGCCTACGGACCATTTTGGGAGGAGTCATCATTGCCTCTCCGAATGGTTGTTTCTCACATGCTCGACTTCAGCACCTTGCTCGCATCGTTGAGAATCGCGCAGGATTGACATCCCTTCCATTATTTGTCGAAGACCCCGGATCTCCCCCGACTCTAGCACATTGGTGAGTCACTTCGGAACGCCCAGTTATATGTTCCCATGGATGTCCGGGATGCATTGGCGGCTGTATTCGGAAGCCATCCATTTCCATGCTTCCTTGAGTACCCAGTTCAGTTCCAGTTCATTGTACCATTGCGAGTATGACCCTTGTCACTCTGATCCAGCAGCTCATCAGTTCCTCTGGTACCACATTCAGTAGCACTTCTGTCATTCCAGTGCATCAGTTTTTCAGCGCAGACATGGCCAGCCTAGCAGTATGTCCCAGATTTGTGTCCCTTCTGGACCCTTATGATATACACAGTGGTTTTTTATGTATCCTACAGGTCCCTCTTTTTTGGGCCTCACAGTTATTATTATTATATCCTGATACGAGCATGGGAATGCCCGCCTCGTCCATATGATCGGATGATTCCTCATCCATTCTTGAGGTTATGTACTTTCAGCGCCTGTAGTTGGTTCGAGATCGTTGTTCCGGGCTTCAGTTTGTTTCTTCTCTTCTCCACACCCCAGGAAACCCATATATAACTTATGATGTCCATCGGCCATATGATGAGCTCCTGCCCTCGCACATCAAGGGGCAATCTGTTAACACCCAAAAAGTGTTCACTACCTCATCTGCCCCACTACATGGCTCATTTGTCCTTTTTCCTACCATATTTCCCTTGAAAACCCTAAAAATCCCACTAAAAAGCCTCCAAAAGGCCTAAAAATGCCTCCAAAAGGCCATAAAACCATCAAAAAGCCTCTAAAAGGCCATAAAACCCCTTTTTTCCTCCAAAAATATCCAAAATTCCTCTAAAAATAGCAAAAATCCCCCAAAAGGGAAGAAAAATATAAAATAATGAGGAAAAGGAGGAAAAAACCCTAAACAGCTGCCCTAAACCACATGGTTTCCAAAACCATGGGCCAGCACTCCACCACTAAAAAACTATAAATAGGTGACGGAGACCCCTTATTTCACATCCACAATCATAAGCATCCTTACTCTGCCAAAATAGCTCGTGAAACCTTAGCTCACCCTTGAGCTACTTTCACCTTGAGAGCCCCTTTTGGCCCATTTCCACCATTGGAGAAAGAGAAGGAGACAGTTGGAGCTTGGAGCAACCCTCTCGGATCACTGCAAAGGGCTTCACCAACCTTCACACCAGAGGTAATATTAATATAAAAACCGTTTTGCATCTTGTTTTACAGTTTCATATATATGTTTAGAATAGTTTAAAGTTTCTGTTTTAGTATTTTTTAGTTTACCCTCATTGAACTGCTACTAAGGAGTCCCTTCTCCTTAGTAGGTGCTCATTTGCACAAGCTAAGGGTAAAAACCTAGCCACAACCCTGTAATCAATGCACATGCGTAAGGTTCCATCATTTTTCTTCACTAACACTACTAAAGATGCAAGGGGACTAGAGCTAGGTTTGATGTATCCCAGCTTTAGTAGTTCCTTGATTGTACTCTCGATCTCATATTTATACCTCTTGGTATGTCTGTAAGGATTGGTGATAACTACTTGGGTGCCCTCCTCTAACTTAATAATGTGCTCAAATAACCTATCTGGAAGTCGACCTGTTGGAAGGTCTCCGAATACTACCTTGTGCTTCTGTAGTAAGGCCTCTATATCTATTGGATGTTGTGTGGCCTCATCTGGTGGTTTCTTGAAGGAAACCATACACTCTGCAATGCACTCAATATCTCCCTACTGGAGTACTAACTCCATCCTATGTGATGTCACTGCTGTGGGAGGATAGGTATTCATCTCTCTCAATACC
This sequence comes from Pseudotsuga menziesii, assembly GCA_001517045.1. Classification (NCBI taxonomy): domain Eukaryota; kingdom Viridiplantae; phylum Streptophyta; class Pinopsida; order Pinales; family Pinaceae; genus Pseudotsuga; species Pseudotsuga menziesii. Next base: position 534,365 of record LPNX010923832.1, on the reverse strand, counting down.
ACCTTCTGTCCTTTTGGTCCTGTAAACCCCATCTCCATGGTCTGGTAATTTGTGGAATACTTCCCTATGGAATACAACCACTGAACCCCTAGTACCACATTCATGTCAGGTACATCTACCACATAGAATGACTCTATCACTGTATAATTCCCAAGCGTTACCTTTAATTTAGGAATCCTCTGACTACACTCCATGGTGTGACCTGCTGCTGCTACCAAAAACCCATCAAAGCTCTCAGTTTGAATGTCTATCTTTTCAACCCATGCAACATTAATAAATTTGTGGGATGCCCCACCATATATCAGTACTCCCACTCTGTGGCCCTGTATGGTACCTCTGATCCAAAGAGTGTCGAATCTAGGAACCCTTGTCATTGTAGCAATGGTACCTCCTGAGGCCTATCCCTCAACAACTGTATCTGTTGTCTCTCCCTGGTCCCAATCCTAGTAATCCTCATCCTCCTCACTGTCAAAATAAGCCTCTATGTAGTAGGCCTTTCCTTTTCTTGAACATCTGTGACCTTGTATCCATGGTTCCTGGCAAGTGAAACATAATTTTTTTCTTCTAAAGTCCTATCGGGTATCATTGTCCATCCATTATTTCTTGGGCCATGGTTTCCTTTCTTTATCTTTAATAGGAACATTGGTCATGGGAGGAAACCTATTTTTGGGCACTGCATCCTGCAAGTCTTTAGTCTATCTGATGGCATCTGCTAGGGTGGTGGGTTTATAAGACTTGACTCATCCCCGTAAGGGTTCAATGAGAGCCTTAGTGAACAACATAATCAACTTGCTCTCTGATATATCTGTGACCATGACTGCTATCCTATGAAACTTAGAAATAAAATCATTTGCATTCCCTATCTACTTGAGTTGTTCCAGCTCCCTAAAGTGTACCCCTGGATCCTTCTGATCAAACCGCTAAATGAGCCTCTATGTAAAATCTATGTATGAGGTGATGGTGTTGTGACCCAGTGTCACTAACCCATGGCACCACCACTCATGTGCTTCTCTGTCCAAATGCAAAGTAGCCAATTTAATGGAATCTATCTAAATCATGGGGTTGAGCTGGAAGTATGTATCCAGCTTCTGCACCCAATTCCTAGCTGGGCCACACCAGGTGCCCTCAAAGGTAGGGATAGTCAGTTTCCATACAGTGTGCTGTAACTCATAGTTTTGGGTAGATGGCCTATTGTAAGATTTGGGTTTGTTCTTACTTTTAAAGTGGTTGAATTCAGTGAAGTCATGGCTGAATTGAATTCCTCTCCTAAAGCCCTATATTCTCTCAGATAGGCACTCATGGGTTCTTCTGGTTCTGCTTGTGCTAGAGGCACTGCAACTGGACTATGTAAGAATTGAGGCATGGTAGGTTGGACAGGCTTGTATATATGGGGATGGCTCTACATGTTGGTATGTAAGTTCTCCCTACTACTGCTGGTGGATACCCTATCACTGTTGGGAAATAAGGGACTGTGTGGGGTGGGCCCATTATTTTCAGTCATTTGCCTGAAGGTGCTCATAATTTCCTTTTTCCCTATGGTGAGTTCTTTTATGTCTGATATGAGACTATTGAAAGAAATTTTATCATCATCGGCCATTGTTTCTTTGCCTTTTTCAAACTGATACTCCCTCTTCCCCAAATCCATGTCCTCTAACTCCTCTTATCTATCTCTATACCTCTGTCTCCTGTGAGTAATGTTGTATGGGTCTCCTAGATTCATTTATAATTTTTGCATTCCCATAGATGGCAAGGAAAATTTCTTTGATACCACTATATTATCCCAAACTGATATTTTCCCATTTATGTGTATACTGTAGATGGCTAATAGACTTACTCCTTAATCAAATAGGAAAGCAAACCCCTAGAAAAATACTTTGCATACATGTAGTTGCATGAAAATATGTGCCCTAGAAAAATACTGAGATGCTATAAAATAGGAGAAATCAATGCATGCACATACCAGTATATCTATCAACTAATGGTGAAGATACTGGTCCCAACATGCAAGGATTCTACTGGACGAATAAGGAGATACACCAAATCATCCTCCATAGGTGAATGCACCCTCCTCTCAAACCGTATAAGATCCAGAATAATAGATAAGCTGCTGCTAGAAGCCGGATGATGTGCACTAGGGTTATAATACCCCTCTGATGATGATGGAAGCGGCATGCAGAAGTTCTGAACCCTATAGGTAGGAAAATGAATTGCTTTGTCTCTAATCATGGTGACACGGTGTGACAATGAAACCCTCTGGATGGATGAATAATCAACCTCCTGAAATAATTGTTGAATGTAACCTGATGATGAACTAGTGCTGAACCTGGATGATCCAACCTGATGATGAACTAGGATAGATAGATTTCACTGCCGAAATACACCAGCTAGCTGAGCATGCACTCAACCCCAACTTAGCTTGCGAAGCTCTCCAATTCGACTCCACAAATCAATTATCACATAAGTGACTTCTCCATTCACTTTATCTTTCTTTTCTAACTTTCAACTATGAAAACCCTAACTTTTGACCTAATTAGGTCACTTTATCTTCTAATTTGTAGTTGACTTGCATGCATGCGCAAACCCTAACTTTTGACCTAATTAGGTCACTTTATCTTCTAATTTGCATTTGAATTGAATGCATGTGCACGGAGACTTAATTGGGTGCATGCATCATTAAATAATGCTCGGATGTCATGCATGCAGGTGGCCTTTGGCTCTAGTGGCCTTCTTCGATCCAATGGTGATATAATATTGATGCCCTAGATATTCTATATATGGCTTCAGTCTTTGGCTGATTTCTTGATTGTCAGTACTTTCTCGAACCTATAGGAATCACATAGGTTAGTGGGTTGGTCCTCAAATTCCTAAGTAGAAGAGGACATTACACTTGGACCAGATAAAATCTTGTGACGGTGTATCCTACCGCATGAGCAGGGACCCATTTTAGAAGAGGCACATGCTGAAATCACGGGAGGTCACTATGGAGGAAGGGATACTACTTGAAAGGTGTTGTGCACTAGGCTATGGTGGCCCATGTTGCATAATGATGCTACAGAATATGTGAGGGGTTGTGACGTCTACCAACGTTTTGGTAAACCATTGTGGGAGGATGAGATGCCACTAGTGCCACAGGTGACTTTGCAACCTTTTGATAAATGGGTCATGGATTTTGTGGGTCCTATTAATCCACCAAGGAAGTGGAATGGGGAACAATACATTATTACTACAACTGACTATCTGACCAGGTGGGTAGAATCTACACCAGTTGTGGATTGTAACATTATGATAGTAGTGCGGTTCATCTTTGAAAACATTGTGACACAATTTGGGTGTCCCCTAATATTGATGAGTGACCAGGGCAGTCACTTTATCAATCGTAATTTGAGAGTGATAATTGAGGAGTTGTAGGTGCAACATAAGAGGAGTACACCATACCATCCATAGGAGAATGGGACTGTCAAAGCGTTCAACAAAATTTTGGAAACATCGCTGAAAAAGGTATGTAATGCTAACCACAATGACTAGGACTTGAAAATTCTAGTAGCAGTATGGGCCTATCGTATCACTTGCAAATGACTGACTGGACATACAACATTCAAGCTAGTATATGGGAAAGAGACAGTCATGCCCATGGAATACATTGTTCCTAGTTTGTGCATCGTTGCAGCGACGAGCATGGATGATGCAAAAGAATTAGAAGAGTGCATTGCACAGTTGGTCTAGCTTGAAGAAGACCTCTTTATTGTAGGATTCCACCAGCAGGTTGTGAAGGATCGACAGAAGGCATGGCATGATCACCACATTAAGCATAAATAGTTTGTGGAAGAATATTTTGTGTTTTTATACGACAACAAGTTCCTAAAGCATCCAGGTAAGTTAAGGGTGCACTGGATAGGTCCATATCTTGTTCATTACATTACGTTTGGAGCTGTAGTTCAGTTACAACAAATACATGGTGCGATATTTCTGACACTCATCAATGGGAGTCACTTAAATCCCTATAGGATGGGGACAAAGCTGCACATTGCTTGAGGCGTTGTAAAAAAAATTGTTTTGGGCCGTGGGTTGGTCAAATTAGTAACAAATGCAGGTAGTTAAAACAGTTAACTGGTGGTGCTTGTTGAAGCGACATGCATTAGTGGCCGATCTGACCATTAAAATAGTAGGATTACCAGTGGATTTGGTGTCATTACTGTTGGATTTAGTCATGATGGATGTTAACACCTCTATGTTGAATAGTCAAGGAAGAGGTATGATTGAGAAAGATTAAAGGATACATGAAATTTGCAAAATCTAATAGTTTTGATTCCATTTTTAAAGAGCGCATAATGGTTAATTTGGCATGCAATGCGAAGGTGTAAAGCGGTTGAGATTAAATCTACAGTTCAAAATGGATCCGATAGGTAAATATGCACGAGAGATAAGTTATGTGGAGAAGCAGATGTGGTTAACAAAGCTTAAAGATCAACAATTATGCAATAAAACAAACAAGATCTACGGCCGAGGAATAGTCCGCTAAATAAAGATGCACACTTGAAAAGATAAGAAAGGCTAGCGGAATATGTACAACTGACCTCAATCCAAAAATGTAGGAAAAAAGTGAAAACACATCGACGGTTGTTATTGGTTCCGGAGGATAAAGTTGCGAGATGGTTAAAAGGGAAAGGTTGTAGTAGAATGTAAACCATGTTCCACATGGTGACTCGAAGTGAATTCCACAGAGAAAAGTAGTTAAAGAAAAACCACTTGATGAGGGCTGTGAAAAAGACTATCATATAAAGGTAAAGTTGACTTGGATTAAAAAAAATTATTTCATTTGTGTTGCGGGTGAAGGAAGGAGACAGAGACAGTCTGCCAACTTTACAAAGTCAACCTATGCATATCTACAGTCACAGGTAAGCCTCAAAACACTCAAATTTGGTTCTAACAGTTTTTGCCATTGTTCGTTATGGAAAAGGAACAGGGTTTTGGAGTTTTATGTAGAGTTTTGGATGAAAGGGAAGAATTTATTGTCGATAGGGAAAGAAACGTATGTGACCCTCTTTTATCAGTTGGAAATGTATCAGTCTCAAAGGAGCGGTTGTGGCAGTGTAATTTGCAAGGGTATGATGTTCTGAATTTCCGTAGGTCTTTTTCATATTATTTTTTTATTGAGCAAACCTTACCATTTCCTGAATTGGTTGAATGGTGCGCAAGCAGTTATTCTCCCTCTGAAAGAGTTGGCATGAGTCATACTACATCCAAAATACTTTGTAGGGTTGATGCAAAAGCTGTTCGTGGAATACTAAACTTACCTGATAGTTTCCCTAATCATCGTGAATCCTTAAATGAGCCGGTTTTAGTTGAAATGTATAAAAATTGTGAATCCAAAGTTAGATGCCAATTTCTGTCCATTATTCTCAAAGATGGTCAGTCATTAGAGGGACTATTTCCGCCATACAATGTTAACATTTTCAAAAAATATGTATAGTTGGTCATGTCCTTGGTCTGTCAAGTTCTGCGTTTAGATGATGATATTCATATCAATGAAGCTGTTTTAGGTTTCTTATTGAGAATGAGTTCAATTGATACCGAGTCCCATTTGGTCCATTGTTTCAGTCTCGATGAGTATTTGGCTGAAGTTATCCATGTCTAGTTAGTTGAATTTCCCAAGGTCAGGTTTTTCAAATATCAGTCATACTTATTGAACATGCTGCTGTGTTCAAATGTGTCGAAATTGCAATTCTTGTCCACCATTTTCTCTCCAGATATTCCAAAACAAATCAATATGTTTGAGTTTGTAAATACAATTATGGCCGAGATGTATAAATTGTTGTTCAATGAAGTATTACCAAGAGTGTTAGAAGAAATAAAACTCATGCTGCAATCATCCTTAGAGGATAGAATAGGAGACTGGTTCTTACATAAAGATTTTACTGTTTTGAGGATGTATGGTTTCACTAGGGAATCGTACAAGTTACCTGTTTTTCTGACTCCAAGAATTTTTGTTCTTGAGTTCATGAGGAAAATATTATGTGCAAAGGAGGATCATTTTGGAGAATTCAAGAAGTATTCTAATGTTAAATTTCCTCTTAAAGTTGGTCCGTTTATTTTCAAAAACAAAAGTGCCCTGATGGTTGTAGAAAAGTTATTAGAAATTATAGATTTCCAGAAAAAACAAAGAATCAATTATGATCCACATCGTATAATTTCCAAAAGGAAGTAGTCAACTAAAAATAAACCATTCGATCATCAAGTTGTCAAAGGTTTAGAGGAAATAGCCAATTTGTCTTTTTTTGAAGAAAGTTAAAGAATTGTTGAGAGTAGGAGCAATGAGTTGACTGCAACAGTTCAGGCATCTGATAATCCTAGCATTGTGAATAAGAGAATTATTTCTGAGATGGAGAGTATGGATGTGGATGAAAACATTTCATATAAAAAGATCAAAACCCACTCCTAGAATGATCAAATTTCAGGAGAAATAGTTTCAGAAGATTCAAAGAGGATAGCCCTATTCCTAAAGAAATCTGTACAAATGCATCGGTATTCTTTTGGAGGAGAGGGTAGTGTAGAACCCAGTTCATGTTTCAAATCCAGAGCAGAGTTGGTGTCAAATTATGCTGAAAAAAATGCATTCATCATAGGAAAACAAAAATCTGCTTCCTCGAGTAAGAAGTCTAACCAATCAAAAGACATCATTGATTTCTGCTCGGGATGTGGAGAGGAATACCTTGAAGTTCATTGTGGTTAGTGATAAAAAATTATTTTAGATGGAAGTGAAGGTAGATAAAATTAGTGTTCCCGACAAGATACAACTCCATAAGTAGATTGGAGATGTTATCTATTTTGATTTATTACATGCTACTATGAAGGTTAATAAATTGCGGGCCCTTGTATATAAAATGAAAGTCCAATTGAAGCATGAGAAAGTAGAAAATAAAGCAAATATGATCGAGATAAAAAAGTTACAAGGAGATGTTATAAGCTTGGGAAGCGAACCAGGAAATGTACAGGCAACCAAAAAGATTTTGGAAGAAAGGGACAATACCATCTAGGTATTAAAAAATAAGCTTAAAATCCCAAATACTGAACATGCGCAATCCCCAGAATTATTTACATTGTAGGAAGAAAAAGATAAAATTTATCAAGAAATGATGGATTACAAAGGCAAAGCATTGAAGTTGCAAGAGGAGAAAAGCAGATGGGAAATGGAAAGAGATGAATTGATGACCCAGATTTTGAAGTTAAAGAAGGATCAAGATGATGAAAAGGAGATTATGGAAAAGCTGATGAGTTAAACCCCTATTGACACAGATTTATCTCTTGTGAATATTGAAAAGTCGGTAAGTGAATTTTCTGCAGATGATTTATTAGTTCCTATGTCATAGGTAAGTCTGAAGGATGTGGAGATCAAAGAGTTAAAGGAAGAAAATGAGAAGATTAAATCAGAATTGGCTAGAATCATCGAAGAGAATATTAAAACATTAAATGATAAAATCCAGTTATAGAAAAAGTTTAATGAGTTGAAGGAAAAAAGTATAGGAAAAGCTCCTCTACAAGGAGCTAAACATTTAATTTGGGATACATTATCTGTGGAAATCACCAAGTTTAGACACTATTTAAATTTTATTGATGATCATAGTGCATTAGTCAATTTAGTTGTTCAAAGACTAAAGTTAGCAAATGAGACCATGGAAAAGAAGCCTTTAAACACAGCTCAGAACGATTTAAATTTCTTTAATTCTCTAACATATCCAAAATTGCAGGACATTGGAATTAAGGATAGGGTAGCTATTGCACTATGGGCGAAGAATTTTATTAACAAACATTAGCTAATGAAATTTGTACATGATAAAGCAAATACAATGTCTTCACAGATAAAGGATTTCAAGCTCCCTGTTAAGGAGCTATTCGAAGACGGTCTCCCTGTGTTCTAGGACGATGAAGAAAGATTATTTTCTCAGGAACATTATCATAGTCTGTTAGTACAAAATCACATGGACCATTCCAAGTTTGAAGATTTGGTAAAAGGGATGACTAGAAAGATCAACGTAGAAAAATTGGCAGAGGATTTCGAAGTGTTGCAAAAGTTTTTAATCATTAGAAGAGGATTTCCCACAGTATCTTATGAAGCCTATGTGGATCTAGAGGTATCCATTAATCCTTGAAATTAGGTGTTGCACGCCGTGGATCTGCTTAATTGGAGTACCCTGCAGTCACTAAGTTGATTATGATCAAATGATCTATTGTTAGAATCGAAGCATGTAGTTTTATTCCTAGTTGTTAGGGATATAGTTACAAAAAATTTTGATTAACAGATTATTCGGTTATTAATGTTCTTGGGAAGAAGTTATCATTGTATATATTTGAATTTATTTTATGTATTGGGGGTTGGAACCCATATGTTTGAAACGATGTTTTTTGAGAACTGATGATATTTTGAATGAAATAACAAAGCCGAATGCTGGTGGATTTTTAGATATTCCTATGTCATTTATGTTATAGTCTATTCCTTCTTTCCATGTGATTGTATTCTTAGTTCTTGCTTTCCATTTTGTTTTCTTCATATTTGAAATGTAGTGTTGAATAGTTTTAGAATTCATACTTGTTATGCTCTAGCTATTGTCTCAGATATTTCACAAATACTTCTGCTAAAGTTGATATGGAATTCATCTTATGATGCTTTTTATTAATGGATTTTTCATGTTTCTTCCTCATTCACCTGGAAATCAATGAATGACTGTGACTGGATGGTTATCTTTCCTTTGTTGAAATCCCATGTATGAAAGCTTTGTATTATTTTATCTATTTAACTCCATTTCCCAATGGTTACCTGTATTTGTTGCAATCACTTGCATAATTTAAAGTATTGATTCCAGTATCTAGTCCTGTTAAATTTACATTTGAGAGATCCCTCTCTGGAAAGAAAATCCAGTTTGTTTCTAAAGTGGTTTTGCTATCACCTTGGGATTTACCTTTCACAACCTAGGTACATTCTGAGTGCTAACAAATTGGCGTTGTTGCCAGGGACGAGAGTGAAAATCATCCCTAGGAAGAATGACAAAGTTTATAAAGATTAAGAAAAGATTTCTGTCGGCAAATAGGATTTTTTTCAGTGAAAAAGGTTGTATATTTGCCCTGGCGATTCTAGTTCTAAAATTATTGCAATATTTCAAAAGACATCCTGGCTTCGAAAAGACATACACGAGGTAATTTTGATACTGAAGTTTTATGAAGTTTGGAGGATCCAAAAAAATTATTTAAGAAAAAAGACAAAGAAAAGTAGATATTTCTCTATTTGGTGCATCATGTTCTCAAAATTTTCATAGCATCTTTGATAAAAAAAATGGGAATTTGATATTGAAAAGGGTTTGTTGAAATCTAATTCTGAGTATGATCTTGAAAACATTGAATTTAACCCTCAAAGATCAGAATATTATTTTCTTGATTCCCTTTGGAGAGATCTTCAACAGTCTGCAAAAGTTGAAGAAGCACCTATTGTTCAAAATATTCAAAATTCCTTAGTCCCTCCAATTCCACCTAGACCAATGGCAGCTAGATTTGCTCCTTTATGCTTACCTGCTGTCTTGCACGATCTTCCTCAAAATTATTCTCAGATAATTTCTTTATTTGATTGAGAAGGAAGCATCACATCAAAGCAGCATGTAGCTAATTTTGAATATTTTGTCGACTTGGAGGAAGTCAATTACATGGATGTTAAAATGCAGTTGTTTGCTTAGAGTTTATCAGAGGAAGCGAAGAAATGGTTTAAAGATTTTGCAGCTACATCAATCTTGACTTTTCAAGCTTTCCAAAATGCATTTATAGAAAGGTGGGATGACAAATAGAGCCCTCTATATATTTTGTCCCAATATAATAGTCTCAAGAAAGGAGGTTTTGAATCTGTTCATGAATTTTCAAGTGGCTTTATGAGAGTTTATAATTCTATTCCAGAATATATAAAACCTTCTACAGCTTCTTCCAAACTTCATTATGCTAGGGCCTTTGATAATGAATTTGCTTTTTCATTAAGGGAGAGGAAATCAACGAGTCTTGCTGCTATGGTCACAGATGCTTTAGAAGTGGAGGCAAATATGATGGCAAGTGGAAAAATGAAACAAAGAGACATTGATAGGAAGAAAACAAGAGAAGAAAATATGCCTTCTACTTCTTCTTCTATTACTGATATTAAATTCGAAATGATGTTGAACACAATGGAGAAGTTGATGGATAGATTGAATGTGGACAATAGATCATTCAATAGAGAACAAGCTGATCCCCAAATCAGAAATCCGAATTTTAGAAGATCGAATCCTCTTATGCCTCCACAGAATAGGCAAAGAGATATGAGAAATCCAAGGAATCAAGAAGAGTAGCAGGTTTGACCACCATTCCCTGAGAATTATGTTGCTGATGAAGAGGATCCTGCTGAGAATGAAATCCATCTTTTTGGGCATTCAGAAATATATCTTACTGAAGAAGAGCATCACATGTTTGCATAGGAAGATGGGAATGAAGAATTTGAAACGGAGTCAGAATGATATCAAAGGGTTTATTTGCCCGCTATGGATGATGTACAGAGGAAGATTAGACTAAGAAACATAGAAGTTGTTATAAATAAAGGGAGGCTAAATCCAAATCAGCCTTCCACCAATTCATTAAATACAGAAAAAGGAAAGGAAATACAAAAAGAGTCTGTTGTAAATAAAGAAGTTGAGAACAAAATACAGAAAATAAAAGGAATGAAACAAGTAACACCAATAGATGTAGAGAAAGTAAATTCTAATTTTAATTTGCCGAATGAACTTTCCAAGCTGAAAATCTTTGTTCCTTTTAATGAGTTGTTGAGAAAAAATGAGTATAGAGATACCATAACAAAGATGGTTAAAGGTCAAGGAGAATTTCAATCAGACATTTTAGACTTAACAGATGATAATCCTACTATTTCATTTGGGAAAAAAGTTGAGAGTATATATGATGAAGAAGTTCCTCCTTTTTATTTGAGTTTGAATGTGCATGATATGGTGGTACATAATGCAATGCTAGATTCAGGTGCATCGCATAATTTAATGCCAAAGGGAATAGTTGAAAGTTTGGGACTGGAAGTGACAAGAACTTATAAAGATTTGTATTCTTTTGATTCTAGGAGGGTGAAGTGTCTTGGTCTAGTTAAGGATATGGTAGTAACTTTGAATAAATTGCCATCTAAAACAATAGTAATGGATGTGGTAGTGGTAGAAATTCCACCAAAATTTGGGGTGTTGTTATCAAGGTCTTGGACTTCAAGTTGAAGGGTAGTTTACAAATGGACATGTCATATGCCACTATTCCTGTCCAACATGGGAGTAGGAGGCTGTATAGTGAGAAAAGAACTCCTTATGTAGTGAGCAGTCAAGATAGACCCGAAATTGATCATATATATGCTGTCGATACTGATTTGGGTTCTTCTATTTTCTTTAATCCTGTGTGATCTGAAATCTGCATTGCAATTGAAATCTGAAAAAAATAAAGGAGTGATAGAAAAAGATGATTTGGAAAAGAAACAAAAAAGAGATGGTTTGTGGACTATGTATTTTGATGGATCTGTGGAAAAGGTTGGTGCTGGTGCTGGTGAATATATAATTTCTTCTATTAGGTATTTTAAATATTTATTATATAAGTTGACATTTGAATGCACAAATAATGTGGCTGAATATGAAGCTTTGTTACTTGGGTTGCATGCATTGAAGAATCTGGGAGCACAGAGGATACGATTTTTGGGAGATTCAGAGCTTGTGATAAATCAGGTGAATGACAGTAATCAGACTAGACATCCCTGGATGAGAGCTTTAGAAATGAGGTATGGGATATGATTGGTAACTTTTTTACAGAGCATACAATTAAGGTGGTTCCTAGTTATGAAAATACAGCAGTTGATTCTTTGGCGGTTGCTTCTGGAAAATTTAAGACCCCAAGTGCTGGTTAAAAGGAATATCAAGTGGACATTGTAAATAGACCATCTATACTCGATAATTCAAAATATTGGCAAGTGTTTGAGGATGATATGCAAACAAAAATATTTTTAGAACTGTCAGGAGAGTTTGTAAATACTCATATTGATGTTGAAAATGATAGCTGTGAGAATTTCCAAGATGCTGAAGAAAGTGAAGAAGAAAATAATAGTACTGAAAAATTGAAGGGAACTTTGGGAGGGAAGGATATCATTCAATTGAAGAATAATTTTATACCAAGAGGTTTGATCCCTTTAGAAAAATGTTTTGATCAAAATTATGTTGCTAAAGATCCTAAAGTGAAACCTGCTCATGATGCTATTGAAGATAGAAATATTGGTACTAAAGAAAATCCAAAGATTGTGAAGCTGTCTAAAAATTTTCCTGCAAAAGAAAAAGAAGAATATGTGAACTTGATGAAAAAGTATACAGATGTATTTTCCTGGAGTTATGAAGACCTTAAGGAATATGATACTTCAATAATACAACACACTATTCCAATCAAACCTGGAGAAAAACCTTTCAGACATAAGCTTAGAAGAATAAATCCAAAGTTGCTACCAGTTATTAAGAAGGAAATTAAAAAAGTATTTGATGCCAAAATTATTGTGACTTTAAGATTCTTGAGATGGGTTGCCAATTTAGTTCTTGTTAAAAAGAAGAGTGGAGAAATAAGGATTTTCATAGATTTCAGGAAGTTGAAATAGGTCTCTATGAAAGATAATTATCCTTTGCTGAAGATGGATCATATTTTGCAGAAAGTGGTTGGAGCAGAAAGAATTTCAATGATGGATGGATTTTCTGGATATAATCAGATTAAGGTGTTACCTGAAGATCAAGAGAAGATTGCCTTTACTACACCATGGGGACCCTTTATGTGCACAAAGATGCCTTTTGGTTTGATGAATGCAGGGGCTATCTTCCAGTGTTCCATGGATATTAATTTTGTAGGAGAAATAGGCAAATTTGTGGTAATTTATATGGATTACATCATAGTTTATTCAAGGTCTGATAGAGAGCATATTCATCATTTGGAAAAAAAATTCATAAAATGCAGGAAATTTGGTATATCATTGAATCCAAAGAAATCAAATTTCATATTGGAAGAAGGAAAGTTGTTGGGACACATAATCTCAAAAGATGGAATAAATATTGATCCTGATAGAGTCAGTCTGATTTTGAAGGTAGGAGAACCAAGGAGTAAAAAAGAAATAGAATCTTTCTTGGGACAGGTAAATTTTTTAAGAAGGTTCATTCCCAGTTTTGTTGAAATATTAATGAATATCACAAATATGTTGAAAAAGGGTCATGAGATAAACTGGACATCAGAGGCCAGGAAATCTTTAAAAAAAATAAAACAAGCTATTTCGGAGGCCCCTGTGTTGGTGAGTCCATATTTCACTAAAGATTTCTTAGTATTTTCTTATGCTTCAGAACATACTATTGCTGTAATTTTGTTATAGAAAAATAATGAAAACATGGAACAACCCATAGCCTTTTTTAGTAAAATGTTGAGGGATGGAGAATTAAAATATGATATCATGGAGAAGTAGGCATATGCTTTGGTTAAAGCATTGAAATGTTTCAGGGTATATATTCTTCATTCACATATAATTTCTTATGTTCCAACCATTGCAGTAAAAGGGATTCTCACACAAACTGAACCGAAAGGAAGAAGGGAAAAATGGATAGTGACATTACTGGAGTATGACATAGAGATTAGACCTACCAAGTTGATTAAAGGGAAGGGGTTGAAAAAAATGTTGACAGATTCAAACTACGAATCTTTATAGCTCAATTTCTTATCTAGTCAATCACATCAGTTGGATACAGGAGTGGAGGTAATGGTTGAATTTGCTACATCTTCACGGTACTCTAATATTTTTCACATTCTTCAAAATTTACAAGCACCAGCAGGATTGATTAAATCAAGAGCAAGATCAGTGAAATTGAAAGCTGCCAATTTTTGTATTATAAATCAATACCTTTATTGGAAGGATCCTGGAGGTGTGTTACTCAATTTCCTTTTATAAAATGAAGCCCAACATACAATAAAAGAATTTCATAAGGGAGATTGTGGAGGACATCATTCTTGGAAGGTGACGGAAAACACAATTTTGAGAGTAGGTTTCTATTGGCCGACATTGTTTTCAGACATATACAAAGAAACTAGCGCATGTCATCAATGCTAGATTTTTTATGGTAAAAGAAAGGTAATTCCCCTTCCTCTTAATCCAATAACAGTAGAAGCTCCTTTTCAACAATGGGGTTTGGATTTAATTGGAGAGATAAACCCAAATTCTTCAGGATAGCATAAATGGATTTTAACGGCCACAAATTATTTCACAAAATGGATCGAAGCAATTCCTACTAGGAGAGCAACTGAGACGGTAATTATGGAATTTCTTGAAGAAAACATATTGGCTAGGTTTGGGTGTCGTAGAAGAATAGTGACAGATAATGCAACATAATTTAAATCCAAAAAGATGATTAAGTTTTGTCATAAATATCGTGTCATCTTAAATCATTCAACTGCTTATTATCCACAGGGAAATGGATTGGCCGAGTCTTCAAATAAGAGCCTGATAAGGATTATCAAGAAGTTGTTAGAAGATAATAAGAGATATTGGCATACCAAACTTAAATATGCTTTATGGGCTGACAGGATTAGTACTAAAAGAGCGATTGGAATGTCTCCTTTCTAATTAGTATATGGAACTAAAGTTGTTTTTCCAGCATCATTGGGTGTTCCAGTTATGAGATATTTTCAGGAGCAACAGGAAGAGCCAAACCACATGCAAAGATGGATAAACCAAATCATTGAGTTAGAAGAGCAAAGGAATAATTCCTATGATAAAGTGCAGACACACCAGGAAAAAATGAAAAATACTTTTGATAGAAGGATGAAAGAAGAATAGTTCTAGATTGATGACCTGGTGTTAAAATGGGATGCTCCTAAAGAAGATAAACATGGAAAATTTGATCACATGTGGGTAGGTACTTATGTTATTGCAGGTCATAGAGGGGAAAATGCATTTCTCTTGGAATATTCGAATGGGGTTTCTTTGGAGAGTAACCCTATAAATGGAAGATTTTTGAAGCATTACCTGTCCTAAGGTGGAAGGTAAAATTTGTACTTTAGTTTGTAAATATTTGTTTTGTTGAAAGCAGTACAGATGGTGAACCGAATATTTTTGAATCCCGGAGTGAAGGCCCTAAGATTTATGAGGTAATCCATTTTTATTTATTTTAAGAAGAAATATATCAGATAAAAAATAAAATTTTTGGAAGTTTGGATACAAATATTAGAAACAGGCACCTAGTCTATGAGTTCTTTGATACCTCACAGGGAGGATATCATCCCCAGTTGGAGCCAATTGTTAACACCTCTATGTTGAACAATTGAGGAAGAGGTATGATTGAGGAAGATTAAAGGATGCATCAAATTTGCAAATTCTAATAGTTTTGATTCCATTTTTAAAGAGCACATAATGGTTAATTTGGCATGCAATGCGAAGCTGTAAAGCGGTTGAGATGAAATCTACAGTTCAAAATGGATTTGCTAGGTAAAGATGCATAGGAGATAAGTTATGTGGAGAAGTGGATGTGGTTAACAAAGCTTAAAGATCAATGGTTATGCAATAAAACAAACAAGATCTATGGCTAAGGAATAGTCCGCTGAATAAAGATGCATGCTTGAAAAGATAAGAAAGGCTAGCGGAATATGTACAACCGACCTCAATGCAATGGTGTAGGCAAAACGTGAAAACACATCGATGGTTGTTATTCGTTCTAGAGGATAAAGTTGTGAGATGGTTAAAAGGGAAAGGTGGTAGATAAATGTAAACCATGTTCCACGTGGTGACTCGAAGTGAATTTCGCGGAGAAAAGCAGTTAAGGAAAAACCGCTTGATGAGGACTCTAGAAAAGACTATCGTATAAAGGTAAAGTTGACTTGGATTAAAAAAAATCATTTCATTTGTGTTGCGGGTGAAGGAAGGAGATAAAGACAGTTCGCCAACTTTCCAAAGTCAACCTCTGCATATCTACATTCACAAGTAAGCCTCAAAACACTCAAATTTGGTTCAAAAAATTTGTTGCCATTGTTCGTTATGGAAAAGGAACAGGGTTTGGGAGGTTTATGTAGAGTTTTGGATGAAATCAAAGAATTTGTTGTCAATAGGGAAAGAAACGTATGTGACCCTAATTTATTAGTTGGAAGTGTAATTTTTAGTTGGAAGTGTAATTTTCAGGGGTATGATGTTTTGAATCTCTACAGGTCTTTTTCATATTATTTTTCTATTGAGCAAGCCTTACCATTTATTGAATTGGTTAAATGGTGTGCAAGGAGTTATTATCCCTCTGAAAGAGTTGTCATGAGTCATACTATGTCCAAAATACTTTGTAGGGTTGATGCAAAATCCGTTCGTGGAATACTAAACTTACCTGACAGTTTCCCTGATAGTTGTGAATCCTTAAATGAGCCGATTTTAGTCGAAATGTATAAAAATTGTGAATCTAAAGTTAGATGCCAATTTCTGTCTAGTATTCTCAAAGATCGTTAGTCATTAGAAGGAATTTTTCTGCCATACAATGTTAACATTTTCAAAAAATATGTACAGTTGGTCATGTCTTTGGTCTGTCAAATTTTGGGTTTAGATGATGATATTCATGTCAACGAAGCTGTTTTAGGTTTCTTATTGAGAATGAGTTCAATTGATCCTGAGTTCCATTTGGTCCATTGTTTCAGTCTGGATGATTATTTGGCTGAAGTTATCCATGTCCAGTTAGTCGAATTTCCCAAGGTCAGGTTTTTCAAATATCAGTCATACTTATTGAACATGCTGATGTGTTCAAATGTGTTAGAATTGCAATTCCTATCCACCATCTTCTGTCCAGATCTTCCAAAATAAATCAATATGTTTGAGTTTGTAAATACAATTATGGACGAGATGTCTAAATTGTTGTTCGATGAAGACGTACCAAGAGTGTTAGAAGAAATGAAACTCATGCTATAGTAGTCCTCAAAGGACAGAATAGGAGACTGGTTCTTATATAAATATTTTACTGTTTCAAGGGTGTATGGTTTCACTAGGGAACCGTACAAGTTACCTGTTTTTCTGACTCCAAGAATTTTTGCACTTGAGTTCATGAGGCAAATATTATGTGCAGAGGAGGAGCATTTTGGAGCATTCAAGAATTCTTCTAATGTTAAATTTCCTCTTAAAGTTGGTCCATTTATTTTCAAAAATAAAAGTGCCCTAATGGTTGTAGAAAAGTTATAAGAAATTATGGATTTCCAGAAAAAACAAAGAATCAATTATGATCCACATCATATAATTTCCCATAGGAAGAAGTAAAATAAAAATAAACCCTTCGATCATCAAGTTATCAAAGGTTTAGAGGAAATAGCCAATTTGTCTTGTTTTGAAGAAAGTTCAGGAATTGATGAGAGTAGGAGCAATGAGTTAACTACAATAGTTCAGGCATCTGATAATCCTAGCATTGTGAATAAGAGAAGTCTTTCTGAGATGGAGAGTATGGATGTGGATGAAAAAATTTCATATAAAAATATCAAAACCCACTCCCAGGATGGTCTAATTTCAGGAGAAATAGTTTCAGAAGATTCAAAGAGGATAGTCTTGTTCCCGAAGAAATATATACAAATGCATCATTATTCTTTTGGTGGAGAGGGTAGTGCAGAACCCATTTCATGCTTCAAATCCAGAGCAGAGTTGCTGTCAAATTATGCTGAAAAACAAATACAGTCATCAAAGGAAAACAAAAATCTGCTTCCTTGAGTCAGAAGTCTAACCAATCAAAAGACATCATTGATTTTTGCTCGGGATGTGGAGAGGAATACCTTGAAGTTTGCTATGGTTAGTGATAAAAATTATCTGAGATGGAAGTGAAGTTAGATAAAATTAGTGTTCCCGACAAGATACAACTCCATAAGCAGACTAGAGATGTTATCTAGTTCAATTTATTACATGCTACTATGAAGGTTAATAAATTGCAAGCCCTTGTAGATAAAATGGAAGTCCAATTGAAGCATGAGAAAGTAGAAAATAAAGAAAATCTGATCTAGATTAAAAAGTTATAGGGAGATGTTATAAGCTTGGGAAGCGAACCAGGAAATGCAACCAAAAAGATTTTCAAAGAAAAGGACAATACCATCTAGGTATTAAAAAAGAAGCTTAAAATCACAAATACTGAACATGTTCAATCCCCATAATTATTTACATTGCAGGAAGAAAAAGATAAAATTTATCAAGAAATGATGGATTACAAAGGCAAAGCATTGAAGTTGCAAGAGGAGAAAAGCAGATGGGAAATGGAGAGACTGGAATTGATGACCCATATTTTGAAGTTAAAAAAGGATAAGAATGATGAAAAGGAGATTGTGGAAGAGCTGATGAGTCAAACCCCTGTTGACAGATTTATCTTTTGTGAATATTGAAAATCCGTTAAGTGAATTTTCTGCGGATGATATATTAGTTCCTATGTCACAGGTAAGTTTGAAGGATGTGGAGATCAAAGAGTTAAAGCAAGAAAATGAGAAGATTATTTCATAATTGGCTAGAATCATCGAAGAGAAGAATAAAATATTAAATGATAAAAGCCAGTTACAGAAAAAGTTTAATGAGTTGAAGGAAAAAAGTATAGGAAAAGCTCCTCTACAAGGAGCTAAACATTTAATTTGGGATACATTATCTATGGAAATAACCAAGTTTAGACACTATTTAAATTTTATTGATGATCAGAGTGCATTAGTCAATTTAGCTATTCAAAGACTGAAGTTAGCAAATGAGACCATGGAAAAGAAGCCTTTAAACACAGCTCAAAATGCTTTAAATTTATTGAATTCTCTAACGTATCAAAAATTGCAGGACATTGGAATTAAGGACAGGGTAGCTATTGCAATATGGGCGAAGAATTTTATTAACAAACATCAGCTAATGAAAGTTGTACAGGATAAAGCAAATACAATGTCATCACAGATAAAGGATTTCAAGCTAGCTTTTAGGGAGCTATTTGAGGACGGTCTCCCTTCTTTCTGGGATGATGAAGAAAGATTATTTTCTCAGGAACATTATCATAGTCTGTTAGTACAAAATTGTATGGACCATTCCAAGTTTGAAGATTTGGTAAAAGGGATGACTGGAAAGATCATTGTAGAAAAATTGACAGAGGATTTCAAAGTGTTGCAAATTTTTTTAATCATTAGAAGAGGATTACCCACAGTATCCTATGAAGCCTATGTGGATTTGGAGGTATCCATTAGAGAAATGATAGAATATGACACACCCAGTGTGGAACAATGGAGGATCGTGGAAAGATTCATGAAGACCAAGTATATACTTCATCCTTGTAATCATGTGTTGCACGTCATGGAGCTGCTTAATCAGAGTACCTTGCAGTCACTAAGTTGATTATGATCAAACGATCTGTTGTTAGAATCGAAGCATGTAGTTTTATTCATAGTTGTTAGGGGTATAGTTACAAAAAACTTTGATTAACAAATTATTCGGTTATTAATCTTCTTGGGAAGAATTTATCATTGTATATATTTGAATTTATTTTATGTATTGGGGGTTGGAACCCATATGTTTGAAATGATGTTTTTTGAGAACTGATGATATTTTGAATGAAATAACAAAGCTAAATGCTAGTGTATTTTCAAAGATTCGTGTGATATTTATGTTACAGTCTGTGCCTTCTTTCCATGTGATTTTATTCTTAGTGCTTACTTTCCATTTTGTTTTCTTCATATCTGAAACGTAGTGTTGAATAGTTTCAGAATTCATACTTGTTATGAACTGGCTATTGTCTCAGATATTTCACAAATACTTCTGCTAAAGTTGATATGGAATTCCTCTTATGATGCTCTGTATTAATGGATTGTTCATGTTTCTTCCTCATTCACTTGAAAATCAATGAATGAATGTGACTAGATGGTTATCTTGCCTTTGTTGAAATCCCATGTATGAAAGCTTTGTATTATTTTATCTATTTGACTCCATTTCCCAATGGTTATATGTGTTTTTTTCAAACACTCACATTATTTAAAGTATTGATTCCATTATCTGGCCCTATTAAATTTATATTTGAGAGATCTCTCTTCGAAAAGAAAAGGCAGTTTCTTTCTAAAGTGGTTTTGCTATTACCTTGGGATTTACCTTTCACAACCTAGGTACATTCTAAGTGCTAACAATGGAGATCGTAGATTTGGAAATGATGAGTTTGAATTGGGAGGTGCCTATAAAACGCATGTGGGACATAGGAGGAAGGCATTGTTTAGTTGAGAGAGAAGAGTGTGAGATGTGCAATTGTGTTGTGATATTTTGGTGAGTTGCACAGTAGAAGGGTAGAGTCGTCAAGAGCGATGTAAGGTTTGGGGCATGAGGCATGCTGAACGACCTTGACACAATTGAGATTTACAGTGAATAAGATTCCCCTATTCGTCCCATGGGTATCGAAGAAGAATTCATGAGCATGCCGATAGGCTCATTGTCCATCCCCAAGAGAAAGAGGCAGGATCAGAAGCCTAGTTCCACGTCGCCGCAGAAAAGGAGTTCCCGCACTTCGGCGAGAGTGCAAGGAGAAGGGACTGCATAAACCAAGCCATCGATCTTGGGAGATATAAATTATATGGTGCCTAGAGGCATCTCTATTCATGATATCTTGGGATATGTTGCTCCTATGCATCCAGGAGAAAATCTGAGGTAGCCTACAAAGAATCAGAGGTATCCACCAAACGCTGCCAAAAGGCATGGCTTGCTTGGTCGATATCATCCCTGCCCTGATCAGATTGAAGTTTGAGGACCATGATTTGCTGCTACTTAAAGATGTCTGGGATGAGCACTATCAATCAGTTCCAATGGTGCCTGGTGCCCCAATTCAGGGATTCCTCAACCTTGGGAAAGTGGTTTAGACATCTCTAAATTGTAGGGGCTCATCAATATGCCTCATTTTGAGCAATTGAATGAATCCCATGCATGTGTTAAATAAATTTTGGCCTATTTTCATGGTGGGACACTCTGCTTGAATATGCCCATTCCTGTCACATTAGACTTAATTGCGAGCATTACGAGCTTGCCGAAGGTCAAGGAAGATTTGATGCAGTATATCCGGGGGAGGGATACTGACAAGAATCTTGCCAAGCAGCTGAAGGAGTGCTTTGGCGTACAAGGAGATGGCCGCACCTACCATATTGATAGCATTAGCTCATAAGCGGTGGGTATTGAGGCACGAATTTTGGCGAGAAAGGTTGTTTAGGGGAATCGATCGGTCCAGTGCAACTCGAGGGTGGTCGCATGCGCCTAGAAATGTACAGAAGACATACAAATGAACTGGTCCTTTTTCTTACTTAACCAGTTGCTCGAAGATGCTCTCACTACTCAAGCTAGGCGACCACTTTCATATAGTTGGCTATTAATTCTCATTGCACTTATTGCTTGGATGGAACCCGAAGATTACCAACCAATCAAATTCGATGCAGTGAAGGTGTGCCGTGGCGCACGATATCAGAATTTATGGTGGGTTGAGGAGCCCAGTCGACAGGTGGACTATGCAATTCACTTTTGGGTCTATTGGGAAGTGCTGCAAGATGTTGCTATCATAGTTCCCCAATTATCTCCTTATGTAGTGACCAAGTATCAGTGGATCATTCAATTTGCTATCGGGACACATTCCATTTACATTCAGGCATGGTGGGACCCTGACAAGCAGTGGCTACCTCTGGCTTACAAAGTCACAGCTAAAGAATTGGATGCTATTGTTCAAGAGTGACTGGCTAAATGGCGCAAACCTATGAGTCAGAAGGAAATTTCTAATACATCGCCACCTAATGCCTTAGCGGAGCCTACCTAGAAGGAACTGAGTGTTCACGACTCTGAAAATGAGTCGTTAATGGATCCTGAGGCCGAAGCATAGTGCATGTGAGAGGAGACTCGCACCAAATGGCACCAAGAATACGATGCAGGAAATGGTATCCGATCGAGGATGGAGGACCAACTATAGGGGCTCATCAAATCGATCACTAACTCCTCTAAGGATACACCACAGGCGATCTGAGAGTCCAACCATGAATATTTTGGCATGGTAAGAGATAGGTTGAATTCCATTTTTTATATTTTTTCCAGGAAGACATCTGTGAGACATGTG
The DNA here is from genome assembly GCA_001517045.1 of Pseudotsuga menziesii. NCBI lineage: Eukaryota > Viridiplantae > Streptophyta > Pinopsida > Pinales > Pinaceae > Pseudotsuga > Pseudotsuga menziesii. The sequence continues at coordinate 512,229 of LPNX010923832.1, read as the reverse complement.
ATGCAGGAAGTCCTGTCAATTAGTACCGAGCCCCAAGAAAGGAACGTTCAAGTTCCTTTGACTATGATCGGCATGAGGGATGACTAAGTACACCAGTTACTGCGTCCGATCCAGAGTGTTGCTTTGGATCTGAACAAGTTACCAACTGAAGTGCTGATGGAGCTACAACACATTGCCACCTAGGAGTTGGTGGATAGACAGAAGGAGCTGACTTCTGGACACATGTAGTCATAGAGCACAACCAAGAAGCTGCAAAAGGAAGCGAAGGAGCTACATCAGGTCAGGGTGCAACTGGAAAAAGAGAAGGTTTGAGAAATAGATGCATTGAAGGAAACGCATGCCAAGCTGTAGCGCAAGGCTGTTGAGGAAATTACAGAGCTAAAGAAGGCATAAGATCACCTCATCATTGAGAAGGCACGACTGTGTGCAAGTGTTTGCAAGGTTGAGCAAGTTTTCAATGAGGCCTGTCAACATATCTCTGAGAGCACGGTCAAGCTCACCCCAGTCGATAAGTCTAGGAAACTAGGGGCAACTATTCTCAAGCTCGAGGACACCAATATATTGCTCAATTCCCTTTTCCAACCAATGACCCCACCAGAACAAGTTGTAGAATGGAAGACTTCCATTGAAGAGATAGCGACCCAATTTGAAACCATGGAGCAAGAGGCCAAGTCAATCACAGAGGTGACGACGTAGTTTTGGAAGAATGTTTTCCAAGATGAACAAATCGACCAGTTGAAAACACATGTGAGGACCCTACATCAAACAAGTAATCAAAATACACGATATAGCAGCATAACTCAAAATCACTTTTATATTAATTGCAGGCCACTTCGAGGGGGAAACCTCCTTTGAGCAAGCTCAATACAAAATAACTTCACGGTGACTTCCTTGGCCTCAACACACATTTATATACTAAAAATAGGCGCCAATACTATGGGTCAAAACCATGGTCCAATATAAAATATGGATCAACAAATACTACAGGAAGCTTACAAAGCATATGCACCCAACAACAATAACACAAACTATGGATCAACAATTACTAAAGGCGGCTCACAAAGCATATGCGCCGCACAACAATAACACAAACTATGGATCAATAATTACTATGGGATGACTTACAAAGCATATGCGTCCAACAACAATATACTAACACGGTAAAGACATGGGTTCCTAACATCCCCTCCCCCTTAGAAAAAGCTTTGTCCTCAAAGCTTTAGATGTGGAAATTGTCGTTGAATCTGAAGGAGTGGTTCCCATGTAGCATCCTCGGGTTGCATTCCGTGCCATTGAATTAAGACCTCTGTGATAGAGAGAGAGCGAAGCCGACGAGTGCTCTTATTGAGGACAGCCTCCGGCTCCAGAACGATGGATCCTTCATTATCCAGTTCTGGTAAAATAGTTTGGCCTTTGATGTTGGTGCCAAGAACTTTCTTCATACAAGAGACATGAAATACTGGATGAATGCGGGAAGAAGGTGAAAGTTCCAATTTATAAGCAACAGACCCAATCTTCTGAAGAATCCTATATGGCCCATAGAACTTTGGAGCGAGCTTATGACGCCCTTTAAGTTTTAGTGAGGATTTCTTGTAAGGCTGGAGACAAAGAAAAACCATATCACTAGCTTCAAAAGTGCGCTTAGAAAGGTGCTGATCAGCTTGCTGCTTCATGCGATTTCTTGCCATGTGAAGGTTTTCGCGCAAAATGCGAAGAACCTCATCGCGGTTTCGAAGGACCGCATCAACTTCCTGAACTGGAGAACTGCTGGGGGTGTAAGGAAGAAGAACTAGTGGTGCCTGACCATAAACTACTTCATATGGAGTCATTTTAGAGGCAGTGTGGTAAGAGGTATTGTACCACCATTCAGCGAGAGGGAGCCACTTTGCCCATTGATGTTGTTGCTCAGAGGAGAAGCAACGAAGATGAGTTTCCAAGCATTTATTGATAATTTCAGTCTGACCATCCATTTGGGGGTGATAACCTGAACTCATATTCAGTTTGGTGCCAGTGTGGTGAAAGAGTTCTGTCCAAAAATGACTGGTGAAAGTCGCATCATGATCTGAGACAATGGAAGAAGGCATTCCATGAAGACGAAAGATCTGGTCTAGGAAAATTTGAGCAACGGAAGAGGCTGTATAGGGATGGCTGAGAGCACAAAAATGACTATATTTGGAGAGGCTATAAACCACAACCAAAATCATAGTATTCCCTCCAGATTTAGGGATCCCTTCAATGAAATCCATAGAAATATCTGTCCATATCCGGGTAGGTATGGGCAAGGGATCGATCAATCCTGGAAGGGGTTTTGTTTCACCCTTATTGCACTGGTAGGTATCACATTCAGCCACCATATTTTGAATTGTCCTTTTCTTTCCCTACCAAAATAAGTTGCGCCGTGCCCGTTCATACGTTTTGAGAAAACCAGAGTGCCCAGTTGACGGAGAAGCATGGAGTTCATAGAAGATAGCTTGTCAAAGAGCTGTGTTCTAGGGAAGCACAAGACGACCCTTGTATCTCAGTGAAGCACCATCCCAAGAGTAATGTGGGACAGCAGAAGGGTTGTTGTCCAAGCGTTGGATGATGTGAGATAATGAAGAGTCATTGACATAACCCTGTTGAACTGATTGCAACCAATTTGGAACAGGCATAGAAATAGCAGAAAGAGAACCTTGGTCATCAAATGTGTGAGAAAGGGCATCCACCACAATATTGTCCTTACCCTTCTTATAAGTGATCTCATAGTCATAACCCATGAGTTTGCTAACCCATTTCTGTTTTGCTAGGGAGGATACACGCTGTTCTAGGAAATATTTCAGACTCTGGTGATCAGTTTTGATGCAGAAATGATTCCCTAAGAGGTAGGGTCGCCACTTTTGTACTACATGCAAAATAGCCATCATTTCCTTCTCATAGTGATAGGGCCTGATGTTGGGAGGAATGCTACCAAGAAGGAGTTGAATACGATGGTCCTCTGGTCGTGAAGGTGGAAGTCACTGGTTCAACAAAAACACCTATATATCAATCTAGAATTTGTTGGAGATCCAAAGGAGTAGTGGGGGCCTCTGATGGTTGCATTTGAATGGAATGGAACTGAGCGATGACACCATGGGAACTCTTCTTAAGGAGTTTTTCCATGCGATGTGAACTGATGATGCTGAGAGACCCTGGTTGTAATCCTTTCAATGTGTGTTTGTGTCCATCGGGGGAGAACTGCATCCAAAGTTCAGCAAAATCTCATAATATGGGGCCAAGTGTGCGCAGCCATTGAGCGCCCAAAACCACATCACATCCGCCTAAGGTTAAGGCAAACATTTCAGAGCGGAGGTTATAATATCCCATAGAGATACGCACATTACGACACTTCCCTTTGCAAGGTAAGGTGCCCCCATTGGCAACCATGACTTCAAAGTTGGAGCAAGGATGGATAAAACAATCAGCTTGTTTGGCGATCCGAGGGTCAATGAAATTATGAGTGCTGCCAGAATCAATGAGTATTGTAAGAGGAAGCTTCTTGAAGTAACCGCGTACCTACATTGTTTTGGGGGTAGTGACTCCAGATAAAGCATGGAGGGATATCTCAGGCTGGTCATCCTGATATGGAGGGGCAGTAGGCAGCTCCTGAGTGTCAACCAGAGCATCCATTGTATTGGAAGCTTCTTCACCAATTTCAGAGGCAAGTGGAGAATCCACATCCAAGAGATAGAGCTTTTGTTGAACACATCGATGTCCATGACTGAATTTCTCATCACAATTATAACAAAGCCCTTTTTCTGTACATGCCTGCATCTCTATTTTAGACAAATGCTTGATTGGAGGTGAGCGAGGAGCTGGAAGAATGGGAGGTCATTGAGAACCCATATTTCGGAAGGGAACAAAAGAGGATTTGGAGCGTTGTTGGGCTACCATCTTGTCTTCTGCCAACTTAGCCAACCCCAGGGCTTCCATCATTGTGTTGGGACTAAACATTTTGACCTCGGAGTGAATTGCATCCTTTAGACCACTGATAAAACAACTCTGGTAGAAGTCATCCGGTAATCCTTCAGTGTGATTAGCTAGTTTCTCAAATTCAGTTTGATACTCTTTCACAGTGCCAATTTGGTGAATTTTAGTGAGAGCTCCTGTGAAGTCATCAAAAGCACTAGGACCAAATCGTTGCAAAAGGAGCTGGCAAAAATCAGGCCATTTTGGCTCTTCATGAGCCTTGATGTACCAACGATACCATTGAAGAGCTTCCTGTTCCAAATGAAAGGAGGCAAGTGGAACTTGGTGGACATCAAAAGTATTATGAATACTGAAATACTGTTCTGCACAATAGATCCATCCAGTCGGATTAGTACCATTGAAGCAAGCAAAATCTAGCTTCGGACTGTGAAAATTGTTGGAAGAAGAGAACCCATTGTTTGATGAATACTCGGACTGTCGTTTGGTGTTCATAGCTGAATGCTCAAGATGGAGACGGAGAAATTTTTCATCCAGTTCCTGGAGTTTGGCTTGGATGGCTGCAAGTGCTTCCTCCATGGTTTTTTCTCTTGTACGGGTGACAACCATAACCAGGAATTTTTTTTTTGGGGGGGAAGTGGGTAGAAAAGAAAAAACAGAAACTGTTTCAGTAGAGGAAAATATGGATTTGGGAAAAAATCGGAAGGGTGATTTGGTTTTGAGTAAGTTTTGGACACTGTCGAAAGGACAGGGAAGCAAAAAATGGGGATTTTAGGAGCGGAGGGAAAGAATGAGAAAATTTGGTAGAGAGGGACAAAGAAGCAGAATGAGGAAAGGAATATGGTGGCAAAATTTGAAGGCATTTGGGTGAAAATCGAAGGAATTATCACAAACCCTAACAATAGACAAATGTGGGATTTCGGGTTTTGGGAAGTGGAATTTGGGATAGGGTCTTCAAGAATGAAATATGCAGAATGGAATGGAAGAGGTGTCAGTGAATTTTCAGGGAAAACAAAGTTGAAACCAAGGAGATATGGCCGAAAAAAAGAATTTTATACTTTTTATTTATTTATTTATTTTTTTTTCAGGAAGGGATCTGCAACGGCGTGAAAGTGATCGGAAATAGTGGAATCTGCAATGACACGAAAGTGATCGGCAACAAATGGATCTGCAATGTCACGGAACTGATCGGCAACAGTTCTGAATAGAGGAAATATGCAATTGTGCAATTGAAAATAGATATGGACCCCAGGTATGTGCGGCTTCCTATCGGTTCAAGGGATTCACTCAGCCACCAATGCTATTTGACGGCTTGCGTATTGGGGCAGTACCCCTCACTCCATGGCTTAGGTAAAACTGATAACCGCTTGGCCACAAACGATAGCTCTTGGTTTACCTCACGGGTGGGAACTAGTCAATCAGGTAGGGGTCGTTGCCCTTTTTGCTGGCAGGTCCTCTCAATGGGAAAGCTACTTCGAGGCTCCTGTGGTACTCCTCACAATGAGTTTTAGGGCTTATTCCCAAGTACTTCCCATAGTTAAGCGGATAGGGATTATTCCCAGATCCGAACCTGCAACAGAAGCGAAAAAAAAATTGGGCAGAAATTTCACCCAACGAGCCCAAGAAAGCGCTCTGATACAAGATGTGAGGACCCTGCAGCAAACAAGTAATCAAAATACACGATATAGCAGCATAACTCAAAATCACTTTTATATTAATCGCAGGCCACTTCGAGGGGGCAACCTCCTTTGAGCAAGCTCAATACAAAATAACTTCACCGTGACTTCCTTGGCCTCAACACACACTTATATACTAAAAATAGGCGCCAATACTATGGGTCAAAACCATGGGCCAATATAAAATATGGATAAACAAATACTACAGGAGGCTTACAAAGCATATGCGCCCAACAACAATAACACAAACTATGGATCAACAATTACTATAGGCGGCTTACAAAGCATATGTGCCCCACAACAATAACACAAAATATGGATCAACAATTACTATGGGACGAATTACAAAGCATATGCGTCCAACAACAATATACTAACACGGCAAAGACATGGGTTCCTAACAACATAGGTGCAATAAGCTAAAGGCTAGTTGACGACATTAAAAAACATCACTGTAGGAAATTCTGCTGATGGTGCAGATCACACGAGCTGAGGAATTGAAGGACCTACATCAAAGAGCTTCCCACGCCCAGGAGCGTCAGCAAAAGTGTCATGCCTAGTTAGATGGGTTCCAAGAAGTTGGTGGGCAGCTCGCTGTCAAAGAAATCACAACACTGTATGCGGTGCAAGAGAGTCGGCACATGGTCGATGGTAAGGCTAGAGAAGAGCACCATGTGCAACAAGTTTTTCTTAACTGTCAAAGCACTATGAAAAGATTCCAGTTGTAGGTTTGAGAGATCTTGCAGCAGTTCAAATAATTCAAGGACAAGACGTCAGTGTATACCCTATCAAACTGACGTGGCTCTTGGGAGAGCCACAAGACTATGTTGGTGGCCTATTGGTAGGGGTTTTGGTAAGTGATTTATGTAGCATCACGGCAGCTGCACAAGATCACACGACACCGTGCAAGGATAGGTCAGTGCGATGGGAAAAATGATAACTATTTTTGAATATTTAATATATTATTTGACCAAGTTTTGTCGCCATATGTCATTAGTGGTTAGAAGTTATTTAGAAGTGGACCTTCGATGTAAAGGCACAAGCCTATATATAGAGATTGTTTTGAAATTGAAATAGATACCTAGATGGAAATAGAAAGGAGAGAGTCATCTATTGTATCTACGATCTGTCTATGTTTTGGGATGTAATTGGTCTCCTGCTGTGGAGAAGAATTGTCTATTTTGGATCCATTGCACAAAATGAATATGACATGATGGTTGTTGCATAAATAGTCTTTGTCTTTCTGTTTTCTATGCTACTATATCAATGAGAAGTGTGTCGAATATATTAAGATGATGATGTGATCTATTCTGTTATCTTTTGATTATGATTTACTGATGATGTTACGATATGTTCCATTTCTGTTATGATTTACTGATGCTGCTGTGATCTGTTCCTATTCTGTCTTATTTTTGTTAATGGATGGTTTAAGTTGTTTTATATTGATTTGCTGAACTATTGCAACAAATGAATGATGCAATTTGTTAGATTTGTAGCAATGAAGATATATTATGATCACTATCTTATTTCTATAATCTAATATTTATGTTGCTTTACATCGGTTGGATGCCATATCTTCCCTTCGTACTGCCGAAAACTTGGTTTTGACATCTCTCCCTTGAACATCTTGAGTGAGACTTCATCCACTTTACAGATGTTGCTGGGAAGGGTAAAACCTGTCTGGGCCAATGCACAAGGAGATCACATTGTTTGGGTGTCGACAGAGTGAGAACCCCTATCGATGAGGCTTTGTTGGTGGGTTTTCACCAACACACACACGATGGGTGATCATGAGTCAGATATTATGGAGCAGCCCACTTCACCTCACCCTTTGTGGGAGGATGAACCCCCAAGGACATATGGGACTCCATTAGGGTATTTTCCTCATTTGATGGGGCCGTCACATGAATATTTCTCACACTACATAGACCACGCGCACACACATCACTAGTATTGGATTTTGGGTTATGAGACTCACCATGAACCCACGAGAACTAACACTATTAGGTATGGCATGCTTGATGTTCTTGAGACTATCCCGAAACCCTGTGTCGAGTCAGATGTTGACCCTGGAACTATGCTTGGGGGCAATTCCATTCCTTTCCATGTAGAAAGGTTTGGTAGCACTAGTCACATTACACCTTCCATCTTTGTGGTGGAAGTTCCTTCACACACACATCCTAGTCCTATCATGAGTGTTCCTATTCAGGGACCAGAACCTAGACATGTGAATATTGGGTGCATGAGTTATATTCCTTCACATATTCCATCATCTTCGACAGCAATCCCTTCAAAAACAATTTTGACCACACATCCTCTTCCTCACCCGAGTATGCCTTTTGGCTAGATTTTTACTACTAGCCATGTCCATTCGACTTCTCCTAACACCGTAGTGTCACAGGGCTAGGTGCCTCCTTATGTGTTAGTAGGACATGTACCTTCCCATGGACCATTTTATGGACCTTCCCATGGACTATCTCATGGTCCAGTTTATGGAACCTCCTATGGACCTTCTTACGAAACACATTACAGACAAACCTACACACCTTATGGGTCCTGGTATCAACCCGCGTATCAGTCACCTAATTATGGCTTTGTATCACCCCAGTATCAATGCACTACAAATCAAAATCATTAGATGCAACCCTATATGGTTCAAATGGGAGGAGGTTATTATCCCACTAGCTAAGGACATGGTGTATATAGAAATCATCCTTATGCGAACCAGTCCTATTGGGGATCATGGAACCAACCGGCTCAACCTAGGCTCCCTTTCCTTGCGACTTTAAATCTACCCGATTTGTCAAGATTGATGAACGATCCTGTATCTCATAACCCGGCATGGCTGGCAGTTCCTACCAAACTTCCTTTGTACATTCCAAAATTCAAAGGTAAGGCTAGTGAAGATCTTGGTGAACACGTTATGAACTTCCTTGTTTGGTGCCCTTTGAATTCCTTGAATGGTGATTCTGTCTGTTTGAGACTGATTCAATGCACCCTCACGGGTCCTGCTGTGAAATGGTATATAGAGTTACCTGGGGGAACATATTATTTATTTCATGACATTTCTATGACTTTTCTTAACCACTTCTAGATACTCGTGCGTTACGACATTGGTACCGAACTCTTGTAGACATTTTCGAAATACAAATCCACTCACATCTTAGATCATATTCAAGAGTGGTGTAGATATAAGAGGATGATTAAAGCCTTTATACCACTAGAGTTTCTTCTAGAGTGGTTCCTCAAGTCATTGTTACCATATATCGCGAAGGATGTTTCCACATCCAGAGTGCAAAATGAGGACCAAGCTTATTTTAAGGCCCAACAGTTGAACTTGATTTATGCTCAGTTTGGGCTCCTTTATGAGATCATACCTAATTCTCCATGTTCCAATTTCAACCCTAAGTTCAAACATGGGCCACATGCTAATGGTATTGTTGGCTACGCAAGTACCAAACCTGTGGATTCAGTTACGAAACAAGTGAGCCAGCTATTGATTAACCAATCTGCACTGGGACAAGCTATGGATTTGTCCCTTCCTACCCAGTCAGCAGATGTACTTTTCGTGCAATCATCGAACCCAAAAGGTAACCAGCAACATGAAAGGAATAAAAATAATAAAAAAGGGCGGGAATAATAATGATAATGCCACTAATGACAAGAAAAATAACAATAATAATGTTGGGGTGGGGACAATAAGCCTAAGAAAAAGGTTAAATTTCCTTGCAAGTTGTGTGGGGATGACCACCTCACTCACTTGTGCCCTCGTATTGAAGATGCCTCGAATTTCATAGCACAGCGCCTAACTATGTTTACAAATCCTTTACTAAATAATCAAAATATGAACTTGAGGACCATGGATCCTGGCTATGTGTCTAGTGGAACTCAAAACCATTCAGATGCTACTAGAGGTCATGGCTGCATCAACATGGTAAAATATACTAGTGTTGTGATGTGTGTGAAATACTATGGTTCTTCACACCCATACCTTGGGAAAGAACCTGCTCCACCTGAGAGCTCTTTGCGAATTGAAAAGCCTACAGATAAACTTGAAGTTCTTCCTCGCATTCCTAAGGGAGTCTTGAAGTGCTCAGGGAAAAATCCTAATGCTCGAGTCAACTAGAACTATTCAATTGTTAAGCATTTGGTCTAGAACCCTTATGCGATGTCTACATTAAAAGTATTTCAAACTTGTCCTTCACGGAGAAAGTCCTTGTTGTCAGCTCTTGGTGTGGGTGATGATAGATTTCCTTCCATGATCAAATTTGAAACTCATGGAATCTAGCGTCACTTGCCTTACTATGTGTCTCTTCTGATTCACATAGAGTGTTTAAGAAACACCATCATGCTCACTATGATTGATGAAGGTGCTGCCACTTTCGTAATGTATTTGGCTTGTTTGAAGGTCTTAGGTTCTCCCACGTTGTCTAAATATGTGAACATGTTGACTGCTTTTGATGGAAGATAATTTTAGCTACACAGTATACTTCTTTCCCTAGAGGTCCAATTGGGAGGGAAGACCGTTGCGTTCAAGGTCGATGTGGTTGATGCGCCCCTTGACTACAATATTTTGCTGGGTAGGAACTGGATGTACAGTATGCAAGTTGTATCCTTTTCCCTTTTTTGAGTGGTTTGTTTTCCGTTGAATGGGAATATCGTTACTAATGATAAAAAATATTTATAGAATTTGAGTGTAAAAGCATCATTGGGAGCATCTATCTTGATTATCGATCATTCTCAGCTGACAACTGAGAATGTGGGTGTGGGTTTGTATCCTTCTTTCATGGGAACCTTTAGATGTCCTGTGCCTATTCTTATGATTGGGTCAAGTCTTGGTAGGGATTCGACCTTGTTGAATTTGGTCTCCTTTCGCACCTCTCATATGGAGGATCCTTGGATTCTTCCTCCATCGAGTACTTCGAGATAGACATGCCAATGCCTACAACATTGGTGGTGTATCAAGCTAATATTGATCATGTTGTAGAGCCTATTCCTTCCTCTTCGTGGACGGAGGAGGAGGACCCTTACATGCTACCTGCTTGGGTAGTAGAGTCATATCACTCTTAAGACTTCCTTGATGATGTTTTTCCATCTGATAAAGCTATTCTTGAGGCTATGTGTGGGATAGAGGAAAGTTGGGGAGATCTGCACCATAGATCGTATTTCTTCCCTAAGCTTGATCGTTTAGAGTGTGATGACTTTAGGGCGATTCTAAGCGAGAAATTTTGCAGCCCCATGGTACCATTAAGCTCTCCTAGTCATATTTCTGAAGGGAACATGGATAACCTGTCACCAACGATACCTATCAACATTTCTCATGATCCTGGTAAGACTGAGAACGTTTACATTGGAGCAGATTGTTCCCCTGATGAGATTAAGGAGTACACTAATATTTTCAAGGAATTTTGTGATGTTTTTTCTTGGTTGTATGAGGAGATTCTAGGAATAGACCCTTGCATTGTCAAACACAAAATCAAAACCTATCGGGATGCAAAACCGGGTCGACAACATTTGTGTGTCGTGAATCCTAGGAAAGTGCATGCTATTAAAGCATATATAGAGAAGTTGCTCAAATCTAGTTTCATCTATCATGTTCCCTTGATGGAGTGGGTTTCAAATCCTGTTCCGGTGGATAAGAAGTAGGGAGCGATCCCCATATACACTGATTTCCATGATTTAAATCGAGCCTGGCCTAAAGATAATTTCCCTACACCATTTATTGATCAAATTTTGGCCGAATGTGTAGGAAGTGAGGTTTTTTCTTTTATGGATGGATTTTCTGGATATAATCAGATACAGATTAAACTCGAGGACCAACATAAGACTACATTTATTTTTCCTTGGGGAACTTTTACATATCAAAAGATGCCTTTCCACCTTAAAAGCACTGGAGCTACATTTCAACGGGCCATGACCTTTTCCTTTCATGATCTTAAAAATATTATTGAAGTGTATTTGGATGGTTTAGCTGCTCACTCTCATTTGAGAGTGCGTCATCCATATAATTTGCAATTAGTTTTTGAAAGATGACATCATTATCAAATTCGATTAAATCCTCACAAGTACATATTTTGTGTGAAGGTTGGTCATTTACTAGGGTTCATTGTGTCCAAGGAGGGTATTAGAGTCGATCCCTTGAAGGTTGAGGCAATACTTCAATTGTCTCCCTCGCATAACATTCGACTTATTCAATGTTTACAAGTTATGGATAACTTCTCGCGAAGGTTCGTAGTCAATTTTTTCAATTTGGATAAAGGATTCATACATTTTTTGAAGAAAGACAACCCTTTTTACTAGGATGAGTGAGCCCAGGATTCTTTTGATGCTCTTAAGAAAGCCTTGGCATCGGCCCCCATGCTTAGTCCACCAGCCTATAACCATGAATTTTTTTATTTATGTGGTTGTGTCTCAAGAGACGGTTGGTATCGTATTGCTTCAAGAGGACAAGGAGCTCCATGAGCATGTCATATACTATCTTAGAAGAAACCTTATTGATGTGGAACTTCGTTATACCTATGTTGACAAGCTAGTCTTAGACATCGCCCTTTTGGTTCAACATTTGAGGAATTACATACTCCTTTTCCAAACTTTGGTCATAGCTCAAATTAATCCATTTCAATTCGTCCTCACTAGAAGGATGATTGGGGGAAAGTATAATAAATGGATTATGATATTGCAAGAGTTTGATCTCAAATTTGTTTCGGCAAAGTCGAATAAATCATTATTTTTTGGTGATCTTATATTGAATTTTTTGAATTTGGATGAAGAAGAGGTTCATGAGGATTCTCTTGTTGATTAGCATATCTTTCTCATCTCAATTGCGGACACTTGGTATAGGGATATTATTGTATATTTTCAAACTTTGAAGGTGCCTACTCACCTCTCGCGAGATGAGCGTCGACAATTACATCACGTAGAGAAGAACTACCTCACAGTGGATGATACTTTATATATCTATGGGGTTGATTCCATTTTACATCATTGCTTAACTCATGAGGAGGTTGAGGTCATGCTTAATGATTTCCATGGAGGGGCATGTGGTGGTCATTTATTTGGGATTTCTACAGCTCAAAATATTTTGAGAGTGGGTTATTTTTGGCCATCCATATTTAAATATTGTGTTAATGTGGTAAAGAGGTGCCACCCTTCCCAAGTGTTTGCATGTAATATGCGCTTACATCCTACCCCTTTGCATCCTATTATCACAACCGGTCCCTTCACCAAGTGGGGGGCCGAATGTATGGATTGTAACCCAGCTTCAGCTTGGGGGCACCATCATATTATTGTGGCTATTGATTATTTCATGAAATGGGAAAAGGCTATGCCCACTATCAAATACGATGGTGCAACAACCGAACATTTTGTATTTAACCAGATTATCACCCAGTTTGACATTCTTAGGGAGCTTGTCACTGATCATGGCAGGAAATTTCAGAAAAAAATGATGGAAGAGTTGTCTTCAAAGTTGGGATATAAGCAGTAGCATTCCTATTCTTATTACCCTCAATAAAATTGATAGGTTCAATCAATGAACAAATCACTTAAGTCCATTCTGCAACAAACCATCGTACAGAGAAAGAATAATTGGCATGTCATGTTGTATCCTACTTTGTGGTCCTATAGAAACACGCTTAAGACCACCACCAGTTTTTCTCCCTATCATCTTGTGCATGGGGTGGATTCAGTATTACCGGTTGAATGCGAAATCCCTTTGTTGAAGCTAGTTGTGTAGATTTTACCAAAGACTTCTACATTGGAAGAACGTCTGGTCCACTTGGAGTAGCTTGATGAGAAACATCGAGATGGTTTAGTGGCTGTTAAGGTTAACAAGTGTCATGTTAAGGTCTAGTACAATAATTCTATTTGTCCTAGGAGGTTTAGTGAAGGTGACTTGATCCTTTTTGGGGATCAAGCTAAGGAACCCTTTTGGGAAGGAAAGTTCAACCCGATGTGGCATGGTCCTTATGTAGTTAAGTGTGTCTTAAATAAAGGCACCTATGAGTTGGTGGATTATGAAGGGACAACCTTGGAGGAGCCTAGAAATGGGTTCTATCATAAAAGGTACTATGCATGATTTTCAGCCAGGGCTGACCTTTTGTATATTATTGTACATTTTTGTAGTACATAGTTAGGTACTCTTATGGTGATCGGGTTTGTTGATTAGATTTTGTTTGTTATGGAAGATTTCGATGGAGTCTTCCATTTACCTAGGATTCGCTGATGGTGCTAGACGCCACACTCAAAAATAAGCTTTGGTTTCTTGGGTGATCTATACTCCTATGGGTCAAGTGTTGTATTCAAAAGGCATATGTTTACGGCCTTCGTCGAACAATTTTCCTGAATATAGTGTCGTGATTGAGTTATTGTGGGATGCCATTTCACATGGTGTTCTTTCTCTTGAGGTACATCTTGATTCGTAGTTAGTGGTCTCACAACTTAATGGCTTGTATCATGTTAGGGATCCGACATTGTTACGAAGATTATTATGTTTAAGATTGCTAGAACGAAAATTTGAGAGCATAACATACATTCACATTTCAAGAAATTTTAATCAAGTTGCTGACTCATATGATAAATATGTACTAGATTGGAATTTGTTTCACAGACCATAATCAGTTCACAAACACATTTTACACATGTAAATAGAGTAAAAATCGATCATCATAAATATTTTTCATTAAGTCCAAAAAAGGTGACGTCATAATACATAAGTGTCATATACAAACTTAGGGATTTTGAGCCACCAAAATATATGACACGGTCATATAAAAATATACACCTAGGTCTCTAATCCTAAGGTGGAGGAGGGTGCTAATCATGCTAGCACACCATGACTCTATCCAGTCGATGAAATAATTGAACCCATGCCCGTGGTACTCCAACCACCTAGCACTACATAGCCTCAGGAAAGTCCTCGAATTGCACCATGGGAAGCTTATGTGTTAAGTGAATGAAGTTTGTTTGGATGCTTTGGAGCGTCCACTCCACATCCACACCCATAATATCATCTCCTCTTCCCCTCCGTCGATGATGAGGAAAGCCTTCTTTCCATCATGGTCCCACATTTGCATGTACATGACCGAGTTTCATTATGTGTCGTCACACCAAAAACATGTCTTTTGATTTCATATATCAAAAAATAGAAAAAAAATTAATAACTCAAAATCCAAAAGTGATTTGAGGTTTGCTAACTATGTCTCAATATGTGGATCTTGGTGGTAGGGGCATATCCATATCTCCACGAAAGTCTATCCTTGCATAGGGGTATTTGTCTATAGCAATGATCTGTCTCCACCACCAAAGGAATAAGTCTTTTCGATAGGGGTTTTCCACCCTTCCCCCTCCTAGTCTTTGCATGACATGGGCCCAGCGTAGCTGAGCTAGATCCCTAACTCTGTGTGGAGCAATTTCAACTCTAGGGCTTAGTCCTAGTACCCTCTCAAAAAAGAATGCACTCAGTATGTTGTCAAACCCAAAGTTCGATACCCTTCCCATCTTGCAGTCACTGAGTTGTTGCTTCATGTTTCTTAGCAGCGAGGTACTCCAGTCATATATCATAGGCCGTGTGCACTCTACTATATAGAACATCATTGGCCTGGTGTCCTGATGGAGTGATGCTAAACCTGTGATCCTATCCATTTCCAATAGTATGGTTTTCAATCTCGGGTTTTGAATTGTGTTTTTTAGGATTTGACTCCCAACCTTCTCTTTATCAGGAAGGAAATACAAAACTATGCACTCCTCTATAGTTAACCCTCCTCTTGTCCTGTGGGATCAGAGGTTCACCACCTCCCCTCATTGGGACAAACCTGTGATAAAATATATGTCCTCAACCTTGATGCTAAGTGACATCCCATCCAACTAAAAGGACTGAGAGTCTGGATACCAGTAGTCTACTAGCAGCTAGATTAGCCTTGGTTTAGCCCTCAAGATTCCAAGGCGCCAAAATTTGGCTAACCCACAATCCCTTAATGCTTGTTGAGCCATTAGATCTCCCTGCACTGCCCGTTCAACATCACCATGCTCCCTCTCTCTCCATTCTAGCACCATCCTGCACAAATATTTTTGAGTTTCATCAGTATTTTCGTTTGAAAATCATCTTTGTGGCCCTGTACATGAATTTTTGCAAAACATCTGCATATGTACATGGGTATCGTGGTATTTTACATGTATACCCATCCCTATACATGGAAAAAGACCCGATTTCCTTCTTGGCTGAAATGCACATTTTTTGGGTCGCCTAAATACAAAAATTGACCACTAAAATTAAAAAAATTTGCATGAAAGTGAAAGAGGGGGAATGGGTAATTACCTAGACCAAACGCAGAGTGATTTCATCAGACGATTCTCCCGAAATCAGCTCTTGAAATTATGGAAACAAATGCACTATGGTGGGTGAATTTTCAAAATGGTATGAAAATTTTAATTTTTCACTATTTTATAGATTTGTTTTTGAAATTTTTACCCACTTCCTATAGTTTTTTACTGTTTATGACCATTTTGGACCATTTGGAATAATATGATGTTGTAGGAGTCCATTTTGAGTGCGCTTTGATTGAGATTTCAACCCGTTCATTTCTATTACAGGTATCATGTCTATACTGGCATATAGATTAGGATTTCACATCCACTTGCATTTTGCATGACCTTATGACCGTTTCATGTTAACCTTAGGTACAAACCCATTCCATGATGTCACAAAACCTTCATGCTACTTTTAGAAGTGATGTTATGTGGATGGTAGAGCTTTCCCATACATGGGCACCCTAGTTAGATCCTTTATTGCATTTGGTGCCCATGCTGACATTTTTCCTATAGGGTGTGGGAGTCCCTTTTTTAGTCCCACCATGTCCTTGAGAAAAAGTTTCATACTCGAACTTTATACTAACCATTTCCCTTGGGACTCCCTTGTATATATCAAGTTGTAATTGAATTTTCATGAGTTTTTCTTGTCATCTTGAGCCTTCTGCCAGCTCTTTGACTCTGAGTTATCATCCATATAGCCCAAGCTTGTCTCATGTCTAGCCAAGTAGATCCTTTTTACATATATTTTGCAGCTTGATCATCCCTTTTACAGGGAGGAGACCTTACCCTGAGTGTCGTTATCCTACACATATATCCTTACATTGAGCATATACATGTTCCACTGCTTGGAACTAGTTTTCTTCTTCCCTAACATTCGTCTCGTCCTATATTTGTACAATAAATCACTTTTATTCTTTTTCAAGATTTTCAAAATATATGGAAAAGTCCATAAAAATAAAAAAAAACAAAAATCCATACAGGAAACGATGTTATCTTTGGAAATAGTGGAGTCATGTCGCCTTCGAATAGAGCACTATGTATCACATCCCCTAGTTGGGTTATTAGTTTGACTTTAGGAGCTGAATTCGTTACTCTGAGTTTATCTCCACCAGTTGGTTAAGCTTCCAATCCCTATGGAGCCTCTATTGATGTCTCCTATGACATTGATATGTCCCAGTTTGCATATCGAGTCCATGCTGCCTTCCTTCAGTCACCAATTGCTTGTATGCTCTTGTTCGAAGGAAGTTGAAGCCCGAGTTAGCCATTCCTCAGTTATATTGACCTTGCATTTCAATCATTCTCGATACTATTACTAGTTCGTGCACATTTTTTTCATGTTCTTCCACATTATACAGCGTTGCAAAGTACCTCGTGTTGGTTCATGGGGGATTCCTTAATTCCCTCCTTCCAACGGATTCCATTCAATCGACATCAGATAATTTATTCTGGAATACGAGTCTAGATTCCTTTGAGTTCCTTGAGACTTACAATCATCAGTGGCAAGTTCTCTTGCCATCAACAGTTTTGGGAATACATCAATTTCCCTTGATCGATGGATTCTTCCAAGTGTTTGACCTCAACACATCTATTCACACTTGTTAGATTTCACTCTGTACCTTGATTCCCATTTTCATTATCGGTGGGTGATCTTGTGTCTGTTAACGGTATACATCAATGACCAGTAATTAGACGATGGACTACTATGTTCGATCTCAACACATATCATTACAGAGAAAACTTCCTATGGCTTGGGGTGTACCACAATAGATACAGAAACTGCCGAAATCAATCCCTTCCCAATATGCAAAAGAAATAAAATATCTAACACTAAAGGATCTCGAATCATACCTTATTCCAGATGGTTCAAGTAGATCCCTGTTGATCTTTTTCCAATCCTACTTACTTTAGCAACTCACTCTCAACAACAATAAACAAGGAAATTGTTAAGTCAGTGATTTGTTTCTTCAAACTTTGTTTGATTTGCATTTTATTTCATGTTATTCATTTGCTTTAATTTGATTTTTCCTCTTGTAGGAATTTTTTTTAGTTTTTATATGAAATTTTGAGCTTGCTTTTGAATTTTCAAAGTTTTAAACTTTAGGTTCGTTTTTTGTTGAAGGGTTTTAAAAAGTCATCATATCAAATAATGGATTCATAGATGATATTCTGAGCTTAGTCATGCATAGTCAGTACTCAAACAGCGTTTAAACTCCATGCAAAATGACAAAAAGCCGTAAAAAAGTGACAAAACAGTGTTAAACATATTCTTGTAGCGCAAGTCTGAAAAAAATACAAAGCCGCACTACAAGAATATCGCGACTCTCGATTCCTTCAATTTTTTTAGCAAAATTTGTCATGATTTCAAATATGAAGTGACTGATTACGTGTTTTGACAGTGTTTGCTACATGTGGATTCAGGAATTATCATAATTGCAGGTGGTTCCACATCGTGAGAGAATCGTGTTCATCATGACTCCAAATGCAACTCATTTTGACAGGTAGCAGCGTGGTTTGAGTTTAATGTGAGTTGAGTTGTCATTTGCATGCACATTCAAAGACAAAAGACTTAGTGGAGTAACCATAACCACTAAAAAACCAAACATTGCCGCTGCAGAACAGAGGTGAGGTTATTATGGCTTCACGGGAAATTAGGGCTCCTTAATTTCGTTGCTTGCAGTACAATTGATCGTTGAAGGACATCTGTACATTCGAGGTGAAGAACTTGACAACTCAGGTCATATTTTTAAACCACTGCAGTTGATCAATTTTAAGGTATTCCATGATAAGCCAATGTAATTGATAATTTGGGGCTTTTTTGCTGGGGCTTATTCTGTCAAAATTGATCAAGGGAAATACTAAATTGTGTTATTTAATGAAATTGTGGCCAAAGAAATAACTGTCTGAGACGCTCTGAGAGGCTAGGATGGATGAAGGTTGAAAAACAACAATTTTTGATGAAAAATGACCCTATCAAAGCTCAAAGTGTAGTGATCTGATGAATTATACATTTAACAGTGTTTTTAATGTCTCAAATTGACTCTGTGTTTACAAGCAATACAAGAAAGGAGTCCAATATTTGAAGTTGCAGGGAGACCTAGGTTTGCTAGGTATTGGAGCTTACTGTTTTTGGAAGCAAATAGAGGCAGCGAGGAGTTAAAAGCTTGAGAACAGATGAAAACCTGCTATCATTTTGATACTAAAATTGCTGAAAGCTGAAAGTGACTAAGTTTGAGATTGTTTCTGCCTTATATTCCTCTCATCCAACCTACAAACAGTTTGCATTTAGTCTAGAAGGTTGACAGCTGAGATTTTTCGTGTAAACTCTTTTTGTGCAGAGATGGTCATAAATGGTTTTGGCAGGTTATGGTCCTGATACATAGGTTTATTCTATATGCTGGAGATGTACAGCCATTAGAATAATTAAATGGAATGACAGTTTTCAGTGGCAGTGAACAGTCTGGAATACTTCAAATGGTATAAGTCTCATATGACTGTAAATAAAACTCAGCTTGTATTGTGAAAGAAAAAGGAGTAGTCAGATAAGATTAAGGGGAGCTATCAGTGAAACCTGAGAGATTTGAATAAAACAAGCATCTGTCAGATCATAAATTGAAACCTAAAGCCATATAGTTTCCATTCCTTGAAGAAAAGCAATCTTGAAGCCATTGAATTTAGTACAGTTAAACACAAAGGAAAAACCTTGAAAATGCTAGGGGAATTTGCACCGGGTTGGAGGCCTAAGACTAGGCCTAAGAATAAGCTAAGGCTAAACATGAAGAATTTGCTGGACCCTTATTTGAATGTTAAAGGAGTAACTATCCTAGATGAGCTTTCATCAGAAGAAAAAGCAGAAAGTAAAAAAATGATCCCTAAAAAGAAGAAAACAGTAGCTGCCAAAGCTTCATCTTGTCAACCTGTAAAAACAAAAGCATCAGTACAGTCAGCAGAGGAATCAAATATCAGCTAGCTTAAGCCTAAGCTATCTACCATGTTTTTTGAATTAAGAGCAGAATTGTTAGCATAGCACCAGGAGGAAGAAGCTAGGGTTACCTGTGTTGAAGCTGTAGCCAGGGAGACAGATACTCATGGAGGCCTTAATTTTCCTAACATTTCCATAGATGTGTAGGATGATGATGTAGATATCTTCAAAAAACTTGATATACCCTGGGTACCTGAGAATGAACAAGAGCCTTCAGCAGGTAAATCATTTGACACTGACAGAGAAAGCTTGCAGAAAACTGTTAATCGGTACAAGCAGCAGATGAATTACATGCAAGAGGTCAATGATGGGTTAATGATGGCTAACAGAAGGATGAAAGAAGATCTTCAGGATGTCAATGACCATTTTTAGGAGTTGACAGCAGTATCAAAAGAAGCTCTAAAGAGAAAAAGAGCTACTGACTTGCAATGCATAGAATTGAAAAAAGCAGTCAAAGATTTACAGTAGGAAAATGAAGAACTCTCCAGAAGGCTAGCAGGCATGGAGGAGGAACAGAAGAAAGCTAAGAGTAAAGCTCAAGCATTAGATGGACTTTCTTTGCTAGCTGAGGTAGCAGAAGACTTATGATTTAGTTAGTCAAGCAGTTTTGTTTTGTTATATCTTTTTCAAAAACATTTTAGTTAGTGTTTACTATTTTTAGAAAATATTATATTTTGTAATATTGTATATTTTACTTTACCCCATCGAATAGGTTGAAGGCAGTTAGGGTTTTGGACCCAACTGATTTTGTAAAAAATACTATTTAGAGAGAGAGAGAGGAAGGTCATTAGAAGGGTTCTGATTTTTGGGAGCTTCAGGAGGTCTTCAGGCTGCTTTGGTCTTCAGACTTGTTCAGGAGTTAAGTATCAAAGACTCTTGTATGCATTAGATGATGAAATTATGAGATATATGACACTTTTACCCTTCAATTTTCTGTGTTGGCTTCATTTCTGAACTTGTTTAGTTTCCTAATTGATATATTCATTACTGGTTTATGTGTATCTACTGGTGATGCTTGTATTTTATGAATGAACCTCAACATTGTGTTTCTGCTGGATCTTGTTGGATATATTATGCATCTTTATCATCTTTTATTTATGATTTAGTTATTATTTTGCTCATGAATGTATTCCCTGATTGTTCCCAAAGTTTACAACCACTAAAAACCTTTTAAACAAACCCTAAACCCTAGTTTTGTTGAGTTTTATATTTGAGATTGTGTTGGCTTGTTTCTTTAGCCTTGGAAACAATTTCTAGCAAAAACATCTTTGGCGCCGTTGCCGAGGATGAAGCTAAATCATATCTTCCCTGGGATACTTATCAGTTTTACTGGTTTAAGAGGTGGACTTAAATCAGCTCTTTTAAAGGATATTTTTCACCAAAGTTGTCACAGTGGCTTCTAAAGGGATTGGAACTAGGAACATACCTACTTCTCCATTGCAATTGGGTGTGAAAGACCCTAAATAGATCTTAAAGACAGCAATAAAAATCAGAAGGTCTCAATCTTTACCAGCCCTATGTGACCCTGACTAGTTGGGTGTTGCATTACATTCAGCTGAAACCTCACCTTGGATGAAACCTACTATCCCTGAGGGCACTTTTCAATTTTTTACTAATCCTCAAACCTTTTTGAAAGCTAAGACTGCTTCTCCTGGTAAAATACCTCTCTTTCAGCTGAAAGTAGGAAAGAACCCTTTTCAAACAAGTTCCAGCCAAGCTTCTTCATCTTCAAAGCCAGTCAGTCCAAAAATGGCAGCCCAAAATCCTCCCATGGATATGATGGATCGGATGGTTTCAGCCAGGTATGCACCATTAGTCTTACCTCATCCTTTACATGCATTTCCTGGAGGTGATTACCAAAATTATATGCCTAGGTTCAATGGACAGGGGGAAACCACTGCTGAAGAACATTGCGAGGCTTTCCTAAGTTATGCTGACAATCAAAATATTGAGATCTAAGATGTATGGATGAGGGTATTTGTTCAGAGCCTTGATGGGGATGTAAGGAAGTGGTTCAGAGAGTTTCCTGCCAACTCAATCACTATAATTGAAGAGCTCCGTGATCTCTTCATGAGGCAATGGGGAGACACAAAAGACCACACCTATTACATAACTGAGTTTGGAGCTCTCATAAGGAAAAATGAGGAGACTGTTGCATATTTTTCCAAAAGGTTTAACAAAATGTATAGTAAGATTCCAGCAGAAATAAAACCTACTGAAACATCAGCTAAACTTACCTATGCAAATGCCTTTGATCACGAATTTTCTTTATTACTGAGAGAAAGGAGACCTATCACCTTGTTGAACTTGCAAGATGCAGCATTGGAGGTAGAGTCCAATTTGTTGGCTTCAAACAGACTGAAGAAGGAAACAACTCAGCAGTTGTATGAAAGAAAAGGAAATAAGGAAGCTGTTTCAGGAAGTGCTACTCCTCAATCTACTGAAAGCAATATTGATGAAATGACCAAGCTAGTGAAGATTCTTACTGCAAAATTGAATAAATTAGAGCTTGAAAAGAATTCTTGCAAACCTGCTCTAGAAGCAGAACGAAATCCAAATAACCAGAATCAGTTCAGAAGGCAATTTGCTCCCAGATTCATGCCAAGAGAGCGCAGGAACAATGATATCCAGTGAGAAAGGAGAGAAAATGAGGATCAAAGAGTGCCCCCACCTCTTAAAAATAATGTAGATGATGAAGAAGAATTTGATGAATAGCTGCTCTTTGAAGAGACTGAGACTGATCAGGATATGAACCATTTTGGAGATGGATTGTTTGGAGGTTTCGTTACTAAAGAATATTTTCTGAATTCAGAATACTATGATGCTAACATGTTTGAAACTGAAGATTATTTAGGCTTAGAAAATACTACTGTAACTACTGTTGTTCATCAGAATGGACCTAAGAAGACTATTAATCTCAGATCAGGCCCAAAACAAGTGGTCCAAGCCCTGAAGAAGAAAGCTACTGTTCCTGTTGCAACTGTTCCTGATAAACAAGTACCTGATTGTGTCACAGAGAAGAAGCAATCTGCAAAAAAATCAAAGAAGAATGCTGAAGTTAAAGAGGTAAACAAATCTGTCCAGAATTTTAGTTTGGAGAATGAACTAGGGAAGTTAAATATTCCTGTACCTTTGACTGAGTTAATAAAGAATCCTTCATATAAAGAAACAGTCTTGAAAGTGATGAATGTACCCAGTAATCAGCCTGTTTCAGACATAGTTAATTTGCAGGAAGAAAACCCTAGAATATTCATTGGATCAGCTCTGGCTGAGAAGACTAAAAATGAGGCTGGTGCTTCTCCTCCTTTCTATGTCACCTTGATTTTCCATGAGCAGATGATACACAATTTCCTGTTAGATTCAGGAGCCTCCCATAATCTGATGCCAAAAGCTGTGATGGAAGCCCTGGGCCTTAGTATCACCAAACCTTACCATGATCTATATGCCTTTGAATCCCAAGCTATGAAGTGTTTAGGAGTAATTAAAGACATGGTTGTTAGCCTAGCTCAGTTGCCTATGAAAAGTGTGATAATGGATGTTGTAGTAGCTGACATTACACCAAAATTTGGCTTACTCCTTTCTAGGTCATGGGCTAAGAAGGTTGGAGGAACTTTACAAATGGACCTCTCTTATGCTACCATTCTTGTGTTTGGTGGAGAAAATAGAAGACTGTACAGAGAACTATAGTTTTCTTACATAGTCACAGATGATAAAAACCCCACTAATCATCCCCTATATGTTGTTGACAATGATCTGGGAACCTGCATGTTAAATTTCAGTGATGAAGATAATTCTGCTGGTCTATTACAAGTGGAAAAAGAACAGCCAATAAAACATAGTAGAGAGGAAGAAGATGCACTATGGTAGTTGTAATTTGATAGATCCTCATGCAAAGAGGGTGCTGGAGCTGGAGTCCTACTCATTTCTCCTGGAGGTGAAACTGTGAAGCTCATGTATAAGTTGGAGTTTGTTACCACTAACAACACTGCTGAGTATGAAGCTCTGTTACTAGGATTGAAAGCTGCTAAATACTTAGGCATTCAGCAAATTGCTGCATTTGGTGACTCCGAGTTGGTTGTTCAGCAGGTGAAGAACAACTATCAAGTAAAGCAGGGTTTGCTGAAAATATACTGGAATGAGGTATGGGATATGCTTGAAAACTATTTTATAGCATTTAATATCACTCATATTCCAAGGAATCATAATGAGACTGCAGACTCATTAGCTTTGGCTGCCACACACTTCAGAATCCATAAAACTACTCAGCTAAGGTATCCCATAGAGGTGAGATACAGACCATGTGTACCTGACAATGTGAAGCACTGTAGGGTATTCGAATATGACATTGAAATCAAGAGATTTCTTGAGCTTGCATATGAGTTTTCAAATTCCCAAATTGATCAGGAAGAGGATGAGGGGGATGAACAGTCAAATGAGTTTGCTGAAGATGAGATAGAAGGTCATAAAATCATTGAGTTGAAGAGAAAATTCATCCCAAAAGGTCTAGTACCTTTAGAAAGAATATTTACAAAAGATGATACACCTTCAAAGCCAGTGGTTCAATCTTCAGAAGAAAATGTAGTGGACTGCAATATTGGTTCAGCAGAACATCCAAAAATGGTAAAAATTTCTAAATCTCTGACAGCTGAACAAAGGAATAGGTATATTAAGCTTTTGAAAGAACATGTAGATGTTTTTGCCTGGTCTTATGAGGAGCTAAGAACCTATGGTACAACAATCATTCAGCATAAGGTTCCCTTGAAGCCTAATGTTAAACCTTTCTGACAAAAACTAAGAAGGATCAATCTAGCTTTGTTCCCTGTAATTGAGAAAGAAGTGAAGAAGTTGCTGGATGCAAAGATAATAGTGCCTCTCAGGTACTCTTCCTAGGTTGCTAATATGGTTCCTGTCAGAAAAAAGAATGGGGAAATTAGATTATGTGTTGACTTCAGAAATCTGAATAGATCATCATTAAAAGACAACTATCCTCTTCCTAAGATTGAACAGGTATTGCAGCAAGTGGTTGGAGCTCAGAGGATATCTATGGTGGATGGTTTCTCAGGGTACAATCAGATTGCCATGCACCCTGATGATAAGGAAAAGACAACCTTTACAACTCCCTGGGGGACATTCATGTATGACAAGATGCCTTTTGGCCTGATGAATGCTGGAGCAACCTTTTAGAGAGCGATGGACATTACCTTTGTTGGGGAAAAAGATAAGTTTGTGGTCATCTATTTGGATGACATTACTATTTTCTCACAGTCAGATGATGAGCATCTAAAGCATTTAAGGAAGACCTTTCAAAAATGCAGAAAATTTGGCCTGTCTCTAATTCCCAAGAAATCACATTTTGCTGTGCAAGAGGGTAAACTACTTGGTCACTTTATGTCTGCTGATGGCATCAGAATAGATCCTGAAAGAGTGAAAGAAATACTAAAGATTAGTTTACCTAGAAGTAAAAAAGATGTGCAGTCATTCATTGTGATCCGAAAACAAGATCTTTGCTACTCTATGACATTAACATGAATTGCATAAAGAGCATGAAGGAAGCTCACAAATCCATAATAAGGGAACCAAACATCATAGACAACATGCACATAATGACAACAAGTTGATAACGGAGTTCATCCAGAATAGACTATGTCTTTGGGCCTACTTCTCAATAGGAGGGCCGATCTATAATCTCAGCATAAGGAAAAATACATGGCAATGATACAATGATACCTTGGTGACAATGTTCAGGAAGAGAACCGCTGCCCAAAACACAACAAGACTGCTTCCAGCAACTCCAAAGCCTGAAGATGGTTTAAAATGAGTATAAACACTCGTACCTTCCTCTTGCAGAGCTACGCAATCTCCCTTCTCTCCTCTAGCTACAAAGTCTCCACTCCAAAGCATGCTTGACAATGGCAAATAAGAGGGTTTATATAGGCTTGTATGGACTCCTCTCACATGATCCTCATGGTTTCTCAAGTTACAACAATTTTTCCTAAATAGGCATGTGGTTACAAACCTCCAAGTTGGTTAGCATGTGGTTGGGATCTTTATTAACTAATAACCAAAGATACTTAACAAAATACCCTTTTAAAAAGGCATTCCCTTTTTGTTGGTTTTTAATATGGTTACAACCATATAAGAACCATACAAACCCACTTTTATCTTAACCCAAAGTTCGTTAAGCAAGGGTGGCGCTCCACAAACCCACTTTTGGTCTTATCCCAAAGTTTGTTAAGCAAGGGTGGCGCTCCAACCCTATGGCATGTAATTCATTGAAAGTTGTTATAGCACATGCTCCAACCCATGTTAGATGGCACGTGGTCTCCAACCCATTTTACAACCATAACAAAGTTCTTAAAAAGCACATGTGTTTAAATAATGGCATGTCCCACGTGGTGGTTGTGCCAATGGGAGGGGAGTGAATCTTATGAAGAGTGGTGAATACTTTTTCATAAACATGCATCAACCAACCGAGAGTTGCCACATGTCTCCATTTCATTGGTCCATGTCAATGCCTTGTTAGGTGCCAACTTGATGCCACCTCACCACTTATCATCCACGTGGCATGCATTAACCAAACGGGAGTTGCCACATGTCTCAGCCTCATTGGTCCATGTCAATACCTCGTCATCTTGTATGGATTCCACGTGTCACCCTGCCAGTGGTGCCACGTGGCACCCCCATTTTGCCTATTTCATCAATACAACAAAGTGCGATAACTTTCTCATACAGAGTCCGTTTGAGGTGAAATGAACGCCGTTGGAATCGTCTTGACGAACCATTCGATATGGTGCTAGTTTTGATGAGATTGGAGGACTTCAAAAATTTTGCCTTCTTGGATCCTCCTAGATCACATTGGTAAGATCAATTTTCTGCAGTGGTTTATTCCCAATTTTGCTGAAACCATTAAACAGATCACAACCATGTTAAAGAAAGATCAGGAAGTCAGTGGAATTCTGAAGCAAAGGCTGCATTCGAGAAAATAAAAGTAGCTTTGACTGAAGCACCTATATTGGTAAGTCTTGATTTTACCAAATAATTCCTTACCTTTTCATTTGCATCAGAAGATACAATTGCAACTGTTTTACTTTAGAAGAATAAAGAAGGATTGGAACAGCCTATTGCCTTTTTCAGCAAAACCCTCAGAGATTCTGAGCTGAAGTACAGTATATTGGAAAAGCAGGCTTATGCTCTGGTAAAGGCTTTGCAATTTTTCTGAATTTATGTTATGCATTCAAAAGTTATTTCATTTGTTCCAAATGCTGCAGTAAAAGATGTCTTAACTCAGCCTGATAGTGAAGGAAAGAGAGGGAGGTGGATTGCAAATATTATGGAGTATGATGTGGAGAATAGACCTACCAAGCTTGTCAAAGGATAAGGTTTAGCCAAACTGCTGGCTAAATCAAATTGTCAGGCTCTGGGACTACATGTCATGGCTGAAGAATCAGTTCCTAAAGAAGATCACGTAATTATGGAAAAAGAAAAGATCATGGAATTTTATTCATCATCAGCCTGGTATGCAGACATTGTTTATTTTCTATTGTTTTTGCAGTGTCCTAAACATTTGGATAGGAAGGCTGGCAGATCTTTAAAAATTAAAGCTACTAAATATTGTTTGGTTGAGGATCAATTGTTCTAGAAGGACCCAGGGGGTATCTTGCTTAGATGTTTGGACCAATCTGAAATAGGAGGAGTGATTTCAGAATCCCATGAAGGTGCCTGTGGAGGGCACAAGTACTGGAAAGCAATAGCTTATAAAATTTTGAGAGTTGGATACTACTGGCCTTCCTTGTTTGCAGATGTTTATCAGCAGGTAAGGGCCTGTGTCCCTTGTCAGAAGTTTGCTAGAAAACAGAAATTGTTGTCTTTGCCTTTAAAACCTATTGCAGTCAATGCTCCTTTTTAGCAATGGGTTCTGGACTTTATTGGAGAAATAAATCCAGTATCTTCAGGACAGCATCACTGGATTCTCACTGCAACAGATTTTTTCACAAAATGGGTGGAAGCCATTCTTACAAGGAATGCTACAAACAAGGTAATCATGGATTTCATTGAAGAAAATATCCTGAGCCGGTTTGGCTTTCCACAGAGATTAATAACAGACAATGCAAAGGCTTTCAAATCCAGGGCAATGGTGGCCTTTCGTGAAAAAAATGGCATCATATTGAAACATTCAACTCCCTACTATCCTCAGGGAAATGGTCAGGATGAATCCTCTAACAAGAACATCATTCAGAGCATCAAGAAAATTCTCAAGCATAACAAAAGGTCTTGGGATTCAATGCTGAAATATGCATTATGGGAAGATAGGATCACAGTGAAACATGCCATTGGAACATCTCCTTTTCAGTCAATCTATGGTACAGAGGTAGTTTTCCCTGTACAATTGGGGATTCCAGTGATGAAGTTTCTCCAGAATTCTCAAGTGGAGCCAGATGATATGCAGAGGAGAATCTTTGAAATGATAGAGTTACAGCAGAGCAGGGAGAAGGTGGATGAAAAAGCACAGCTGTATAGATCCAAGATTAAAAACAGGTTTGACAGGAACATTAAAGAAAATACTTTCTCAGTAGGTGAGATGGTTCTAAGGTGGGATGCAAGAAAGGAGCAAAAGGGTAAGCATGGTAAGTTTGACAATCTTTGGTTTGGCCCTTTTCTGGTATCAAAAGTTTTAGAGAACAATACTTTTATCTTGCAGTCCTTGGAAGGTGAGGAGTTGTCCAGCCCTGTTAATGGGCGATTCCTCAAGCATTTTTACAGTTTATAAGAGAATTTTCACTTTTCATTGTACATACTGGTGTGAGTGAAGCATAATAAGACTCCATAGCCCAATGGAAGTTTTGCAGACAGGTAGATAAGATATCAGACAGAAGGCACTGGTCTACAGGTTCTTGAAACCTCGCAGGGAGGTCTTCATCCCGCAGCTGGAGCGAGATGTTAAGTCAGTGATTTGTTTCTTCAAATTTTGTTTGATTTGCATTTTATTTCATGTTATTCATTTTCTTTAATTTGATTTTGCGTCTTTTAGGAAATTTTTTTAGTTTTTATATGAAATTTTGAGCTTGCTTTTGAATTTTCAAAGTTTTAAACTTTAGGTTTGTTTTTTGTTGAAGGGTTTTAAAAAGTCATCATATCAAATAATGGATTCATAGATGATATTCTGAGCTTAGTCATGCATATTCAGTACTCAAACAGCTTTTAAACTCCATGCAAAATGACAGAAAGCTGTAAAAATGTGACAAAACAGTGTTAAACATATTCTTGTAGCGCAAGTCTGAAAAAAATACAAAGGCGCGCTACAAGAATATCACGACTCCTGATTCCTTCGATTTTTTTAGCAAAATTTGTCATGATTTCAAATATGAAGTGACTGATTACGTGTTTTGAGGGTGTTTGCTATGTGTGGATTCAAGAATTATCATAATTGCAGGTGGTTCCACATCGTGAGAGAATCGTGTTCATCATGACTCCAAATGCAACTCATTTTGATAGGTAGCAGCATGGTTTGAGTTTAATGTGAGTTGATTTGTTATTTGCATGCACATTCAAAGACGAAGGACTTAGTGGAGTAACCAAAACCACTGAAAAACTGGACATTGCCGTTGCAAAACAAAGGTGAGGTTATTATGGCTTCACGGGAAATTAGGGCTCCTTAATTTCGCTGCTTGCAGTAAAAATGATCGTTGAAGGACATCTATACATTCGAGGTGAAGAACTTGACAACTCAGGTCATAATTTTAAACCACTGCAGTTGACCAATTTAAAGGTATTCCACGATAAGCCAATGTAATTGATAATTTGGGGCTTTTTCGCTGGGGCTTATTCTGTCAAAATTGATCAAGGGAAATGATAAGTTGTGTTATTTAATGAAATTGTGGCCAAAGAAATAACTGTCTGAGACGCTCTGAGAGGATAGGATGGATGAAGGTTGAAAAACAACAATTTTTGATGAAAAATGACCCTGTTAAAGCTCAAAGTGTAGTGATCTAATGAATTATACATTTAATAGTGTTTTTAATGTCTCAAATTAACTCTGTGTTTACAAGAAATACAAAAAAGGAGTCCAATATTTGAAGTTGCAGGGAGACCTAGGTTTGCTAGGTATTGGAGCTTACTGTTTTTGGAAGCAAATAGAGGCAGCGAGGAGTTAAAAGCTTGAGAACAGATGAAAACCTGCTATCATTTTGATACTAAAATTGCTGAAAGCTGAAAGTGACTAAGTTTGAGATTTTTTCTGCCTTATATTCCTCTCATCCAACCTACAAATAGTCTGAATTTAGTCTAGAAGGTTGATAGCTGTGATTTTTCTTGTAAACTCTTTTTGTGCAGATATGGTCATAAATGGTTTTGGCAGGTTATGGTACTGATACACAGGTTTATTCTATATGCTGGAGATGTACAGCCATTAGAATAATTAAATGGAATGACAGTTTTCAGTGGCAGCGAATAGTCTAGAATACTTCAAATGTTATAAGTCTCATATGACTGTAAATAAAACTCAGCTTGTATTGTGAAAGCAAAAGGAGTAGTTAGATAAGATTAAGGGGAGCTGTCAGTGAAACCTGAGAGATTTGAATAAAACATGCATCTGTTAGATCATAAATTGAAATGTAAAGCCATATAGTTTCCATTCCTTGAAGAAAAGCAATCTTGAAGCCATTGAATTTAGTACAGTTAAACACAAAAAAAACCTTGAAAATGCTAGGGGAATTTGCACCAAGTTGGAGGCGTAAGACTAGGCCTAAGAATAAGCTAAGGCTAAACATGAAGAAGTTGTTGGACCCTCATTTGAATGTTAAAGGAGTAACTATCCTAGATGAGCTTTCATCAGAAGAAAAAGCAGAAAGTAAAAAATTGAGCCCTAAAAAGAAGAAAACAACAGCTACCAAAGCTTCATCTTGTCAACCTGTAAAAAAAAAAGCATCAGCACAGTTAGCAGAGGAATCAAATATCACCCAGCTTAATCCTAAGCTGTCTGCCATGTTTTTTGAATTAAGAGTAGAATTGTTAGCACAGCACCAGGAGGAGGAAGCTAGGGTTCCCTGTGTTGAAGCTGTAGCCAGGGAGACAGATACTCATGGAGGCCTTAATTTTCCTAACATTTCCACAAATGTGCAGGATGATGATGCAGATATCCTCAAAAAATTTGATATACCTCGGGTACCTGAGAATGAACAAGAGCCTTCAGTAGGTAAATCATTTGACACTGACAAAGAAAGCTTGCAGAAAACTGTTAATCAGTACAAGCGGCAGATGAATTACATGCAAGAGGTCAATGATGGGTTAATGATGGCTAACAGAAGGCTGAGAGAAGATCTTCAGGATGTCAATTACCATTTTCAGGAGCTAACAGCAGTATCAAAAGAAGCTCTAAAGAGAAAAAGAGCTATTGACTTGCAATGCACAGAATTGAAAAAGACAGTCAAAGATTTACAGTAGGAAAATGAAGAACTCTCCAGAAGGCTAGCAGGCATGGAGGAGGAACAAAATAAAGCTAAGAGGAAAACTGAAGCATTAGATGGCATTGCTTTGCTAGCCGAGGCAGCAAAAGATTATGAGTTAGTTAGTCAAGCAATTTTGTTTTGTTATATCTTTTTCAAAAACATTTTAGTTAGTGTTTAGTATTTTTAGAAAATATTATATTTTGTAATATTGTAGATTTTACTTTACCCCATCGAATAGGTTGAAGGGAATTAGTGTTTTGGACCCAACTGATTTTGTAAAAAACACTATTTAGAGAGAGAGGAAGGTCATTAGAAGGGTTCTGATTTTTGGGAGCTTCAGGAGGTCTTCAAGCTACTTTCGTCTTCAGACTTGTTTAGGAGTTAAGTATCAAAGACTCTTGTATGCATTAGATGATGAAATTATGAGATATATGACACTTTTACCCTTTAGTTTTCTATGTTGGATTCATTGCTGAACTTGTTTAGTTTCTTAATTGATATATTCATTACTGGTTTATGTGTATCTGCTGGTGATGCTTGTCTTTTATGAATGAACCTCAACATTGTGTTTCTGCTGGATCTTGTTGGATATATTATGCATCTTTATCATCTTTTGTTTATGATTTAGTTATTATTTTTCTCATGAATGTATTCCCTGATTGTTCCCAAATTTTACAACCACTAAAAACCTTTTAAACAAACCCTAAACCCTAGTTTTTTTGAGTTTTATATTTGAGATTGTGTTGGCTTGTTTCTTTGGCCTTGGAAACAATTTCTGGCACAAACAGAAAGCATGCTATATAATGTTGTGTTAGGCCTACTCTAACATATATAATCAATAATGCATAAGAAATTAAACACATCCATGGATTCAATATTCATTTAAATGCACATCATTGGACATGAAAATATATTTCTATTAATTAAATTAGTGATTACATAAGTGACAACCTGTGTCGGTACATCTACGAACCAAAGAAACTGAGTCCTCCACCACCTCAATCCTTCATCTCTCGATAGAAATCTCACAAGAAAAGGAAATCTTGGGAAGAACACAAAGTGCTCCAAGGGACAAAGGGATGCAGACTCAAGTACAAGAAAGTTACGACAACAATGGACTATATTTTTCTTTCTCTTCAATTTCTCTTCTTCAATGTATCCAAGGGGTTCCTTATATAGTGCTTCAATTGGGTAATGGAAGTTCAAATCTGAGAGATATCGAGGCATATGGAAGGCCAATATACAAGTGATTCAGATCCACATCAAGGAAAACTCCAAAAGTATTTGGACTTATGCACACATCCCAATGTACGTGGGTTTAAGGTCAGTATCCACGTATATACGCGAGAAAGGGATTAAAAGTCACGTACAACAAATAATAAGTATTTTTAGGGATGCTCTTGGAAACATCAAAGATACAAAAATGGTCCATGGGGTCCAAAAAGTCTGCAGAGGGACAAGGGAGGCCATAAAAGTGTGATCAACCATGTGTGGTAAAATCAACTGTAATAGATGCCCATTAATGTGTGAGGTCAGAGGGGTAACATGATGGTTGAAATAAATTATAAATCCATCCCAGAAGTGGAGTGATGAAGAACTAGGTGGACGAACCAGCCATCCATCAGTATAGTACAATAATCAATCTCTACATATGACTACAAATACATATAGTAGTCCCAGATACATAAGAGTACAATGCCCATGAATATGCATGATATACAAAATGTGACATGTGTGGTCATCACCACGTATAATATATAATAGATCAAAATATCCATGATGAAGATATACAAAGGATAGAGATCTCCATGAAAACTGAAGATATACAATGGATCAAGATCTCCATAATGGCTGAAGATATCTGACATATATTGGAATCAAGTCACGAGAGCAGAAATCTCATGAACACTGGCACGATCAAGGAGGTAGCATATGTGGAATGCCACCAATATGGAAAGTCTTCTACACAAAATACTATGAGTACATGTCCTACTATGTGAATAGAGGTGACAAGGTCAAACATAGTAGTCCATCGTTTGATTACTGGCCATTGATGTATATCGTTAACAGACGCGAGATCACCCATTGATAATGAAAATGGGAATCAAAGTACTAGAGTGCAATATAACAAGTGTGAATAGATGTGTTGAGGTCGAACACTTGAAATAATCCATCGATCAGGGGACATTGATGTATTCCCAAAATTTTCGAGGGTGATAGAACCTACCACTGATGATTGTAAGTCTCAAGGCACTCAAATGACTCTAGACTCTTATCCTAGAATAAATTATTTGAATTCGATGGGATGGAATCCACTGGAAGGAGGGAATTAAGGAATCCCACATCAACCAACATGAGGTACTTATCAATTCTGTATAATGTGGAAGGACTCGAACAAGATGTGAACGAACCAGTATAGTACTGGGAATGACCGACCTGCAAAGTCAAGACAACTAAGAAATGGTCGGATCAGGATTCAAATTCCTTCAAACAAGAGCATAAAGGTGAATGGTGACTGAATGTAGGTAGCATAGACTCGATATAAAAAATTTGGACATATCTACGACACAGGAGGCATCAACAGAGGCTCCATAGGGAATGGAAGCTTAACTAGTCGGTGGAGATATTTTGAAAAGCTTGAAAAAGAATAAAAGTTATTTATAGTTACAAATCTAGGAGGAGATGAGTGTCAGGGGTAAAACAAGATAGTTCCGAGTAGCAGAACATACCTATGCTCAATGTAAGGAAGCATGTACAGGATAACAACACTAAGGGGAATGTCCCCTCCTGATTAAAAATGGGGAATCAAGTTGCAAAGGATATATAAAAAAGGCTCTATTTGGATAGACATGAGACTAGATCAGGCTATATTCTTGATAATCAAAGTCAGGGAAGTCGACATAAGGCTCAATAAGGCAAGAAAAACTCATGATAATGCAATTACAACTTGACATATACAAGGGAGTCTTGGGAAAATGGCCAACATAAAGTTCAAGAGGAGTATGAAGCTCTTGCTCAAAGTCGTGGAGATACTATACAAAGGACTCCCACACCCTAAAGGAGAAATGTCAGCATGGGAACAAAATGCAAAACATGATCTAACTAGGGTACCCATGTATGGGGAAGCTCTACCATTCACATCATGTCACTTCTAAATGTAGCAAGAAGGTTCTATGACAAGAAGGAATGGGTTCGTACCTAAGGTTAAGATGAAACGATCATAAGGTTATGCAAAGTGCAAATGGATGTGAAACCTAACCTATATGCGAGTTTAGACATAATACCTGAAATAGGCATGAATGGGTCAAAGCCACGGTCAAACCGCACTCAAAATGGGCTCCTACAACATCAAATTAGTTCAAACGGTCCAAAAACAGTCAGAAATGGTAAAAAACTATAGAAAGTGGGTAAAAATTTCAAATTTTTTCTATAAATAATAAAAAATTTAAAAATTTCATACCATTTGAATTTTTTACCCAACAGAGTGCATTTGAACTCAGAAATTCAGAAGCGAATTCTAGGAAAATCATCCAGCGAAATCCCTCCCCGTTTGATCTAGGTATATTCTCATGCTCTTCTCTTTCATTTTGATGAATTTTTTTTAAAATTTCATCGTCTATTTATTTTTTTGAGCCATCCAAACTTATGCATTTCGGACCACGCATAAATCAAGATTTTTTCCATGTATAGGGATCGCCATACACAAAAAATGCATTGAAATCCGTGTACATACACGACTGTTTTGAAAATAGTGGTGTACATGACCACAAACAATGTTTAAATAGGAAAATACTGATAAAAAACATGGTTTTTGGTGTAGGATGATGCTAAAGTGGAGAGAAAGAGAACATAGTGATGTTGACGAAGCTATGCAAGGTGATCTCATGGATCAACAAGCATTATGGGCTTGTGGCTTGTACAAGTTTTGGTGTCTTGGTAGTCTGAGGGCCAAACCAAGACTACTCTGGCTATTGGTAGACTATTGGGATCTAGATTCTGAAACATTTCAGATAGATGGGATGTCACTTAGCATTGAGGTTGAGGACATATATCTCATCACAGGTTTGTTTCGATGAGGAAAGATGGCGAACCTTCAATCTTGTGGGCTAGGAGGTGGGCTGACCATATATGAGTACATAGTTGTGTACTGCTTTCAGGATACGGAAAAGGGTGGGATTCAAATCTTGACAAAATCTATTAAGATTCTAGGGCTGAAATCCATACTTTTGGCACTTAGCAGGATTGTAGGGTTAGCTTCACTCCACTAGGCCTCATGGCTAATGATTTTCTATGTGGTAGAGTGCATGTGACCTACAGTATATGAATAGAGTACTACACTACTGAGCAACATGAAATAATAGCTCAATGACGACAAGATGGGCAGAGTGTAGAACTTTGGGTTTGGTAGTATACTGAGCTCATGTTTCTTTGAGCAGGTGCCAGGGCTAAGCCCTAGGGTAGACATTGCTCCACATGGAGTCCAGGATCTAGCATAGGGATGCTAGGAAAATTTCATGCGTTGTTGTAATCTCATAGATCACATAAGGTTACCGATAATACACAC
This sequence comes from Pseudotsuga menziesii, assembly GCA_001517045.1. Lineage (NCBI taxonomy): Eukaryota > Viridiplantae > Streptophyta > Pinopsida > Pinales > Pinaceae > Pseudotsuga > Pseudotsuga menziesii. The sequence goes on along the minus strand of LPNX010923832.1, from coordinate 476,316 downwards.
TAAAACATATATAAATATAAAAGAAAGACAAGAGATAAGAATAGATAGATGAATAAACCGATTATATTATATAATTGAGTCCATAACAGAGAACTGAACTGAGTTCTCATCTGGCTCAATAGCCTAATATATATGATTACAGAACGGTTACAAAATAACTACCTGTCGGTTCGGTGAACCGACACGACCTTAGGTGGCCGACCTATTTTCTTAGTTTAGTCAGCCAACCGAATGTTGATGTATATGTAACTTCGGAATGTATTCTTCTATGTATCTTATGTATTGTAACTCGATGTTTATTCCAGGATGTTTCTATTATGTAGTTGAGTCATGTGATCATTCCCCGATGTTCCGATAGGGAGGATTAATAATGTAATCAAGTCATATCAAGTCATTAGGTAAGTCCCCACAGTTTCGAGGCACTTGAGTTATTATACACTAATTAAGGTGTAGGCTCAAGTAAGTAATTGTTAGGTTGAGCCTACGTGTGAAAATGAAATTCAAGTGAACGGATGAATATAAATAGAGAGTGAGAGTCTCTCTATTTATCACTTATGAAATACATCACTTGCTCTCCCAAGTGTGGCGCACTACTGAAGAAGGAAATTTTGGGACTAGACAGAAGACAGAAGACTACTGTTGTTTTGGGAGATCTCTTACTGTTTTGGTGTTGATTCTATCTTAGAGGAAGTTGTGGGGTTTTCTCCTTTATGGTTTCCCCGAGGAAAACTCTTTGTGTCTCTTGTCTCTTATGATGTGCTTATGTTTTATTGCTGTAATTGTTATTCTCTTAGTGAAAAGATCCTAAGATCTTAATGCTAGCTTAATGTGATGAAAAACTAACATGGTATCAGAGATAACCTGAGAAGAAGACATTGTGCAGCTGCAGAAACTAGGGCTTCCTATTTTGTGGACTTTCCTCCACTGATTTTCAGCAAAAGTAAGGTGGAATAACTCTCCTCCTTAGGGCGCATCTTTATGTCGAGGCGGAATTTGATTCCGAGCTTTTTCAGTCTTCGATGCGGAAATTAGGGATTTCTACAGAAGAGGAATTTTTGAGTGAGACCAGCATAGGGTTATTCTCCTCATAAAAACTGAAGTTTAGATACCTAGATCAAGAAATTTGGTTGGGTGAAACTCCAGGAAAGTCAAACCCTAGTTTGACCCTGAGCTAGGAGAAACCCTAAATACTAAAAATGCTAAGTTTTGGTACAGTCGCTATATTTCAATATTGGAGAAGTCTCAAAAGATGAAAATTGTAGGGAAAGAATATAAAATCCTGATGAATCCTGTGTCCAAAAATCAGACTCAGATTCACTGTACTCCAAGATATATGATCTCTCCAAGTTAGGGTTCTAGCCTCTTCCAGAATTCATCCCTGAACAGGACATCTGGGGAGATCTGCAATATCTTGAGCTACAGAGGTCCCAATGGAATTCCTGAAGATGTTCCAGAAAGGGCATGGACTTTAAATTCGGTGGTATGAATATCAGACTCAGAAGATGAACCAGTGACATGTGTCATGCCATACAACATCGCTATTCTGAATAGTACTGTAACAGGTCACCTTGGGAAAAGGATCATAAATACTAAATTGTGAAACCAATTCTGATGAAACCTATGGTGTTGGATCAGGGACATGCGAGGTTACCTCATTGAAAAATTTCAGACACAGAAGAGTGGTAATTTCAGAGATATCACAGAAACAGCAACATGCATTTCTGCAGAAGAAATTGGAAAATTAGGGCTTCCTGTTTCGGGAGCTTCCCTCCACTATTTTTAGAAAAGGAGTACATTGGATAGCTCCATTTGAATATATCTATCTGTTCATCCAATCAGATCTGAAAGATTCCATGTTTTGAAAATTAGGGTTTCTGTGACAAACCCTAGATCAGCGAACTCCGGGACAAGGACGGACACCTCAAATCGGTAAGATCTAATCCTTTGCTATTTCCATTTGAGGTTCTCATTTCAATATGATATATCACATCAGATTGGTGACAAGCTTGCGGAAGTTGACAAATTCCAAGCCTGGAAGTATCTGATTTCTCTGAAGAAACTGGATTGGACACCTACCTGAGTATAGAGGTTCCAGTTTCAGAGGGAGATGAGGTTAGAAGCCTTTCATAAGAAGAACTTGGTCAAGGCCAAAGAAGACATCATGCTCATGCTGCAGAGGATGATGAACCATCCAGAAAGAGATCCAGATATGAAAGTGAAGATTCTTCAAGCAAGGATGAATATGTTCTGATATCAGCTCTCATAGGTAACATTACTCATGGAAGTGATGATTGGATTATAGACAGTGGGGCTTCCAAACATATGACGAGATTCAAGGAATCATTTGTAAGACTATTAGAACATGAATCACCTCACAAGGTGAAACTAGGAGATGACTACCAATATCCAATAATAGGTAGTGGGGAATCTTCATACAAGCTAGACTCTGGTAAGTCTCTAACAATGAAAGAAGTATTGTTTGTGCTAGGATTGAAGAAGAACCTTCTCTCCATTTCAGCATTGATGCAAAAGGAATGCGGGCTGCATTCATAGATAGTCAAGTCATCATATGGCCAAAAGGAAAGACTATCAATGATGTGGTAGTGATTGAAGAACAAGAAGGAGGCTTGTACAAATTGAAGGGATATCCAGAACAAGCCTTGATCCATGACACAGTAGAGACAAATGAGATTTGACATAGAAGGCTTGCACATGTGCATTTCAGAGCACTACCCATTGCAAGCAAAGCTATTGAAGGTCTTCCAGAATTTCAAGCTATTTGAAGGGAAGATCCAGTTGAAGAATGTGAAGATCCAGAATGTAGAGACCATGCAGTCATAAGAGTCTCTCAAATCAAAGAACAACTTGAAGCAGTAAAAGAATAAGTGAAGAATGTAGAAGTGGTGATGGCCATTTTGAATGGCCTCCCAGGATCGTGGAATTCATTCATGTGAGGAATGTGTGCTAGAAGGAAGTGATTACTTTCAATAGACTCTAGAAAGAGAACTCACAAGAAGAAGAAGCTCAAGAATAGAAGGTGGGAGCAACTGAAGATCAAGCTCTTTCCATCCAAAGAAGATCCCTCAAGCAATGAGGAATATGAAGAACTCAACTCTTGAAGAACTTCTTATCCACCTTAGCTTTTGGATAAGAAACGATGCTATTATGAATGAAGAAGATGATGAAGCTGAAGGCTCAAGAAGGAGTCTACCCTCGAAACAAATAAAGATAAGTATTCAATTGTCATTTCATTATATTATTTTGTTATGCATTTGCTTATATTCAGTTATTGTATTATGCATGATAGGTTGTTTTCATTAATGACAGAATACTACTAATATGCATGTGATGGGTAAGTAGCTCATGGGGACATACAAATTCTCCATTGCTACTTATCTAGAATGAAACCTCTTTGCTGACATATTGGATTAGTGCACAATCTCAATGTTGTCCTGGTAGAGATGGAAGGCATCTAGAAAGTTTCAATGAGATATGGATGAATGTTGTATTGGCTAAAGTAGTTGCATGATCATATATTTATGCATAAGTGTTTGCCAGTATAAATATTCCTTATGAAATGTTTATAACCATACAATTGAATTTGACTTGTAGGAAAGATCGCATACATAATCACCTACAAGCAAAGAAGAATGAAGACTTGTTCCAAAGAACAAGTGACGACAGTTCAAAGACAAAGAATAATATGACGAGTGCAGTGACATCATTGATGCAGAACCTTCCAGCCACCAAGAAGAAAGGGAAGATCAGTTCAAGAAGAATGATGTCTAGGCATAGTATCGAGGCCTGAAGAGAAGTTCATAGTTCCATCATGCAGTAGATGGAAACATCGTGGGATACAAAGCAATATTCGTAGCATGAGGCTTCTCATGAAGAGAAGGCATAGTCTACAAAGAAACATTTACAGCTAATAGAAGTGAAGTCACATGACATGCATAATCATGTGTGCAAATGAAAGAAGGCCTTGTACGAGTTCATAAGACACCCATGGGATAAAATATAGATGATGAGCTTGATGAATATCTTAACCTTTGCTACAAGGTTGATAGAGGATGACAAGCTCATACATGGGTGCAAGATGAACTTTCGAAGAATTTCAAGATAGAGGATCTTAGTATCCAGTGATCCTAGATGGACACTACTTGTCACTCCAGTACATAATGTTTCAGTGCATAGAGTACAGAAGACAGAGGGAGTATGATGCTCCGCTTCAGAGGGAGTGATTGTAGAAGATCCTGAGGTTCGACATGGTACGATAGGATGGGAATATTACTGATGATTCTAGGATTTACTAAGAGTAAAGTGGATTCCAACCTTTGATCCAAGGTTGAAGGTGGAAGACCAGTGATGCTCCTGTTATGTGTCGATGCACTACTGTTCTAGGTATGGAGGTGTGGCAGAGTACAGATGGGATCTTCCTTGGACAAGGGAAGTATGCAGTAGAGATCCTGAAGAGGTTCGGGATGATGGACTGCAAGGTGATGGCCACACCTATGGCATCAAACCTGAAGCTATTGAGTGATGCTTCGTCAGAGTCGGTTGATGCTACGATGTATCATTAGATGATTGGGTCATTGATGTACCTGACGAACACGAGACCAGATATCTGCTTTGCTGTTAACACCTTGAGCCAGTACCTGACAGATCCGAGAAGTGTTCACTTGACTGATGCAAAGCATATTCTGAGGTACCTAAAGGGTACAATTAATTATGGGCTCAAGTATGATGCGAATCAGAAGATTAACCTGGAAGGTTATGTTGATTCAGATTGGGAAGGCAGTTCCATCAACAGGAAGAGTACTTCGGGATGTTGCTTCAGTATGGGATCAGGTGTCATCTCTCGGTTTAGCAGGAAGCAATCCTGTGTGGCACTAAGTACGGCTGAAGCAGATTATGTCGCAGCTTGTTCAGCTAGTTGTGAGGAAGTATGGCTGCGAAAGCTACTATTTGATATATTTGATCTCCAGTTGGATGCTACTTGTATACATTGTGACAACCAGAGTTGCGTGAAGTTGTCAGAGAATCCAGTGTTCCATGACAGGTCGAAGCATATCGAGATGAAGTATCACTATATCAAGGATATGGTGCAGAGAAAAGCAGTGAAGCTCCTGTATGTTGCGATGGAGGAACAGATAGCTGATGTATTGACGAATCCATTGGCTAGGCTGAAGTTCGAGTACTTCAGAGAGAGACTTGGTGTTCTCCAGATCGAGGCTTCATCCCAGAGAAAGTGATGAGACCCATAGCCATTCTTACATGGTGAGAGGATTGGTTCCTTCCATGGTCAGATGTAAGGGCTGAGCCATTCTGTCATGGTGAGAGGATTGGTTCCTTCCATGTCAGATATGAGTGCTGAGATCCATAGCCATTCTGACATGGTGAGAGGATTGGTTCCTTCCATGTCAGATATGAGTGCTGAGATCCATAGCCATTCTGACGAGTAGGTCAGATATAAGGGCTGAGCCATTCTGTCATGGTGGCAGGGTTGCTCCCTTCCATGTCAGATATGAGTGCTGGCCATTCTGTTGAGAAGGACAGATGTAAGAGCAATTGCCATTCTAGGAATTGAGGCATTTAGTCAGTTACCAAGAACACTCAGTGTAAGAACTGAGTAGCCATTCTGATGTGATAGAAGGATGTGTTCCCACTTGATCAGATGTAAGGGCTGAACCATTCTATTCATGGCTAAAGGATTAAGTTCCTTCCATGTCAGATGTGAGTGTTGGCCATTCTGACGAGCAGGTCAGATGTAAGGGAAACTTCCATTCTCTAGGAGAATGGAGGCGCCTGGTCAGTTACCAGGTAGCTCAGTCGAGTAGGACTAGGGGCCATTCTGATATGATTGCTGGGATGTGTTCCCCTCATGATCAAATATGAGTGCATTCCCTTCCATCATTGTGAGCAGGATGTGTTCCCGCCTGGATGGATGTAAGTGCTGAGCGTTGTCACAGATGATAGTAGGTGTGTCCTATCATTCTAGTGGCTGTAAGTGCTGTGCCATTTCACAGATGATAGTAGGTGTGTCCTATCATGCTGGTGACTATAAGTGCAGTGCCATTTCACAGATGGTAGTAGGTGTGTTCTACCATGCTGGTGATTGTAAGTGCAGAGCCTTTTCACAGATGGTAGTAGGTGTTTCCTAACATGCTGGTGATTGTAAGTACTGAGCCTTTCCACAAATGGTAGTAGATGTGTCCTACCATGCTGAGGGATGTGAGCGTTGTGCCTTTCCACAGATCATAGTAGGCATGTCCTATCATGCTGGTGGTTGTAAGTGCTGTGCCATTTCACAGATGATAGTAGGTGTGTCCTATCATGCTAGTGACTGTAAGTGCAGTGCCATTTCACAGATGGTAGTAGGTGTGTCCTACCATGCTAGTGATTATAAGTGCTGAGCCTTTCCATAGATGGTAGTAGGTGTGTCCTACCATACTGGTGGATGTGAGCACTGTGCCTTTCCATAGATGATAGTAGGTGTGTCCTATCATGCTGGTGGTTGTAAGTGCTGAGCCATTTCACAGATGATAGTAGGTGTGTTCTATCATGCTGGTGAATGTGAGTGCTGGGCATGCCTTTCTGATGATCAAGTCAGATGTAAGTGCTGGGTGAATACCTACATGAGGGTAGGCCTACAACCGGCATGAAAAAGGGATGGCTCTATAGAACTTCCTATGATGAGAAGAATCATGAGATAGCACCAGTGTTGATCCAGATCGAGTGATGATCCAGATCCAGTAATGATGATCCAGTAATGATGATCCAACAGTGATGATCCAAATTGAGTGATGGTCCAGATCCAGTCCAGTGATGTTGATCTAGATCGAGAGATGATCCAGATCCAGTGATGATGTTTTATGTTGATCCAGATCGAGAGATGATCCAGATCCAGTGATGATGTTCTATGATGATCCAAATCGAGAGATGATCCAGATCCAGTGAAGATGACTTGAAGACAAAGATGACTTGAAGACGAACATAACTTGAAGACGAAGATGACTTGAATACGAGATGATCCAGCTGACACAGAGAAGAAGACCAGTGCTGAAAATTGTGTCGAAAGAATACCTTCCTAGTTAAGAGGGAGTGTTGATGTATATATAAATTCGGAATGTATTATTCTATGTATCTTATGTATTGTAACCCAATGTTTATTCCGAGATGTTTCTATTATGTATTTGATTCATGTGATCATGCCTCGATGTTTCGATCGGGAGGATTAATAATGTAATCAAGTCATATCAAGTCATTAGGTAAGTCCCCACAGTTTCGGGGCACTTGAGTTATTATACACTAATTAATGTGTAGGCTCGAGTAAGTAATTGTTAGGTTGATCCTACGTGTGAAAAGGCAATTCAAGTGAACAAATGAATATAAATAGAGAGTGAGAGTCTCTCTATTTATCACTTATGAAATACATCACTTGCTCTCCCAAGTGTGGCGCACTACTGAAGAAGAAAATTTTGGGACTAGACAGAAGACAGAATACTACTGCTGTTTTGGGAGATCTCTTACTGTTTTGGTGTTGATTCTATTTTAGAGGAAGTTGTGGGGTTTTCTCCTTTATGGTTTCCCCGAGGAAAACTCTTTGTGTCTCTTGTATATTGTGATGTGCTTATGTTTTATTGTTGTACTTGTTATTCTCTCAGTGAAAATATCCTAAGATCTTAATGCTACCTTAATGTGATGAAAAACTAACACCGAATTAGTCAGCTGATGACTAAGTCGGCCCATCGACTTAGTCGACTGTTCGACTAAGTTGGCTCTCGTTCAAGTTGACTTATCAACTTGCTCCTTCTACATCTCCACCATGAAAAAAATGTTTCTTTGTCCTGAAGAAATAGGGAGGCACAAAATTCTTGCTGGCCTTGAATACTTATTGCTGTGGACTATGAAGTATGATGGTTGGTCGTTTCTATACGTAGACTTCTACAATGGCTGGGGCTGTGACAGTGAGGTGATGTTGGAAATAAAACCAACTCTACAAAACTTTCTGGATGTTGATGGTGAGTGTGGTCAAGCCTGATAAGATCGACATCTTTTCTGAGATGGAGACTTCAGATATCCTCTCCATTTCGGGACCCATGAACTGGTCCTTCTCCTCATCGATGGTTCTAGGTCGATGGTCATGATGGTGGTTGTTGAGATGGTGATTTCCTGTCATGGTTTTCTGTCTGTAGGGTATTATTTTGTTTTTAGAATTTTTAGTTTTATATGGATTTTGGTTGACAGTTATGGTCGTTATATGATTTTTTTTTTGAATTAGTTTCTATAACATTTTAGTCGGGCTCCATTAACAAGCTTCCGAAATACTATTCCCTGTAATGTCTTTAGTCAGACTGATCCATTGGGATGTATCTATTTGACAATGTAAGGTCCCATCCATTCTATGTGGAGTTTCTTAGGTTTTCCTTTGACCTGACTATTGTATAGTAAAGCAAGGTCTCCGAATGACAGGTTTTTGTGCTTGATGTTGCGGTCGTGCCATGCTTTCTGTTGTTGCTTCTGGATTTCTTGGTGTTGTATAGCCATGAGTCGGTGCTCTTCCAGCCCGATGAGTTGAAATAGTTGATCCTTCCTTCCTTGTTCGACATCGACATGTAGTATTTCTGCAATAATAGGTGTCTGTTGTCAGAATTGTAGTGGAACTATTGCTTCTTGTCCATAGACTAGCCGAAAAGGGGTTTGGTTGGTCGATCATTTATAGGCTATTTTGTATTCCCATAAGACTGTAGGTATTTTCTCATCCCAGTCGTCCTTTTTTGCATTACATATTTTAGTCAATCCTTTTGCTAATGTTTTATTGAATGCTTCAATCGCTCCATTCGACTGAGGATGATATGCTGTACTCCAACGATGGTCGATTTGGAACTAGTCAGTTAGGGTTTTGACAGTTTTGTTGATAGAGTGTGTCCCCTAGTCGCTAATCAGGGTTAGTTGGCATCCAAATCTAGTGATTATATTCTCATAGATAAAATTAGCAGCTATCTCACTAGAACACATATCAACTGGTTAAGCTTCTACCCACTTAGTGACATATTCCACTGCAGTAATAAAATACCTTGCACCTGATATTTTTGCTGGGATAGGAAATGGTCCTATGAAGTCTATGGACCAGATTTCAAATGTGAGGCTAGGTTTAACTGATATCAAAGGAATTTTTGTACTAGGTAGAGGTCGACCTATTCATTGACATCTGTCACATCGACTAACAAAATTTTGGCAATCTCTATGGAGTTCGGCCACCAGAATCCCGACGGCTGGATTTTCTTTGTAGTTGTGTCTTCCTGGAATGTCTTCCTACAGGTCCATAGTGTACTTCATGCATAATTTGGTCTCATTCATGTTCAAGTACGCACCTTTTGAGGATGGCTTCTAATCCCATTTTGTATAAAAATCAATTGATGAGACTGTATGGTGCAACCTTCATAGCTAAGATCTGCTTTTTCTTGGTGCTCATACCATCTGGTGCATGTCCATTTTCTAATAACTGAGCTATTTCTTCTAGTTCTACTAGGACTGCTTCTATGTGAAATAAATTTGCATCAGGTAAGTCATCATCGAATCCGGTTAGTTCTTTTTTTGTGTTAATTTGGGATAGATGGTTAGGCCTGACATTTAAATTTCCTAGTCGGACAATGACTTCAAACTCAAATTCTTGGAAGAGAAGTAGCCATCGGCAAATCCTTCCATGATGGAGTGGTTTATTGACATGATACTTCGGGGCCTGATGGTTAGTATAGAATATGAAGGGGTTAGCTAAAGGTAATGTGGGTACTTTTGTAGTGCAAAGACCATACCTAGGGCTTCTCGTTCCGTGGTCAAATAGTTTATTTTATCCTTGTTTAATTTTCTGTTGCTGTAAACTATGGGATAATCCATTCCATCATCTCCTAGTCGAGTTAGGATTGCTCCTATTGCTAGGCTTGATGCATCAATGTGAACATGGAATTTGATCGACTAGTTTGGAAACTTTAGGATGGGGGCTTCGACTAGTTTTCTTTTTAATTTTTCGAATGATATATGGCATTCCTCTGTCCAGTTAAACTATTGATCTTCCCTTAATAGTTCTTCAAGAGGATAGGTAATATCTGAATAATATCTTATGAATTTTCTGTAATAGCCTGTGTGGCCAAGTAACACCTTGACTTGTTTGGGGTTTACTAGTGGTTTCAGGTCGATGATAATTTTAATTTTTGCAAAGTCGACCTTAATACCTTCCTTACAAACAATGTGCCCTAATAATATCCCTATGGGGGTCACAAATATACATTTCTTGATGTTTAGGGAGAGTTGAATCTGTTGACATCTCTCTAGCATAAGTCGGAGTCATTTGCAAGGGTCTTTTAGGGTGGAGTATATTGTCTAGTCATCAAAGTATACTGCCATGGTCTTATAGATGTATTCTTGAAATGTTTTGACAACAATTCGAGAAAACACTGCAGATGCATTCTTTAATCCAAAAGGCATAAATTTGTAAGCAAAGGAACCAAATTCACACATAAATGTTGTCTTCTTCTAGTCCTCTTTAGCTATTGGTACTTGGTTATATCCTGAGAATCCATCTGTAAATGAATAGCATTCATGTCCTACAACTTCATTCAAGATTTCATCTGTGTAAGGGGTTGGAGATGGGTCTATCAGTGTTAGTTTGTTTAGTTCCCTGAAGCCGACACAAATTCTTAATCTGTTCAGGTCATGTTTCTTGGGTTGTATGACCATAGGAATTTCCCATTCTGATTACTCAATAGGGTAGATGATTCCTGCTGCTAACAAGTTATCAATTTCCTTTTTGACTATCTCCTTGGATTTGTGAGCTAGTTTGTAAGGCCTTTTATTCACAGGTTGAACATCGGGTTTAGTGTCAATTTTCATTTCTCCCATTTTGTGGACTAATCCTTTTAGGTCTTTGTAATCCCTAGAAAATTCATCTTGAAACTCCTTTAGTAAGTTCACTATCTCTGTGGTTTGTTGTTCTCTCTAGTAGTCACCAATCTTTGCCATTTTTGGTCGATCATCATTTGAGATGTCGACTTCTTTAGTTTTTACTTTGGCATCTAGCCACTTCGGTGCTTTGGCTTCATTGATCGGTCGACTTCCTTCTTTGAACTGTGAGAATGTGGCAGGGAATTCGACTGCAGTCATTATGTCAGTATCTTGTTTGTCAGCTGTTTCGACTTTCAAGATTGTGCAAATAGGTTTTGTTGTTTCGATATGGTTGGATTTCCATCTAAAACTTTTTCCTTCTGTGTTTTCATTTCCTAATTGTAATTGGGTCGACTGTGGTTTTGACCTTGTTTGTATATTGTTACATTCCCTTATCTGTCGATGGTCTTGTAAGGGTTGGTTTTCAGTTCATTGGATAAACTCTTTAATTTGTTTTGTTGTTTTGACCAGATTTGCATTTTGAGGTATGAAGTTGAAATATTTAATAAAAATTTCCCTAAGTTCATGCCATAAGAAGGTTTCACCTCTAGCTTCTTCCATCTTATACTATTTGTTTGGTAAGTCGGCTAGGGTTGATGGGAACAAGTGTGGCCATTCTCGTTCATCTTTGTATCCAAGTCTTCTCCACACCCTTTCACAAGTTTTGATATGATCTTCTGGGTTTTGTCCTTAAGTGAATACAGGTATCTGAGCTTGTTGGGTTAACTTCTTTCCTCCAAAACTTTCAACAAAGTAAGTCGAAGCAGTTGTCCAGGTCTGTAGTCTTGTCTGATGGATATCCCACAATCTAGCAGCTTGTCCTGTAAAAGTTTCAGCTAGGCTTTGAAGTCGGACATGTTCACCAATATTTTTAGACACTTGCTTTGACATGCATGACTAGTGATTCTCTTTCCTTATACCTTGGTAGTTGTGTAGTTTTCAAGTTGGTCGGTTGTAAGGTAGGGTGTTCCCTCATTTTCTTTTCGAATATTTTTGGGACAATGGACACTATGAAGCACTGTTGGGTGGGATTTTTCTGCACTTTTTGTATAGTCTAGCACCCTCTTGATTGTGTTTCGTAGTTCTCAATATCCTAGTCATATAATTCGGTGTATGAGTTATAACGAACTGAGTCTTGGTTACCTAAGTGAATTTCTCCATGGATGTTTGGTTTTGTGTAGTCTGCATTGTTATGAATTTGGTAGAGTTGTCTGCATCAACTTCTTCATCAATAGGTTCAGTTCAAGGTTCTGCTTGAGATGGATGAATGGGTACAATGACCTTTTGACCATTTCCTTTTAATTTGATTCGCTCCTTGTCCAAAGATATGGATGCTTTCATATTTCTACCCCAAGGTTGACCAACTAGTGCTGGGAATGAGCTAGATCCTTCCTTTGGGTCAATGATTTCAAAATCGACCTTGGTCAATATTCCTTTGATAGTCATGTCGATGTTTTTCTAGACTCCAATGGGTTCCATTAGGCCTTGGTCAACTAGTTTTAGGTATATGCCTAACTCATAGAGTCGAGGTCTTCTCATTTGTTCCAAAGTGTCACAAGTCATGATGTTTACTTGTGAGCCAAAGTCGAGCACTACTTGTCAGACCTGGTAACCTTCAATTTCCAGGTCGACAAGTGGGTCGGCATCACTTTTCTCTTTTTGATTTAAGCTGCAGATGTTCTTTGTTTGTTTTTGAGAGTCGGTGGCCTTTATTTCATACAACAAATCGATGAACTAGGATAGTGAATTGTGTTAGGATATTTAGACACTCAGGAGTTAGTTAAGATCAACTTGTGTAATATATCTGTTAGGAAAAAGTGTGTTTCTTTAGTATGCATTTGTAAATATTCTAATCTGACGGTCACGATATGTTCTAGACATAGAGTGATCCGAAGGTTCAACTTCTCTGAGATCATACCTACCATTGATCCATGGCTTAACATTTGATTGGTCTATGATCTCTATTTAAAGAGAATAGAGGGACCTTGGCTAGTTGATCGATTATGAGAAGCTCATGTAACTTTCTTTCTTTTGCATAATAAATTGCTCCAAGTAGCTATTTGGCTGGGGCTGTGGACTGTTTCCCTCTTGAGGGTTTTAACCACATGATGAACATTGGTGTATTGATTTGTGATCTATTTGTGCGAATTATTTGTTCTTGGTGTTCAGTCCTTTAGGAGTACCTTGTGTACCTGAACATGGTATCAGAGCTTTTATGAAGAGCGGCTTTCGGTTTTGATCAAGATCTGGAATCGGTGTTGCCGAAACTTTGAAAGGGTTTCTGGTTTTGGATTTTCTATGCATTTGTGGATTGTGGGAGCTATTTCATTGCATCCAAAGCACCGTTTCTATTGGGAAATAGTTTTCATTTCACCGAAAACCGTTTTCGTTTGCTCCAGAAACACCCTTATCGGTAAATTTGAAGGTATAATGTTACAGTGACGGATTTGTTTTTTTAAATCTCTCATATTTTATCAGTTTATTATTAGATCTTTTTTTTAGTTTCAGACTTTTGTTTTCCCTGACTGCGTATGCTCTTTTCCGTTCACCTTGCACAATCGCGGCAAATCAGAAACAATAAGGAAAAGTTTTTTTCTTGTCTTCCCGGCTACGTATGCTCTTTGCCGTGCACCTTGTGCAATCACGGCAAATCAGAATAGCGAGAAAAATTGAAAACATAGACTTTGCAGGTAATCTAACCAAGATCTAACCCCATTGCGTGGAAGTTTTTGTTTTTGTTTTTGTTTTTCATTTTTTTTGTGATTTGCAGAAAAAGAAAGCAAGCACGAAAAATGAGAGAGAAGAGTAAAAAAAAAAAAAACCCTTCCTCTTTCCATAGTTTTACGTACCTTTTAAACTTAGCTCACTTGGTCCAAAGTTGCTTTACATCTTGATAAGTCTTGAGTTCAAGTCTTATCAATCTACTTTTTAGTGCATGCAATTTCTATTTTCAAGTTACTTTATTGTAAAAGTGCATCTCACATAAATAAAATAAAATAAAAGTGAGTCACTTAAGTCTTTTAATTTATTTCCGCACTATTTAAAAGTCGCATTATTGTAAAAGTGAACATCACTTATTATACAAAAGTGATTCACTTCAAAGCAACTTTATTGTAAAAGTGATTCTCAAAGGTTGATTTTGGGAAGAGACGGATTCCTTTTTTTAGTTGGTCAAGTTAATATCTGCCACGTCACTATTGGGGACATCTTCAACATTTTCTTTGATCAAGCATAACTCCATCATCCAGAATCCGTTTTAAGTGCCGTTTTTTTTAAAACCGCATATTTTTTCAAGATATTTGCATCCAGATATTTAGTTTATGTTCTTTTAGCTATTATTTTATAGTATGGCCTCCCCTTGTGATATTATACTTACAAGTTCTAACTATTTCTCATGGAAATCTCGTATGGAGGATGTTCTACGAAGTATGAGACTTTTCAGGATAACCTTAGGGAAAGAAACAAAACCCACTAATGATGATAAAAAAATTAAATGGGAAAATAGATGTGATGAAGCTCGTGGATTGATTGGGATGTCAATCTCTACTAATTTGTGATTCCACATATCTGGAATTGATGAACTTGATAAAGCTTGGGAAAAGTTGGAATCTGTGTTTGGTAAACACAATGAAATTCGGGGTCATCAACTTGAGAATGAGTTGCTTTCCTTGAATCCAAATGATTTTTCATGTATTCAAGACTATTTATCTAAGTATAAAACTCTTAGACTCTTATGTGCAGAATGCAAGATTAAGAAAGAAGACAAACAATGTATTTATCATATTCTTTCCAAACTTGGACCTGCATATTCTGTTTTTCTATCTATATTATACTCCATGAAAGAATCCTTGACTACAGCTAGCTATCAAGAGCCTAGCATTGAATCCTTTTTTGATTCCTTAATTAGAGAGCAAGATAAGATCATTCATCTTGGAATAATTAACAATGCAAATACATCTAGGAAAGCCTTATTGCCCCAACAGAAAGAAAAGTCCAAGTCTCCCAAGAAATAGAATTTTTGCAATAATAAGCAAAACAACAAGGGTCCCAAACCCTCTCAGTCAACTCCTCCTTAAAAAAATGACAAAGGATCCAAGCAAAAAGGAAAGAAGACTAAGCATCATTGCAATTTTTGTGGGAAAGATAATCATGACGAATCTAAATGTTTTAAGAACATGACAGCCTTGGAAGCAGCAGTGAAGAAGCACCACATCAGCCTAGATTCGTCTTCAAAATATACCTCTCATGGACATGCACTTTGTGCTTCTGGTTACTCTTATACTGCATCTTCTTCTTCTACTTCAATTGAATGGCTCATTGATTCTGGAGCATCTTATCATATGGCTAATGATAAAGCTATCTTTTCTACTATGCATGAATGTAACACCAAAGAAATATTTGTTGGTGATGATAGATCTCTAAGTATTGTAGGATCTGGAACAGTTCTAGTAGAAAATGGTCATTTTAGTGATGTACTATGTGTTCCAAAAATTTCCTGCAATTTGTTATCAGTCTATCAAATTACTCATTCAGGTGAAGGTAAAACTGTGACGTTTACACCTCACCAAGTTGTAATCAAGGATTTTAAAAATCCTCAAAATATCCTTACTACTGGAACTGTTGATGATATTACCAGGTTGTACAAATTTAACAAATTTTGGTCATCACCTTTTTCAGTTTTTGTTGCTCATAGTGATAACTTGAGCAAACTTTGGCATGAGCGATTTGGTCACTTAAATTATCACTCATTGTAAAAACTATGTAAAGACAATATGGTGATTGGTCTTCTGCTGGTATCTTGCAAGGATGGTGTTTGTTCTAGTTGTGTACTCAAAAAACATCATCGGGATGGTTTTGACAAACATGCCTCTTGGCACGCCTCAGTTCCCTTGGAGCTTGTGCATAGTGACTTGTGTGGCCCTCTTCCATCTGCTTCCTTTTTTGGTTTCAAATATTTCTTAACTTTCATTGATGAATACTCCAGACGCACTTGGGTTTACTTCCTAAAACTTAAGAGCAAATTATTTAACATGTTCTTAGCCTACAAGGCTCTTGTTGAAAAACAATCTAGTCATCAAATTATTAAGTTAAGATCTGACAATGGAGGAGAATATGTTAACAACAAGTTCACTACTTTTTGCATTGAGCAAGGAATCCAACAACAGCACACTGTTCCATATACACCACAACAAAATGGTGTAGCTAAAAGGAAGAACCGCACTTTAAAAGAAATGGCTAATTGTATGATCCAATCTAAGGGACTAAGTCTTCAATATTGGGCTGAGGCCATAAATTGTGCAAATTACATAGTTAATCACACACCCACTAAAGTTTTACAGGGTATAACACCAGAAGAAGCATGGAGTAAAATTAAACTAGATGTAAGTCACTTTTGTGTGTTTGGTTGTGAAGCATGGGCTCACATTCCAGATGAAAAACAGAAAGCATTGCAGCCTAAAAGTTAAAAGTCCATATTTGTTGGATATTCTGAATATGTAAAAGGTTATAGACTTCTTCAGCCACATTCTCATGATATAATCATTAGAAGAGATATTAAATTTGATGAAATTATCTTGGCCTGCGAGCCTAACTTGGTGGGTGAGCCATCTTTGGCTTGCAATCCTGATTCAACGATTGTGCCTTCTTCTTCTTCTTCTTTCAGCTTCCTTGATAGGTTTCCAACTCTAGTTCTAATGATGACAGTGAGGATGAAAATCCACCTTTGTCTACTCATGTTCCTCCAATTGCACCAGCACCAATATTTCCTCGATGGGTCCGTTCAACATGTGAAGCAGCTGGTGATCTTGCCAGTGATCCTAGAGATCAACATCAAACACGTTCTCAGTTTCAGTGAGCCTCTTTTCTTTTGGCTCAAGTTTCTGAGAATCATGATCCAGAAACTTTTGCAAAATCTTCAGGAAATCCAGATTGGGATGCAGCTATGGATGAAGAATATCGTTCCCTAATGGCGAATGATACTTGGGATCTTGTTCCTCTTCCAAAAGGAAGAAAACTTGTTAGATGTAAATGGGTCTACAGAACTAAGTATGCATCAAATGGAAGTGTTGAAAGACTTAAGGAAAGGTTAGTTGCCAAATGTTTTTCCCAAGTTGAAGGGATTGAATACAATGAAACCTTTGCCCCCGTAGCAAAAATGAACTCCATCCACCTTGTTCTTTCCCTTGCATCCTTACATAAATGGGAACTCCATCAAATGGATGTCAAGTCTGCCTTCTTACATGGTGATTTACATGAGGAAATTTACATGGAACAACCTCCTGGATATGTTTAGAAAAACTCTAGCCTTGTCTGTCTCCTTAGGAAATCCTTATATGGCCTTAAGCAAGCTCTTAGAGCTTGGTATGCCAAAATGGATAGATTTATCCTTGACATTGGTTTTTCTAGATGTCATTCTGACCCCAATGTCTATACCAACAAAGTAGGAAACCATCTCATCATACTTGTTCTTTATGTTAATGATATTATCCTTACTGGTAGTGACCCTAACCTTATAACCCATGTGAAATCCAGTCTTAAGCAAAATTTTGAAATGTTAGACTTAGGACAGTTGCATTATTTTCTTGGTCTCCAAGTCTTGCAAACCAAAGAAGGAATCTTTCTTTCCCAGTCTAATTATGCTTGTGACCTTATTCGTCGCTTCCACATGGAAGATTATAAACCAGCCCCTTCTCCGTTCCAGTCTAGAGTCAAACTTTCTACCACTTGTACTTTTCCCGAAGTAGATGCCACCTTGTATCATCAGCTTGTTGGTAGTATTTTATACTTGACTCATTCCCATCCTGACCTTTCCTTTTCTATTGGTCCTATTGCCTGTTATATGCAAACTCCTCATGAAATTCACTGGAAAGCATAAAAAAGAATACTTCGATATATTCGAGGTACAATTCAGTTTGGGATTCATTATAGTATAGGGGGGAAACCTTTGTTGGTTGGTTTCACTGATTCAGATTGGGTCGGTGATCTTGATGATCGGAAGTCTACTGCAGGTTATGTTTTCATTCTGGGATCTGGACCTGTCACTTGGGCTTGTAAGAAACAACAAGCTCTTGCTCTTTCTTTAGCAGAAGCAGAATATTGAGCCGCATTTAATGCCAGTCAGGAAGCTTTATGGCTTCAACAGATCCTTTCAGAGTTTGGATTCGAGTAGTAGCATCCTACTCCACTTTGGTGCAACAATCAAAGTGCCATCAAGCTTGCCAAAGATCCAGTTCTACGTTAGCGCAGCAAACACATTGAGCTACACATGCACTTCATCAGAAATCTTGTTCATGATCATGTTATTGAAGTGCTCTATTTTCCTATAGATGGTCAAGTTGCAGACATCTTCACCAAGTCTCTTACAGAAGTGAAGTTTTCTAAACTTCGGTCTATGTTAGGAGTTCGTAAATGTGTCCTTAAGGGGGGATAGGCTATAATTACTCCTTCCTTATCCTAATAGTGTCACTATTGTAAATCCTTCAATCCTATCCCAAGTTGTTCTTAAGGGGGGATGTTAGGATATTTAGACACTTAAGAGTTAGTTAAGATCAACTTGTGTAATATATCCATTAGGTAAAAGTGTGTTTCTTTATTATGCATTAGTACGCATTTGTAAATATTCTAATCCGACGGTCACGATATGTTTTAGACATAGAGTGATCTAACGGTTCAACTTCTCTTAGATCATACCTACCATTGATCCATGGCTTAACACCTGATTGGTCTATGATCTCTATTTAAAGAGCACAGAGGGTCCTTGGCTAGTTGATCGATTATGAGAAGCTCATGTAACTTTATTTCTTTTGCATAATAAATTGCTCCAAGTAGCTATTTGGTTGGGGCCATGGACCATTTCCCTCTCGAGGGTTTTAACCACGTGACAAACATTAGTATATTGATCTGTGATCTATTTGTGTGAAGCGGTTGTTTTTGGTGTTCAGTCCTTTGGGAGTACCCTGTGTACCCTAACAAATTGTTTGTTTAAACGAGCTGGATTCATTTATTTATTGTGTTAGGTCAACTGTTATGAACATTTTCTTATCATGCAATTTCTTGAAATACATGATTTTCTTCTTTATATGTTTTTTTTTCCTTCAGTGGGTCAGGATAGACATTTGTCTCTTTAATTTTATTGATTCTGGGGTTATCAGCTCCTATTTTTGTGCCTTGTCGAGTTACAATATGTAAATTTTTGGTGGTTATTACATCATTCTTTTTCACACAAGACAAGACATTAACATTTTTCTTGGTATTAATTTTTTATAACATGGTAGGGAAATCCTCTAGTGAGTGATCCCCTACCCCACAGTGGGTACAGAATTTGAGATCAGTCCTCCTCCTTTTATGGACAGTCTACGTACTCGTGACCCTCTTTGTAACATGTGAAGCTCTATATGGGTCGAAGTGGTCATGTGTCATGATTCCCAAGGAATCGACCTTTTCCTCCATAGCATGGGCGTCGATTGTCGTATCAGCGCTCATATCGTCGACCGTCGTATCTTTGTCCATTCTGATCATTTGCTAGATTGTTTTGCTTGTTATGCTATGCCACTGGATTCGTTTGGTAGACCGCCTGATAGTTATGTCGGTTCTTGAGGTTCAGCTGACAGTCAACCGTGTTATGACTTTTGGTCTTGCAGATGGCACACCAAGAAGCATTGTCATTCTTCATGTTGAACAAGCAATCTTTCATCGAGTGATCTCCGTGTTCTTGGAAAATGTCACAAAAGGACTTGGTCTATACAAATTGGACGTCTTGTCATCTATATTCTTGTTGACAGTTATCTTTCGAATGGCCGACCGTCGAGCATTTAGTGCACCGGATCTCCTGATTCTTGAGGCTTAGCTCCTTTATATACTTTTGTACGTTCTCGAGCTATTCTTCTAATTTATGGTCCATGGGGTAAGCGGGTATATCCTCGTCCATATCCACCTAAAGAGCTTTCGTTAGCGCATCTTCGTAAGTTTTGAACATCTCTAGACTGATGTGTCGATGTAATTTTTGGGATAGCCCTGCAAGAAACCATTATATTAGTAATTGTTCATCTATAACATAATCTAGCTGGCTCAGTAGGTCCTTCCAATGCTTATCGTATTTGCGGACGGATTACCCTGGATTTTGTGATGTGATTTTCAGTTTTTTCATGGCCAGGTGCTTAGCATTTGGAGTTTTGAAAAATGACAAAAATTGTGCCTTAATCTTGGCTTTTGTTGCTCTGGGTTGTCTTTCTGAAAAGGTCATGTACCACATCAATTCCCTTTTCCTTAAGGCTCCTGCGAACTGTGCCATTTGTCTATCTATGTCTGTAACTTGGTTGGCCTCCCAAGTCGACTCGCAGATGAGCCAAATTCATCTGGGGTTCTCATCCCCCTTGTATAGAGGAATGTGAGCCGATCCGTGACCCATGTTTGAATCATTGTCGCTGCTCTGAGGAGGTGGGGACGGTGGATGTGGGGGTGGTGATGAGGGTGGTGGGGTTATTGGTGTATTCGTTCCTATGAAACTTTGGTCAACAATTTTTTTTTTCTCGTCAGTTGTCGATTCTTCGTCGACTTGCGGTCATTTGATGTTGACTTCTGCCATCGATGGTCCACTACAACTATTTGACCGCAGTTCTGAATGTTCTATTTCTTCTAAAGCTATATGCAGCGTGGGGGGGGGGGTACTCCTTCATGTGTCGATAAGAGCAAGTGGATGTTAGGATATTTAGACACTTGGGAGTTAGTTAAGATAAACTCGTGTAATATATCCATTAGGTAAAAGTGTGTTTCTTTAGTATGCATTAGTATGCATTTGTAAATATTCTAATCCGATGGTTACAATATGTTCTAGACATAGACTGATCCGATGATTCAAGTTCTCTTAGATTATACCTACCATTGATCCATGGCTTAACACCTGATTGGTCTATGATCTCTAATTAAAGAGCATAGAGGGTCCTTGGCTAGTTGATCGATTATGAGAAGCTCATGTAACTTCCAGTTATGTAAGGCTGCAAGGGAAAGAACAAAGCGGATGGAGTTTATTTTGGCTACAGGGGCAAAGGTTTCATTGTAGTCAAATCCTTCAACTTGGGAAAAACCTTTGGCAACTAACCTTTCCTTAAGTCTTTCAACACTTCCATCTGATGCATACTTAGTTCTGTAGACCCATTTACATTTGACAAGTTTTCTTCCTTTTGGAAGAGGAACAAGATCCCAAGTATCGTTTGCCATTAATGAACGATATTCTTCATCCATAGCTGCATCCCAATCTAGATTTCCTGAAGCTTCTACAAAAGTTTCTGGATCATGATTCTTGGAAACTTGAGCCAAAAGAGAAGAGGCTCGCTGAAACTGAGAATGAGTTCGTCGTTGATCTCTAGGATCACTGGCAAGATCACCAGCTGCTTCACATGTTGAACAAACCCATCGAGGAAGTATTGGTACTGGTGCAATTGGAGGAACATGAGCAGGTGGAGGTGGATTTTCATCCTCACTGTCATCATCCGAAACTAGAGTTGGAAACTTGTCAATGAAGCTGGAAGAAGAAGAAGAAGGCACAATCACCGAATCAGGCTCGCAGGCCAAAGATGGCACACCCGCCAAGTTAGGCTCGCAGGGAAAGATATTTTCATCAAATTTAACATCTCTTCTAATTATTATATCATGAGAATGTGGCTGAAGACTTTTATAACCTTTTACATCTTCAGAATATCCAAAAAATATGCACTTTTCACTTTTAGGCTACAATGCTTTCCGTTTTTCATCCGGAATGTGAGCCCATGCTTCACAACCAAACACACGAAAGTGACTTACATCTGGTTTAATTTTACTCCATCTTCTTCCAGTGTTATACCTTGTAAAACTTTAGTGGGTGTGCGATTAACTATGTAATTTGCACAATTTATGGCCTCATCCCAATATTGAAGACTTAGTCCCTTAGATTGGAACATACAATTTTCCATTTCTTTTAAAGTACGATTCTTTCGTTCTGCTACACTGTTTTGTTGTGGTGTATAAGGAACAGTGTGTTGTTGTTGGATTCCTTGTTCAATGCAAAAAGTAGTGAACTTGTTTTTAACATATTCTCCTCCATTGTCATATCTTAACTTAATAATTTGATGACCAGATTTTTTTTCAACAAGGGCCTTGTAGGCCAAGAACATGTTAAAGACTTCGCTCTTATGTTTTAGGAAGTAAACCCAAGTGCATCTGGAGTAGTAATCACTGAAAGTTAAGAAATATTTGAAACCAGAAAAGGAAGCAGATGGAAGAGGGCCACACAAGTCACTATGCACAAGCTCCAAGGGAACCGAGGTGTGCCAAGAGGCATGTTTGTCAAAACTGTCTCGATGATGTTTTCCGAGTACACAACCAAAAAAAACACCATCCTTTCAAGATACTAGCAGAAGACCAGTCACCATATTGTCTTTACATAGTTGTTGCAATGAGCGATAATTTAAGTGACCAAATCGCTCATGCAAAAGGTCTTTTGGGAGTACCTTGTGAACTTGAACATGGTATTAGAGCTAGGTTTCAAGTTCAATTCTCCCGAGCTACGTTGGAGGCAGGGTGTTGGAGTATCGGGTACCTCCACATGGTATAACCGTCGCACCAGGTCTTACAGCAGATGGAAGAGGGCCACACAAGTCACTATGAACAAGCTCTAAGGGAACCAAGATGTGCCAATAGGCACGTTTGTCAAAACTGTCCTGATGATGTTTTTTGAGTACACAACCAAAACAAACACCATCCTTGAAAGATACCAGTGGAAGACCAGTCACCATATTGTCTTTACATAGTTGTTGCAATGAGCGATAATTTAAGGGGCCAAATTGCTCATGGCAAAGTTTTCTCAAGTTATCACTATGAGCAAAAAAAATTGAAGGAAAAGGTGATGACCCAAAGTTGTTAAATTTGTACAACCTGGTAATATCATCAACAGTTCCTGTTGTTAACAACCCTACTTAGCAGAAGCTCGAAAATTCATAGTGAAGAGGAGGTAAGATTCGTTTGTAATACTTTGGTTAAAAATTTTATAGTATGAAAGCATGGTGAAAGGCGAAAAAATGAGAAGTTGTCAAAATATCCTACAGTGCGAAGCGGAAAGGAGAATATCAACGGCCTATATAATGTCCGTTATTCAGAAGATGCGAGGAGAATAAGTGTATGTGGGCATGTAATGTGATATGTGGATCAACGGTTGTTGATGCAGCCAGATGAGATCTACGTTCTGTATAAGCTCCTCTTTGTGAACCCATGCGTTTGTTAAAACAACAAATCCCAGTGGAATTGGATGCATTCCACCTAATCTGATGGCGGAGAAATAAAAGGAGATCACATCGATGGCTCTGGATGACTCTGGAGCGGAAACTTGCACGGTGGATAAGACCAAGACACCCGGCGGAATTAGTTACGTGGCGCTTGATCCGATGGTTGAGAATTAAAGGTAAATATATCAATGGTTATGAATGGATCCAGAGCGGGAAAGTGCGTGGCGGATAAAGGTAAAGGGTGGTTGCAAAATATAAACCATTGTCCACGTGGAAGATCGTGATGCAATCTGGAGGTGAAAGTGGTTTAGTGGAAACCGTCAAAGCAATGCTCTAGAGTGGGGTCCTATAAAAGGGAAGTTGACTTGTTCGGTGGTTATTCTATTGGCATCAGACGAGTGAAAAAGACTTGCGGATTCGTCAACCTTCGATTGTCAGTTTCGATCACACGCCGCTGCAGTTAACAGGTAAGGCTTAACACCCATAACTCGTCCGTCTGAATTTCCATTATCAACTAAGATTATGGACCAAGGGAAGGAATTGCAAGGGTCTGGTCGTATTATAGATGATAGGGAATATTACTTGGTTGATAGAAAAAGAGGCATGTGCGACCCTTTTCTGTCTATAGGAAGCATATCAGTCAGTATGGAAAGGTTATGGCACTATAATTCATAGGGAAATGATGTCTTGAATGTATGTAAATACTTTTTGTATTATTTTGCACTCGAACAAACCCTACATTTTCCAGAATTTGCGGAATGGTGTGCTATGAATTATTCCAATTCTCAGAGAATCATTGTAAGCCACTCTACATCTCGAATCCTCTATAAAATCAGTGCCAAAGTTATCCGCGAAAATCCCAATTTGCTTGGCAGTTACCCTGACCAACGTGAACCTGTGAATGAGTTAATCCTTGCTGAATTGTTCAAGAATTGTGAAACTGAAGTCCATTGCCAGTTCCTATCCAGTATTTTTAAAGAAGTTCAATCTTTAGATGGTATTTTCTTAACTTACCCAGTGCATATTTTTAAAGATGAAGTTCAGTTAGTAGTATCCTTAGTTTGTTCAATTTTGGGTCTTGACGATAATTGTCGCGTGAATGAAGTCATCCTCGGTTTTTTATTGAAAATAAGTTCCTTAGGTTCTGAGTCCCAGTTGGTTCCTGTGTTCAGTCTAGATGAGTACTTGGCAGAGACAATCCATCTTCAATTAAGTGAATTCCCCAAGGTCTGGTTCTTTAAATTTCAGACTTACTTGTTGAACATGCTGCTATGTTCAAACGTCACTGAACTTCAGTTTTTGAGTACTATCTTCTCTTCTGATTTTCCCAAGCAAATCAACATGTTTGAATTTTCCAATTCAATCATGTCTAAAATGTATAAAATGTTGTTCGATGAAGAATTGCCCCGTGTGTTAGAAGAGATGAAATGTCTGATGCAGTCCTCACCCGAGGACCGAGTTGGAGATTGGTTCCTGCACAAAGATTCCACTGTTTTAACGGTATATAAATTTACCGGGAAGCCTTATAAGTTACCTGCTTTCCTAACCTCGATAATTTTTGCATTAGAATTCATGAGGCAAAGGTTGCAGTCTGAGGAAGAGCATTTTGGAGCTTTTAAAAAATCTTCAAATATTAAATTCCCCCTCAAAGTTGGCTCTTTCATTTTTAAAAATAAAGGTGCCTTAGTGTTTATTGAAAAATTATTGGTAGGCATGGAATTCAAAAAGAAGCCAAGGATAAATTATGATCCCCACCATGTAATCTCCCTAAGGAAGCAGGCCAACAAGAACAAACCGTTTGATCACCAGTCTATTGAAGGTTTGGCTGAAACAACCAATCTGTTGCAGTTTAGGGAGACTCCCAGGTCTGACAAAGATACACGTACTATACCAGTTACAGTATCAAAGAATAATAGTATTGTAATTAAAATAAGTCTCTCTGAGGTCGAGAGCATGGAATTGGATGAAGACGGATCGCATAAAAAAGGAAAATTGATTCAAGGTGGTGGAATTTCAAGCAAAAAAATTTCTAATGATTTCAAGAAAGTTTCCCTAGTCCCAACAAAAGTTGTACAAACAAATTAGTTTTCATTTAAAAGTGGAGAAGGTTTAGAGTCAAGCCCAACCTTCAAGTCAAAAGAGGAACTCAAGGCCAGTTATATGGAGAAAAGAAGACAGTCTCTGGAAGAGACAAGAAATTTGCTCCCGCGAGTAAGAAATTTAAATAATCCAAAAACTTCTTTGATCTCTTCCAGAGATGCCGAAAGAAATACCTTCAAGTTGGCCATGGTGAATGACAAAAAGATGTCAGAGATGGAAATCTGGTTGGATAAAATCAGTGTACCGGACAAGATACAGCTTCACAAGCAAATGAGTGACATCATCTATTCAGACCTGTTACAAGCTATGGTAAGAATCAATAAATTACAAATTTTGGTAGATAAACTAGAGATTCAATTGAAACACGAAAGAGTTGAAAATAAGGCCAATGCCATTCAGATTAAGAAACTACAAGCATATATTGTCAGTTCAGGAAATGAGAAAGATAACATACAAGCAGTCAGAAGAATGCTGGAGGAAAAGGACAATGCCCTCCAGGTTTTGAAGAAAAAATTGAAGATCCCAGGCACTGAGCATGTTCAATCCTCCGAGTTATTGGCTCTGCAAGAAGAGAAAGACAAAATCCATCAAGAGATGATGGAACATAAAGGGAGAGTTGTTGCATTACAAGAAGAAAAAGATAGGTGGGAAACTGAACGGAGTGAACTAATCTCTCAGATCTCCCTGCTAAAAAAGGACCAAAATGATGAAAAGGAGATCATGGAGGGGTTGATGAATTAGATTCCCACTGATGAATACATGTCCATTGTGAATATTGAGAAGCCATTGAATGATTTTTCAGTGAATGATTTGTTGGTACCTATGTCCCAGGTAAGCTTAAAAGATGAAGAAATAAAAGAGTTAAAAGTAGAAAATGAAAAGATAAAGTATGAGCTGGCGAAAGTAAATGAGAATAAAAATAAAATATTGCAAGACAGGAATCAGCTGCAAAAGAAATTCAATGAACTGAAAGAGAAAAACATTGGGAAAGGTCCTCTCCAGGGGTCAAAGCATATCATTTGGGACACCTTATCTGTGGAGATTACAAAATTTAAGCATTATCTGAACTTTATTGATGATCAGAGTATATTGATCAATTTCTCCCACCAAAGATTAAAGTTAGTGAATGAACATATGGAAAGAAAACCCCTTGCTGCAGCCCAGAACACATTGAATTTTTTAAATTCATTGACATATCAAAACTTACATGATATGGGAATAAAGGACAGGATATCAATAGTACTGTGGGCTAAGAAGTTTATTCACAAGCATTAGTTGATGAAGACGGTCTAGGACAGAGCCAACGAAATGCTTTCATAGGTTAATAATTTCAAGCAGGTTTTCAAGGAGCTGTTCGAGGATGGCCTGCCTTCATTTTGGGACGAGGAGGGACGGATGTTTTCTCAGGAGCACTATCACAGCTTGTTAGTTCAGAACCTCATGGACCACTCCAAATTTGATGATTTGGAAAAGGGATTAACCGAGAAAGCTATTGTGGATAAATTGACGGAGGATTTCGATATTTTACAAAAGTTCTTGATTGTCAGAAAAGGATTGCCTAAGGTGTCATACAAAGCTTACATGGAGCTTTAAGTGTCAATTCGAGAGATGATGGAATGTGACACTCCAAGCACGGAGCAATGGAAAGCCGTGGAAATGTTTGGGAAGACAAAATATATCGTTCATTCATAAGAACAGCTGTCGCGCGCTGAAGAGCTATTGGGATAGGCCTTGTACCAAGTTGATTTAATTTAATGATCAGTTAGGATTGAAGCTGTAATTTATTCCTAGAAGTTAGGGATTTAGTTACAAGACTTTAAATTAAGCTGGTCATTCAGTTATGAATCTTCTTGGAAGATGAATTAGTTTATGTATATATTTGCATCTATTTTATTTGATGGGGGTTGGAACCCATCCTGTTGTTAAGTGTTTTGAAAGACATATATTTTTTGAGCAAGAAATTGAATGCAGAGAAATTTTCAAAGATTCCTGTGCCATTTGTATTACAGTCTGTGCTTCTTTCTTTGTGATTGTGTTTTCTTGTGTTCATTCCATTCTGTTTTCTTCATATTTGGAACAAAGTGTTGAATGATTGGAATTCATATTTATTATGCTCTGATCATTGTTTCAAATATTTTATAAACCTTTCTGCTAAAGTCAATATTGAATTCATATCTTTATGCTCTGTATTGATGGACTGTGCTCCACTTCTTCTACTCCAAATGGATTAAATGAATGACTGTAATCGAATGGTTACCTTGCCTTTGATGAACTTCTGCGCATATAACTTTATGTTATTTATTTATATGTGACTCCATGCCCAATGGTTATGCGTACTATTTCAACCACCTATATAATCGTTGAGTTTTGATACCTGCATATGGCCTTGTTAAATCTGTATCCGAGAGATCCCTCTCTAGAAAGAAAATCCAGTTCTTTCTAAAAGTGGTTTTTGCTGTTACCTTGGGATATACCTTTCACAACATGGGTACATTCTGAGTGCTAACAAACTGGCGCCGCTGCCGGGGAATGAAAGTGCATATCTACCCTGGGAGAACGACAAAGTTTGAAGAAAGATTTATGTGGGCAAGTAGAAATTTTATTAATTGAGAAGGTTGTATCTTTGTCCTGGCGACTCCATTGTGAAATCTTTTTCAGAACTTAAAGAGTCATTCTGGATTCGAGAAAACACACGCGAGGTAACTCTGATACCGAAGTCTTGAAAAGTTTTGAAGACCCAGAAAAGTTATTTAAAAGAAAGAATAAAGAAAAGTTAAGTTTTCCTTTGTTTGGTGCATCATCATCTCGAGATTCCCATATTGATCCAGAATGGGAAGTTAATGTTGGAAAAAATCTGTTGAGAACTAAATCTGAGTCTAACCTCAAGAATGCTGAGTTTAATCCTTGTAGGTTAGAGTCTTATTTGTTAGATTCTCTCTGGAGAGATTTACAAAAAACCACAAAAGTTGAAACATTCACCTCTTAGAATACTCAAAGCTCTTCAGTTCCTGTGAATCCACCTAGACCAATGGCAGCCAGATTTTCCCCTTTGCATTTACCTACTTTATTACATGATATTCCACAGAATTATTCCCAAAGAATCTCTTTGTTTGAGGGAGAAGGTGACATAACCGCAAAACAACATGTTGCCAAGTTTGAATATTTCATCGACCTAGAAGAAGTTGATTATCCAGATGTTAAAATGTGGATATTTGCCCAAATTTTTTCAGGTGAGGCAAAGAAATGGTTTAAAGATTTACCAAATGGGTCTATAGTGAATTTTCAGGCTTTCCAAAATGCATCTCTCGATAGGTGGGATGATAAACAGAACCCTTTACAACTCTTATCTCAATATAACGGTCTCAAGAAAGGAGGTTTCAAATCTGTCCATGAATTTTCTAGCAGGTTTATGAGGGTTTACAATTCCATTCCAGAAGATATAAAACCTTCTGCAGCCGCAGCCAAATTACACTATGTTGGATCTTTTGATAATGATTTTGCATTTTCATTATGGGAGAGAAAGTCATCAACTCTTGCTGCCATGTTTACAGATGCTCTAGAAGTGGAAGAAAATATGATGGCAAGTGAAAAGATGAAACATAGAGATATTGATAGGAGGAAAAAGGAAGAAAATTTTCCTTTTGCTTCTTCTTCTATTAATGATGCCAAATTTGAAATGATGTTGAAGACAATGGAGAAGTTAATGGACAGACAGACCATTGATAATAGGGGATTCAATAGAGAACAAGCTGATCCTCAGATCAGAAACCCTAATTTCAGAAGGCCGAATCCTGTTGTTCCTCCACAAAATAGACAAAGAGACATTAGAAATCCAAGGAATCAGGAGGAACAGCAAATCTGTGCACCATTTCCTGAAAATTATGTTGCTGATGAAGAAGATCCTGCTAAAAATGAGATTCATCTTTTTGGAGAACAGGATTCAGAGATACATCTTACTGAAGAGGAGCATAACATGTTTGAATAGGAAGGTGGAAATGAAGAATTTGAGATGGAGACTAAGTAGTATCAAAGGGGTTATTTACATGCTATGGATGATGTACAGAGAAAAATCAGACTGAGGAACAAAGATGTCCTCATAAATAAAGGAAAGGCAAACCCAAATCAGCCTTCCACTAGTTCTTTGAATGTAGAAAAGGGAAAATAACTACAAAAAGAGTCTTTTGCAAATAAAGAGGTTGAAAATGATGTACCAAGAGATAAAATAATAAAAAATATGGCTCCGGTTGATGTGGAAGGAATTAGTTCTAGCTTAATTTACAAAATGAACTTTCAAAGCTAAAGATCTCCGTTCCATTTAATGAGTTATTGAGAAATACTGAATACATAAATACTATCACAAAGATGGTCAAAAATCAAGGAGAATGTCAATCTGACATTTTAGAGTTGAACAATGATAACCCTGCTATTTTGTTTGGGTCAAAGGTTGAGAATTTAGAAAGTGAAGAGGTCCCTCCTTTCTATTTGAGTTTAAATGTGCATGATAAGGTGGTCCACAATGCTATGCTAGATTCAGGGGCATCACATAACCTAATGCTGAAAGGACTGGTAGAAATTTTGGTATTGGAAGTAACACGACCCTACAAAGATTTATATTCATTTGATTCTAAAAGAGTAAAATGCCTTGGTTTGATTAAAGATATGTTGGTAACCATAAACAAATTGCCATCTAAAACTATAGTCATGGATGTGGTAGTGGCAGATATTCCACCTAAGTTTGGGGTGCTGTTGTCAAGATCTTGGACTTCCAAGCTGAAAGGTAGTTTACAGATGGATATGTCTTATGCTACAATTCCTGTTCGAGATGGGAGCATAAGATTATATAGTGAAAAAAAAACTCCTTATATAGTGAGCAGTCAAGATAAACCTGAAATTCATCACATATATGTTGTTGATACTGATTTGGGGTCTTCTATTTTCTTTAATGATGCTGTCCCACATGATTTAGAAGAGGCATTGCAAAAGGATTCCGAGGAAAATAAGGAAAAAGAAGTAATGGAATAGGATGCTTTAGAAGCAAAACAAAAAAAGGAGGGCCAATGGATTATGTATTTTGATGGATCTGCTGCAAAAACTGGAGCCAGAGCTGGTGTGTATATAATTTCTCCTATTCAGGATTTCAAAGCTTTGTCATATAAGTTAACATTTGAATGTACAAATAATGTGGCCGAATATGAAGCTTTATTACTGGGACTGCATGCTTTGAAAGACTTAGGAGCTCAAAAAATAAGGGTCTTGGGAGACTCAGAGTTGGTGATAAATTAGGTAAATGAAAGCTATCAAACCAGGCATCCTCGGATGCGGGATTATAGAAATGAAGTATGGGATATGTTGGGAAACTTCTTTATAGAGCATACAGTTCAGGTAGTTCCCAGACTTGAAAATTTGGTAGCTGATTCTTTGGCCGTGGCTGCTAGAAAATTTGAAACTCCTATGGCTGGTTAGAGGGAATACCAGATCGAAATTTTGAATAGACCATCTATTCCTAATAATTCCAAATATTGGCAGGTGTTCGAAGATGACATGCAGATCAGAAGGTTCCTAGAACTCTCAGGAGAATTTATGAATACTCCTATTGACACCGAGAATGACAATGATGAGAGTATTCAAGATGATGAAGATCTTGAGAACGAAGGGAACAGTGCCAAAAAGTTGAAGGGAACCTTAGGAGGTAAGGATATTATCCAGTTAAAAAATAATTTCATACCAAGAGGGTTAATTCCATTGGAAAAACGTTTTGATCAGAATGATGTCGCTAAAAATACAAAAGTAAAGCCTGTTGAGGATGCTGTTGAAAGTAGGAATATTGGCACTACAGAGAATCCTAAGGTTATAAAATTATTTTAAAAACTGCCTGAAAAAGAAAAAGAAAAGTATGTGAAATTAATGAAAAAATATACAGATGTATTTGCTTGGAGTTATGAATACCTCAAGGAGTATGATACATCTGTCATACAGCATAGTATTCCTATAAATCCTGGAGAGAAACCTTTCAAGTAGAAGCTCAGAAGGATAAACCCTAAGCTGCTTCCCATCATTGAAAAGGAAATTAAGAAATTGTTTGATGCCAAAATCATTGTCACTCTAAGATTTTCAAAATGGGTTGCAAACCTGGTTCCTGTTAGAAAGAAGAATGGAGAAATAAGATTGTGTATAGATTTCAGGAATTTAAACAAAGTTTCTATGAAGGATAATTATCCTTTGCCGAAGATGGACCATATATTGTAGAAAGTAGTTGGGGCTGAAATAATTTCAATGTTAGATGGTTTTTCTAGCTATAATCAAATCAAAGTATTACCTGAAGACCAAGAGAAAACTACTTTTACTACACCTTGGGGCATTTTTATGTATGCAAAGATGCATTTTGGCTTGATGAATGCAGGAGCTACTTTTCAGCGAGCTATGGAAATTGCTTTTGCAGGGGAAATTGGGAACTTTGTAGTGATATACATGGATGATATCACAGTCTATTCAAAATCTGACAGAGAACATTTGCGTCATTTGGAGAAATTGTTCACGAAATGTAGGAAGTTTGGTATATCATTGAATCCAAAGAAGTCCAATTTTGCATTGGAAGAAGGAAAGTTGTTGGGCCATATAATATCAAAAGATGGAATAAAAATTGATCCTGAAAGGGTGAGTGCAATTTTGAAAGTAGGTGAACCTAGGAGTAAGAAAGAAATACAATATTTCTTGGGACAAGTAAAATTTCTAAGAAGGTTTGTGCCAAGTTTCGTTGAGATCCTAATGAATATCAAGAATATGCTAAAGAAAGGCCACGAGATAAAATGGAATGGTGAAGCCAGGAAGTATTTTTGGGAAATAAAAAAAGCAATATCAGAGGCTCCTGTGTTGGTGAGTCCAGATTTTACCAAATATTTCTCAGTATTTTCATATGCTTCAGAATATACTATAGCAGCAGTTTTACTACAGAAAAATGGCGAGAATTTGGAACAGCCCGTAGCATTTTTTAGCAAAATTTTGAGAGATGGAGAATTGAAATATGACATCATGGAGAAACAAGAATATGCTTTAGTCAAAGAATTAAAGGATTTCAGGGTGTATATTTTGCATTCACATATATTTGCACATGTTCCATCTGCTGCAGTAAAAGGGATTTTGACCCAACCAGATCCAGAAGGTAGAAGAGCGAAATGGATAGCTACATTCCTGGAGTACGACATAGAGATAAAGCCCACTAAGCTGGTTAAAGGGCAAGGATTAGCTAAAATCATGGCTAATTCAAATTGTGAGGCTTTCCAAATTAACTTCATATCTCACCAAACTAGTCAGTTGGATATGGAAGTAGAAGTGATGGTTGATTTTGTGGCCTCTCCGTGGTACTCTGACATTGTATATGTACTTCAAAATTTGCAAGCACTAGTTGGATTGAGTAAGTCAAGGGACCGGTCTGTAAAATTGAAGGCTGCTAAATTTTGTATTTTGAATCAGTATCTTTACTGGAAGGACCCTGGGGGTGTGTTACTAAACCGTCTTTTAGAAAATGAAGCTCAGCATACAGCCAAAGAATTTCACAAGGGGGATTGTGGAGGACATCATTCTTGGAAGGTAACTACCAATAAAATTCTAAGGGCAGGATACTACTGGCCTACATTATTTGCAGATGTTTATAAGGAAACCAGTAAATGTCATCAATGCCAAATTTTTGACGGGAAAAGGAAAGTGCTTCCTCTCCCTTTGAACCCCATAACAGTAGAGGCTCCATTCCAGCAGTGGGGTTTGGATTTTATTGGTGAGATAAACCCCAATTCATCAAGACAACATAAATGGATCCTAACAGCCACAGATTATTTTACAAAATGGATCGAAGCTATTCCCACTAGAAGAGCCACTGAAAATGAAATCATAGATTTCCTTAAGGAAAATATATTGGCTCGATTCGGGTGCCCCACAAGAATCATAACAGACAACGCAGCTACGTTTAAGTCCAAGAAAATGATTGATTTCTATCACAAGTAACATATAAGCCTTAATCATTCAACTGCCTATTATCCGCAGGGAAATGGGTTAGCAGAATCTTCGAATAAAAGCTTAGTGAGGATCATAAAGAAGCTGTTGGAAGATAATAAAAGGTCTTGGCACACTAAGCTCAAGTATGCTCTATGGGATGATAGGATTAGTACCAAAAGGGCGATTGGTATGTCTCTGTTCCAGCTGGTGTATGGGACTGAAGTCGTTCTTCCAGCATCATTAGGGGTTCCAGTTATGAGATATTTCCAAGATCAACAAGAAGAACCAAATCATATGCAAAGGAGGATAAATCAGATTATTGAGCTAGATGAGCGAAGGAATAAAGCTTATGACAAGGTGTAGTCACATCAAGAAAAAATGAAAAATACCTTTGACAGAAGAATCAAAGAAGAGCAGTTTTAGGTTGACGATTTGGTCTTAAAATGGGATGCTCCCAAAGAAGACAAACATAGGAAATTTGATCATATGTGGGTAGGTCCTTATGTTGTTGCTGGTTATAGAGGACAAAATGCATTTTTGCTGGAATATCCAAATGGGGTTCCTCTGGATAGTAACCCTTTTAATGGAAGGTATTTGAAACATTACCTGTCCTGAAGAGGAGGGTAAATTTGTATTATAGCCTATAAATACTTATTTTTCTTTACAAAGTCAACAGAAAAGGTAGGCTGAATGTATTTGAAGCCCGCGGTGAAGGCCCTAAGATTCAGGAGGCATGATTTTCTTTATAAAAACAAAAAATAATATATCTATGAAAAACAAAAGATGAGTTTTTTAGGAGTTATTGTGAAAAAATCAAAAACAGGCACCTGGTCTACGAGTTCTTTGATACCTCGCGGGGAGGATATTGTTGAGTCCACAATTGGTCCCTTTTTAACCATCTTTAACCACCTTTTCCTCCCTTATTTTACATGTTTAGCATGCTAATCAGACCTGTCCCTTCTCACTTTATCCCCTAAATTGCTAAGGTAAGACTGATTATTGTTTCATCTTATCAATGCTTATGATTGTGACAATTAAGGTTGTTTATCTCTCGAAATTGTGCTAATATGTTGTGATTTATGAAGATAGCGCAAGATGAGTTGACTGCAGGAAAAGGGAGTTGAACAAGTCTTGAGAGAAGGGGCATTCATGATCCAAGAAGATCCTTAATCCTTCAATGATCGATTAAGGCATGTGATTTTCACGCAACATTCCAGACAGAGCTGTATCAAGTAGTTGTACCAGAATGTGCTACGATTGGGGGATCTTTAGTACAGTTGTTCGAATATCATGGCAGTCTCTGAAGATCACCACTTCTGGGCTAGTCTACGGCTTTCTCTCATTTTCTATATTTGCACTATGCCACGTTTTGTAACAACCAGTGTTATTCAGGGCACCTGAAGATCATAGATCTTCATGGCTGCCCTTGGTAATAGGATCGGCTGTTATAGTTTGTATGCATAAAAGTGAGAGGATGTCTCGACCCAGGGGGTTGGAAGATAGATAATTCATTCTTGTATTGACAGTGGAAGTAATCTGTACTCATTCTTTCTTTTAATACAAAGAGTTACTGCTGATTTAAGGGAGCTGTACATTGTTCATCCAGCGTCTCTGCGTGAAGGCTGGGCCCGCCTTCTGCAGAGACTGATGAGTTAAAGTAGGGTTTTTGAATTAATTATGGTGTGATGTTCTGTTGATTATATTGCTTGTGTGTGCCGCAGTAGGATGTGTGAAATTGTAGTGTTATGTTTTCTTGAGATTGATAATTGCTACAGGATCACAGTCGACTGAATAAGAAGTTTCCTTTGTGCGATTCAGCCAATAGCTGTACACAGCTTTGTTCATCTCACGGTTCCAGATTGATGTCCCACGAATCCCTGCAATCATTTTATTGTTATAGTTGTTGACTTTCATTTCTACAATTCAATTCTTTAAGGTAGCTGAACTTAATTTGCTGCAATTGAATTTCTAGATTACAATTAGTTTGTGTGTATGGATTTCAAGAGGGACTAAATTAAATAGGCAGATCATTTACTTTGGGATATGAATAGGATTTATTTTATGTCTGCAATGGTTATTTGAATCTAATTTCATTTCCTGTTGATACATGGTAGGAAGAATTTGAATTTGTAGTGTTTAGAAGATTGGTGGGACAACATAAGTTCTGGGGGATGAACATGGTTGTTTAGGGATAAAATGTTTAACTATAATGATCTAGTGTTTAAGCATAAATTGTGCATCTATCCTTTGAAATAAAATACTTTCTCGGGTTGACAATAAATCTCGCATGCTCTGTGTGTTGATAACAATTTATCTGCATTTAGGGTGCTCGACATTTTGGCACCGTTGCCGAGGAAGGATAAAAAATTAAACACTAGCATTAGTTGCATTTGGTAATTGGTTCTAGTCAGTCTCTTTTTATTCTCTTTGATGAAATGATTTGGGTTGCATGAATATGAGAAGGGTAAAATGCGATCAACTCCCAACTCCTAAAACCCCACAAGATACTAACAGTGCAGGTGGCTCGGGTCGTGGTCGAGGAACACCATTGGGAAGAAGGACGTTCATCAACGACCTTGTTGACAGAATTGATTCATCCACTAGGGCTCATATTCAAGAAACTGCTATTATAAGAAACCCTGTCGATCCCGGAGTTCCAACGTTGGGATCCATGGTGGAGAACATACGAGCAGCTGCGACTTCCTCGGCCATCCCTGCAGACGAAGACACAGCTGTTACCACGGGACCTACTGGTAGAGGTCCGGACTATCACATCAACGGGAGGCTTGTAACTAAGGAAGAGTGGGATCAGTACCACCAGAGGTTCGAGGTTAAGTGGAGGAACAAGGAAAAGAACGAGGAACAATAGAAGGACGAAGAAAAGAACACAGGAAGAAACGAAGAGGAGGAAACAACAGAGGAGATGAGTAACCGACACGGGGCTGACGAGGAAGAAGTGATGGGAGAAAAATATCTTCATGGGAATCATTCCCTGCCAGAAGGAACAATGGCTAAATTGCAATTTCCGATTCAACAACCAGATGGGGCAGCTCCTATGAAGAATATCTCACCATCGGTGTTACCTCGTTTCCATGGAAAGGCGGCAGAAGACCCAGACGAATTCCTTTTTGAATTCGATATTCTTTGTCGCAGCTACGATTATATCACCGATGCCCAAAAGTTAAAACTTTTTCCTTCTACCCTGAAGGAAAATGCATTACGCTGGTTCATGAGCCTTGGGGGAGGAACAGTTGCTAATTGGGATACAATGAAACAAGTGTTCCTGGAAAAATATCAGGAATATTGTAACACCAAAGACAAGAGAGAAAAATTATTTAAAATGGTGCAGAAGGAGGATGAAAGTTTGGAGGATTTCATGGAAAGACTGCTGTACAATGTGTAGAGAGCTGGGCAGACAAATATGGGGTTGGACGTACTCAAGATAATTTTTCTTCGTGGGATAAGGGATGATTGTTTAGACATGTTAAATCTACTTGGTAAGGGAGATATCTCCAAGGAACCTTTTGACAAAATTGTGGAACTATGCAAGAGATACTCCAGGGGGTCATCCAGGAATAATAAGCGGGACAAACGAGATAATCTAGAACGTGACGTCTTCGATAGAACCCAGAAATCATCTAATGGAGGCGCCACCCCTGCAGAGATAGGCAACCTCCTTGAAAATTTCAAAACAGAAATGATGAGCTCTATCTCCTCGGAGATCGACGTCCTGAAAGCAAAACAAAAACAAGCAGTGGAGGATCTCACATTAGGTGTGTTCTGCCCCCGATGTAGAAAGAATCATCTAGTAAGAGAATGCCCGCTTGACAAAGTAAACGTATGTCAGCTATGTGAGCTGAACCACGACATAAAGGAATTCCCCACACTTCCTTAATTAAAGGCCGTTCTGCAGGCATCAAACCCGGATGTGAAAGCAGCCTACTTTATTGCGCAGAAGAAACCGTGGCAGCCTCGAAATCAAGGTATGTCCCCAGACTCGTTTCCATTTTTGAATAATATGGGAAATTGGAATAATAATATGCAAAATGTGAATACGCAATTCCCTTCAAATTATACTCAGTGGAACTCCTCCCAACCTGTAATGCAAAACTATAACTCATGGAGTCCTTGGACACAGCCACCAAATCAACCTACATCGTGGTCTCCTGGATGGAGGAATTTCCATCCTGGGAACCATTTTCCTCAACCACCTCCACCTCAATAGCCACCATATTCTCCTTAGTTTCCCCAATTCCCTCAATTTCCTCCATATCCTCAATACCCACCTCAGCAGTCGCAGCTGCAGCTGCAGAACAATTCCATCCCGATTCGATCTCAGCTGCCTGCCCAACCTAACCCCAACCCAAATAATAAAGCAGTCCATCAATTGGAGACTATCAATATGCCATCCTACTCTCTTTCCCCTGTACCCTGCAACGAAATTCATTTACGATCTGGGAAAATTATAGAGCCTGCAATCACAGAGGATGTTTCACCCTCTGTGCATAAAGAAACAGGGAATTCGCAGCATCCATGTGACACAGTTCCTATCATTGAAGATGCTGAACATCCCTTAGAAGGGACGGCTAAAACATCTAATGATAAATTTGATAATACACAGCCTTCCCAGTTGGTTAAGCAACCACCATACCCCGAAAGGCTAATGCTACCTATAACGGGGGGGCAATCTCAGTTTAACCTCCTCGGAGAGTTAAGGAACCTTTATGTCAAAATCCCCCTTCTTCAAGCTCTTCAAGATGTCCCTATTTACGCTAGAACAATACGGGACCTGTGCACTAAGAGAGCAGGAAGGAAACCCAGGGATCCGCCCATGGTACACGTCATAGAAAACTTATCTGCCTTGATGACAGGAAAAGCCCCTGTGGCTAAATATGATGACCCTAGCAATCCTATCGTTACTGTACAGATAGGACAGACACAAATACCCGACGTACTAGTGGATCTAGGAGCAGCAATCAACGTTATCACAATAGAGACCCTAAAGAAGCTTGGGCTCACTAACCTTAGACCGACCCCTACTATTTTGGAATTAGCAGACAAATCCACCATCAGATCCAAAGGGATTCTAGACGACCTTGTCATCTTAGTAGATTCATGGGAGTACCCAGCTGACTTTTTGGTATTACAACCAAAATCGCAGCTCGGGGGACACCCATTGATCTTGGGGAGACCTTGGTTGGCCACAGCTGATGCTTGCATCAGCTGTCGATCGGGATCCATGACTATATCAGATGGTATGGATACTAAAAATCTCACCCTTTATCCTCTAGCTCAGCCAAGTCTAGAGGCTGAAGCTTCCCTTTGGATAGAGCAGGAGGAGGAGGAGGATGTTCAGCCATTATTGACTATAGGGAAGGCCTTAAGTTTTAAAAATGAGATAGAAGATGACACTATTATCAATTTCATCAGTGAACCCGCTTCAGTGAATAGAGGGGTCTATCAAATTCTGAACACCACCTTGGGCAAGGAAGAACAAGAAAATATTACAGAAGAAGCCTTAGTGGGTGACACAAATATAATCCCGGTTGTGAAGAATTCAGAGAGTAGTCCTCTTGAGGTAGAGCCTGGAAGAACTTTGAATATCAATCCTAGTCTCTCCTTAGAGGAACAGAAACACCTGATCAACCTCTTGAAATAACACAAGGGGGCGTTAACCTGGGAGTATACAGAGATGAGGGGTATTCCCTCTAGTCTATGCACCCATCACATTTATATTAAAAGTGACTCCCGGCATGTGTTTCAACCCCAACGACGCATGAACAGCAAGCTGAGGGATATAGTAAAGGAGGAAATCCAGAAACTTTTGGAGGCAGGATTTATATATCCTATTTCAGATAGTGAGTGGGTCTCTCCACTCATGATTGTACCCAAGAAAAATGGGAAATGGAGGGTCTGTGTTGATTACAGGGAATTGAACAAAGCAACTCAAAAGGATCATTTCCCTTTGCCCTTCATTGACCAAGTACTTGATACCTTGTCCGGGAAGAATTTTTTCTCCTTCCTAGATGGCTTTAGTGGGTACAACCAAATCCAGATTTCTCTTGAGGATCAGGATAAAACCACCTTCACCTATCCCTGGGGAACGTTTGCCTATAGAGTGCTACCCTTTGGATTATGTAATGCACCAGCAACGTTCCAAAGAGCTGTGATTGGCATATTCTCTGAATTAGTCAATGATAGTATGGAAATCTTCATGGATGATTTTACTCCCTATGGCAGGGACTTTGACGAAGCATTGGAGAATTTAAAGAAGGTTTTAATTCACTGTGAGCAGACTCAGCTCTCATTAAGCACTGAAAAGTGCCACATGATGATGAGCGAGGGGGTGGTATTAGGTCATTTTATCTCTACCAATGGCATTCAGGTAGACCCTTCAAAAATCAAAGTGATAAAGAATATACCTACCCCTTCCACTCAAAAAGAGGTGAGAAGCTTTCTGGGACATGCAGGGTACTATTGAAGGTTTATAGAGAATTTCTCCAAACTGGCCTCTCCCTTGTTCTCTCTATTAATGAAGGATGCACATTTTGTGTGGAATAGAGCATGCCAGACAGCATTTGATGTGCTTAAAGAGAATCTGTCCACAGCCCCCATCTTAAGGGGACCTAATTGTACCCTGCCCTTCTATATTTCTTTAGACGCTTCCGACACTGCCGTTGGAGCAGTATTAGAACAGAAAGATGGCCAAGTACCTTATGCCATTTACTATGTTAGCAAAAACCTAGCCCCTGCTGAACTTAATTATACTGTTACTGAAAAAGAGTTCCTAGCTATTGTTTACTCTATCAATAAATTTCGACATTATATCACCGGGTATCCTACATTTGTGCACACTGACCACTCTGCTATTAAATACTTAATGAATAAACCTGTTACCAATGCCAGAGTGACCAGATGGCTTTTGTTGTTGCAAGAATTTGATATCACCATTATAGATAAACCTGGGAAGGAAAATGTTGTTGCTGACTTTTTATCCTGATTTACTAACAGTGATGACAGTTTTCCTGTTGAGGATGCTTTCCCAGATGAACATCTATTTGCACTTTCAGCTCATTCTCCATGGTATGCAGACGTCGCTAACTATTTGGTTGTAGGAAAGCTTCTGCCATATATGTCAAAACGAGAAAAAAGAAAAATTATCCAGCGGAGTGCCAGGTTTTGTTCGTTAAATGGTCATCTCTTCTACACAGGGCCTGATCTTGAGATCAAGAGATGTGTAAGAGAAGATGAGATCTTTCCTATATTAAAAGCCTGTCATGAAGGGCCGTGTGGAGGGAACTTTGCAGATAAAAGAACAGGGCAAAAAGCACTGCGGATGGGCTACTACTGGCCGACTCTGTTTAGGGATGCTAAAAGGTATGTCCAGTCCTGTGACAGCTGCCAAAGGATGGGCCAACCAAATAAAACATATTAGATGCCCCTACAGGCTCAACTTGTAGCTGAACCATTTCATACATGGGCACTGGATTTCATTGGCCCTATCAGTCCTCCTCCCAGACAGAAGGTCTACATACTGGTTTGTACTGATTATATGACCAAGTGGGTGGAGGCTGTAGCTTTGGCCAAGGCTAATGACCAGGCAGTGATTGATTTTCTGTACGGTGAGATATTTACCCGTTTTGGGATACCAAAAGAAGTAGTTACCGATGGGGGGCCGCAGTTCATGTCACACCAATTTGAATCCCTGCTCCGGAAATATCATGTGCAGCACAGGGTGTCTTCACCTTACCACCCCCAAGCTAATGGTCAGGTGGAAAGTACCAATAAGGTTATTGAGAACATCCTTACTAAAACAGTTAACATCCACCGAAAGGATTGGGCTGACAGGATTCCGGAAGCACTATGGGAATATCGCATGACTTGGCGCAACACCACAGGTTTCTCCCCATATGATTTAGTGTATGGAAAGAGTGCCATCTTTCCAATTGAGTTTGAGATTAAAACCCTGAGAACAGCCACCAAAATGAATCTGGATGTAACAGAGGCCCAGAAGCGAAGATTGAATCAATTAAATGAATTAGATGAGAAGCGGTTGGCTGCAATGGACCAGACATTGTTGCTTCAGCAACAAAGATCTAATTGGCATGACTGATTTATTAAAAAGAAAGTCTTCAGCGAAGGAGACTGGGCGTTACTCTATGACTCCAGATTCAAAAAGGATTTTAAAGGTAAATTGCGTACAAGGTGGCTAGGTCCGTATTTGGTTGACAGGGTCTTTGACAATGGCACTGTCCGTCTGGTGACCATTGACGACAATCGACTACCATTACTTGCTAATGGCCACAGACTGCGACTATATCATAAACCTATTTCGAAAGATGCATTCATTTCGCAAATCGCCGCCGATCCGGAGTATCAGCTGACACCAGGGCAGGAGCTTCTCCCTGCCTCTGCCAACTCTTGAACTGTAAATCACACTTTGAATCGCTGTACATAAATAATTTTTTTTCCTACTGTAGCGTATAATTCGTTATTTTCCTTTTGCATTTGATCGTGTCAGTTGTTGTTTTTTTTCAAAATTTACAGGGAAGTATTCAGCGAATGACCAGATTGGGCCTATCGAACCGGCGTCGTCTTCCTCTGCTTCCCTACGTCGCATTTTCTTTTTCTCCCACAAAATAAAATTTTCCCACGGCTGAACACAGTTTCCCGGCGGCTGAACATAATTTCCCGGCGGCTGAACACAGTTTCTCGGTGGCTAAACACAGTTTCCCAGCGGCTGACCATAACTTTCCAGCGGATGCAATATATCTTCCGCCAGTCGTGACCCTTTTCCCAATGACCCGAATAATACTTTTCCCGGTGGCCATGAAACATATTTCTCGGAGGCTGAACACAATTTCTTAGCGGCTGAACATAACTTCCCGGTGGCTGTGTCAAATTTTCTGAGGACCATCAAGCTTTTTCTTCCACAGCCGTGATTGCTCCTGTGTCTGCCAATCTTTTCCCGACACCTTGAACCACTTTGGGCAGCCGCACCATTTTTGTAGTTGGCCGCAATCTTATTCTTGGCAACTGCACTTCCTCTCTATCTTGCGGACATTTCCAGCAGTAGCGTCTGTTTTTTTTCCAATCTACAGTGGTAACTCCTGAGTAACGCAAGAAAATTGCTTCCACTACTAGATATGGCCCTGATTTATCCTACTTGTGCCGGCCAACTTGGCATCATTCCGACCCCGGCAACGTGATGGTTTTTTTTTCATTGGCAGAAGGCATTATGGAGTTATCCGCGTCATTATGATCAACTTAATTCCTGCGTACGAGCTCAGCTTTGCAGCGTCAGCGATTACACGTTTCATCATTCTCCGCAGGCTATCCGACGCACAGTCACACGAGGTATGGCGTTGATTTTCACGTGATTAAGTGTTGATTCGATTTAATAATATTAGTCGTACCTTTATACGTATTATCATTATGGCTTAATTAATCCATTCCCCCATGCGACGTAACAACTTATCACCACCACCTTCCCTAATTTGGCATAAAAATTTTGAACCTCCCTCTGTACTGCACTTTCCAAATTTACCATATTTTCTCAACATCTCTGCTCAGCGCTTTGTGCATCCTCTGCTCTGCAATCTCCATTTTCGGACTCTATAACTCTGCATCCAGAACTATGGGGCTTCCAGCTCGTCATGAACCTTTGAATACACAAGAACTTAGGACCAATCCTGAGGTTTTTGCTATCTTTCAAGCCGCTGGCTGGATTGAATATTTTGAGCACCTGGACGGATTTAACCGGGAAGCAGCATTGCAATTTTCTTTGAACCTCCGAGACACTCACTTTGAAGTATGGGGACTGCGGATAGAAGTCTCTTAGACCTTTATATCTGAGGTTACTGCTATCCCATGGGAGGGAAAAGCATGGTTTGGACGACGAGTTTCCATGACGCTTGCACGGGATGAATTTTTCCGAGAAGGGGAGCAAGTTCAATCATCACGAAGAGGAATTGCACTGTCCTCGTTGTCGTGGCCATGGGATCAGGTTGCTGTCTTTCTCAAGAAGTACATCACCTGTGAAGGTAGGTACCAAACTATTTACAGTTCTGATCTACCATTGCTTTCTCATCTCCGCCATGGTATTTTATTGAACATTCCATATTATCTGCTTCATGCCCTACGTCATATGGTGACATATGTCCAAAGTGCTAAACATCAACATGTTTCCCTAACCCACCATGGTCTTATAAAGTTAATCATTTCAGAAACCCTTGCCCAGCACAATATAACCTGGGACCAATTCATTGCTGCGCACACAACTCACCCTCAGGAACCTGCTCCTGTGCTAGGCATCCCAGTAGAGCAGGCACATCTTCAACTACATCAGGCGGATCGGTGTCCCCCCAATGTAGTTGGGGGGGGGGGGATGACATTGCACCAGCAGAACCATTGGGGGGGGGTATTGATAAAAATCCTGAGGAAAACACAGACAACAGGGCAACTCTGACATCAGAAGGGGAAATTGGAGCAGCATTGAATGCTGCGACAATTGAACCTGAATATGGCAGAGCCAGGGAAATTGAAGAACATATTGAACCAGTCACTATTGAATCCTCACCTGAGTGGGGAGGAAGAACCCTAATTGTGGAGGAACGACCGAAGGAGCAAGAGAATATTCCTGTGACCCCAGCAGTGAATCCTAATATGCTAGCCCCACAAAAGGAAACACCTCAAAGGAAAAGGAAGAGATTAATTAGGGAACTCAATATAACCCCACTAGTCAGAAGAAAAAGAACTAAATCAGTTGTAGCGACAGAGGCGGTCAAAAGAAGATGGACAACCTTGGAGGCACAGGTTGAATTCCCGATTCTTGTACCAAGGCCAATGGATGCTCCACAGAGGCCAGTTGAGGAAGAACCCAGCATTGAAGGACTGTTGGAAGAAAATACATTATTAAAGGAGGAGGTCCAAGTACTTCGTAGGGAAGTGGAGACATGGAAGGAAACCTGTAGGAAACAAGGAGAGAAGAAAATGTATACATTGGTGGAAGCTGCAGAACAGTTGGAGGGATCAAATTCTACCGAGCCTAGTAAGGAAGATGAGCGAGTGATTTGTCCTACCTGTGGGGAAATTTTCAAGGAGGCAGGCCATAATATCATACTTTGCACCTGTACAGCCCAGCAGCTCGAGGCCACAACAGAGGAAGCTGCGGAAAAAGAAGATGCTGCATCTTTGATCATCCTTGCTGAAGCTGCCACCAATCCTGCGACAGAGGAGAAAAAGGAGGAAATTGGGAATGATGATGGAGACAAGGATTGCACTCTGAACTCAGGAGGCTCCCACGATGCAGAAATGATAGAAGAT
Organism: Pseudotsuga menziesii; assembly: GCA_001517045.1. Taxonomy (NCBI): domain Eukaryota; kingdom Viridiplantae; phylum Streptophyta; class Pinopsida; order Pinales; family Pinaceae; genus Pseudotsuga; species Pseudotsuga menziesii. The sequence continues at coordinate 431,707 of LPNX010923832.1, read as the reverse complement.
GAACCACAAGGGCAGGGAATTAATGAATTGGAACAGGGGGCTGTAACACGAGAACCAGCGACCCTGAGTATACTTGTCCAAATGGCAGAGCAGGTGGTATAAGAACTGGGGATGGAGGACACCCTGAAATTTAATGAAGAGACCTGCACGGTAACTCCAGAAAGTTCCCAGGATACAGAGCTAATTCAGGATGAAGAATCAATCTAGGATGTTGTAACACAAGAACCAACATCCTTGGGAATTGCAGCAGGGAGTTCTGAATTTCAATTAGAAGATGACCTGGGGATGTATATCATACCTGATACACAGTGGAGTGAGGATGAATAGACAATAGCCTCATTTGACACTAAGCTCCTTGAGGAAGAATTGTATGATGGGGAAGATGTCCAATCTTAGAGGCAGGAGGACAAAGATGTTGCTGTTACACAACAACCAGCAACACAAAAATTGAATTCAGAAATGCAGGAGGGAGACACTGCCACACAAGAACTAGTTCCCCTAAAAGAAATGGAGATGGATGCTAAGGAGAGTTTAAAAGATGTTTCTGCTACACAAGAACCAGCAACACAAGAATCAGATTCAGAAATGCAGGAGGGAGACACTTCTACACAAGAACCAGTGCCCCTAAAAGAAATGGAGATGGATGCTGAGGAGAGTTTAAAAGATGTTGCTGCTACACAAGAACCAGCAACACAAGAATCAGATTTAGAAATGCAGGCTGACCAGGGAGAAGACACTGTCACACAAGAACCAGTGTCTCAACAAGCTATGAATACAGCTGTGGGAGGTAATCCAGGGGATGTTGTTGCCACACAAGAACCAACACCTCTCATAAATTTTATTGATTTTGATTCAGAGCAGGAAGAGGATTACAAAAAGGAAATTTTAAACCTCACAGCAGAAGTCTCAGCCCTGAGGATGGAAGTGACCAAATGGAAAAATCAGGTGGAAGACAACCAGAAAAAGATGATTGCTTTAAGTGGGCATAGAAGAACTATTAGAGCATTGGAAGAGCAGGGGGCTGAAGAACGTATGGCTCACAGAGTTCAGTTAGAGGAGCTGCACAACAAACTGAGGGAATTGAGAAAGTTTCAGGGCATGCAGAAGGAGAAGGATCATATGTGCGCTTTATCTCAAGAACTCATAGGCACCAGGAAGCCCTCTTCCTCTTATCTGGTATTTCTCTTCGAGCAGTTTGTCTGGTTTAAATTAAAAGATGTACAGGAAGGGAGGTCGATTGAAATCGCAACCTTAGAGAAATTTTTGGAGACATTCTTTGGAAGTAGGTTTGAGGAGCAAAAATTACTATGTGAACTATACTTTCACGAGATGGCGTGCCCTTTGGATCGCCACTCGAATCCTATTCCATTTGCAGGGGATGTTCAGCTCCGAGCCTTTGCCTCCTTCGTGAGCAACCATGTTCAGTGGGAAAGGTCTTTTTAGAACTTTTCCCACAATGAATCTCATACTAATTTATAGATTCGTAGTGAGCCTTAGAATCCTGGCATTCTCTTGGAACGATACAGAAGTCTCCTTTCCAGTCCTTCCCAGGTTCAACGAATTATGAACTTGCAGGAAGAGTAAATCTCCACCTGTACCAAATCCATTTCCAGGTAGCAGTAGGTTGCATTGGAAGGCAGCAAGCACAGATGGCAGGCTGCCTCTTCTGCACTAAGGAACGAAGACCCCTACTGTTTTAAGAATTTTAAACATGCACTCTCTAGAGTCAAGGGTTACGTAGGGAGTATGAAGGAATGTGGAGTTAACTGGCTGGGTTTAGAATTCAAATTTCCTCTTATTTGGTGGCCAGCAAAACCATAAAACATGGATTTTTCCTTGACTAGGGTAGAGGAGCAGAGATGTGGGCAGTACTGGGTTATTCACAGGGGTTTTCTGAAGACAGATGAGAAACTTGAATTTCCCTACAATTTCTCTTCCCTCCACAACCAGAGCTCAATGCAGGATTCAGACTCCGAATGATGTAGATTGTTGCAAGAGGACATGCAACAGGGTAGTTGGGGGGAGATGTTGAGTCCACAATTGGTCCCTTTTTAACCATATTTAACCACCTTTTCCTCCCTTGTTTTACACGTTCAGCATGCTAATCAGACCTGTCCCTTCTCACTTTAACCCCTAAATTGCTAAGGTAAGACTGATTATTGTTTCATCTTATCAATGCTTATGATTGTGACAATTAAGGTTGTTTATCTCTTGAAATTGTGCTAATATGTTGTGATTTATGAAGATAGCGCAAGATGAGTTGACTACAGGAAAAGGGAGTTGAACAAGTCTTGAGAGAAGGGGCATTCGTGATCCAAGAAGATCCTTAATCCTTCAATCATCAATTAAGGCATGTGATTTTCACGCAACATTCCAGACAGAGCCGTATCAAGTAGTTGTACCAGAATGTCCTACGATCGGGGGATCTTTAGTACAGCTGTTCGAATATCATGGCGGCTTGTGAAGATTGCCACTTCTAGGCCAGTCTACTGCTTTCTCTCATTTTCTATATTTTCACTATGCCACGTTTTGTAACAACCAGTGTTATTCAGGGCGCCTGAAGATCATAGATCTTCATGGCTGCCCTTGGTAATAGGATCGGTTGTTATAGTTTGTATGCATAAAAGTGAGAGGATGTCTCGACCCAGGGGGTTGGAAGATAGATAATTCATTCTTGTATTGACAGTGGAATTAATCTGTACTCATTATTTCTTTTAATACAAAGAGTTGCTGCTGATTTAAGGGAGCTGTACATTGTTCATCCAGCGTCTCTGCGTGAAGGCTGGGCCTGCCTTCTGCAGAGACTGCTGAGTTAAAGTATGATTTTTGAATTAATTATGGTGTGATGTTCTGTTGATTATATTTCTTGTGTGCGCCACAGTAGGATGTGTGAAATTGCAGTGTTATGTTTTCTCAAGATTGATAATTGCTACAGGATCACAGTCGACTGAATAGGAAGTTTCCTTTGTGTGATTCAGCCAATAGCTGTACACAGCTTTGTTCATCTCACGGTTCCAGATTGATGTCCCATGAATCCCTGCAATCATTTTATCGTTATAATTGTTGACTTTCATTTCTGCAATTCAATTCTTTAAGGTAGCTGAACTTAATTTGCTGCAATTGAATTTCTAGATTACAATTAGTTTGTGTGTATGGATTTCAAGAGCAACTAAATTGAATAGGCAGATCATTTAATTTGGGATATGAATAGGATTTCTTTTCTATCTGCAATGGTTATTTGAATCTGATTTCATTTCCTGTTGATACATGGTAGGAAGAATTTAAATTTGTAGTGTTTAGAAGATTGGTGGGACAACATAAGTTCTGGGGGATGAACATGGTTGTTTACGGATAAAATGTTTAACTATAATGATCTAGTGTTTAAGCATAAATTGTGCATCTATCCTTTGAAATAAAAGACTTTCTCGGGTTGACAATAAATCTCGCATGCTCTGTGTGTTGATAACAATTTATCTGCATTTAGGGTGCTCGACAGATATCATCCCCAGATTGAGCCAGTTGTTAACAACCCTACTTAGCAGAAGCTCAAAAAGTCATAGTGAAGAAGAGGTAAGAGTCATTTGCAATACTTTGGTTAAATTTTTTATAGTATGAAAGCATGGTGAAAGGCAAAAAAATGAGAAGTTTTTAAAAGATCCTACGGTGCGAAGTGGAAAGGAGAAGATCAACGGCCTATATTATGTTTGTTCTTCAGAAAATGTGAGGAGAATAAATGTATGCGGGTGTGTAATGTGATATATGGATCAACGGTGGTTTATGCAGCCAGATGAGATCTACGGTCTGTATAAGCTCTGCTTTGTGAACCCGCACATTTGTTAAAACAACAGAGCCCAGCGGAATTGGATGCATGCCACCTAATATGACGGCGGAGAAATAAAGGGAGATCACGTCGACGGCTGTGGATGACTCCGGAGTGGAAAATTGCACGATGGATAAGACCAAGATGCTCGACGGAATTAGTTACATGGCGCTTGATCCGATGGTTGAGAATTAAAGTTAAATAGATCAATGGTCACGAATGGATTCGGAGCGGGAAAGTGCATGGCAGATAAAGGTAAAGGGCGGTTGCGGAATATAAACCATTGTCCACGTGGAAGATCGTGATGCAATCCAGAGGCGAAATTGGTTTAGTGGAAACCGCCAAAGCAATGCTCCAGAGTGGGGTCCTATAAAAGGGAAGTTGACTTGTTTGGTGGTTATTCTATTGGCACCGGATGAGTGAAAAAGACCTGCGGATTCATCAACCTTCGATTGTCAGTTTCAAGCACACGCCACTGTAGTTAACAGGTAAGGCTTAACACCCATAACTCGTCCATCTAAATTTCCATTATTAACTAAGATTATGGACCAAGGGAAGGAATTGCAAGGGTCTGGTCGTATTATAGATGACAGGGAAGATTACTTGGTTGATAGAGACAGAGGTGTGTGTGACCCTTTTCTGTCTATAGGAAGCATATCAGTCAGTAAGGAAAGGTTATGGCACTATAATTAATAGGGAAATGATGTCTTGAATGTCTGTAAATCCTTTTTGTATTATTTTGCGCTCGAACAAACCCTGCATTTTCCAAAATTCATGGAATGGTGTACTGTGAATTATTCCCCTTCTCAGAGAATCATTGTAAGCCACTCTACGTCTCGAATCCTCTGTAAAATCAGTGCCAAAGTTATCCGCGAAAATCTCAATTTTACTGACAGTTACCCTGACCAACGTGAACTTGTGAATGAGTTAATCCTTGCTGAATTGTTCAAGAATTTTGAAACTAAAGTCTGTTGCCAGTTCCTATCCAGTATTTTGAAAGAAGGTCAATCTTTAGATGGTCTTTTCTTACCTTACCTAGTGCATATTTTTAAAGATGAAGTTCAGTTAGTAGTATCCTTCATTTGTCAAATTTTGGGTCTTGACGATGATTGTCGTGTGAATGAAGTCATCCTCGGTTTTTTATTGAAAATAAGTTCCTTAGGTTCTGAGTCCCAGTCGGTTCCTATGTTCAGTCTAGATGAGTACTTGGCAGAGACAATCCATCTTCAATTAAGTGAATTCCCCAAGGTCCGGTTCTTTAAAGTTCAGACTTGTTGAACATGTTGCTATGTTCAAACGTCACTGAACTTCAGTTTTTGAGTACTATATTCTCTTATGATTTTCCCAAGCAAATCAACATGTTTGAATTTTCCAATTCAATCATGTCTGAAATGTATAAAACGTTGTTCGATGAAGAATTGCCCCGTGTGTTAAAAGAGATGAAATGTCTGATGCAGTCCTCGCCCGAGGACCGAGTTGGAGACTGGTTCCTGCACAAAGATTCCACTTTTTTAATGGTATATGGATTTACTGGGCAGCCTTATAAGTTACCCGCTTTCCTAACCCCGAGAATTTTTGCATTAGAATTCATGAGGCAAAGGTTGCAGTCTGAGGAAGAGAATTTTGGAGATTTTAAAAAATCTTCAAATATTAAATTCCCCCTCAAGGTTGGCTCTTTCATTTTTAAAAATAAAGGTGCCTTAGTGTTTATTGAAAAATTATTGGCAGGCATGGAATTCAAAAAGGAGCCAAGGATAAATTATGATCCCCACCATGTAATCTCCCTGAGGAAGTAGGCCAACAAGAACAAACCGTTTGATCACCAGTCTATTGAAGGTTTGGCTGAAACAACCAATCTGTTACAGTTCAGGGAGACTCCCAGGTCTGACGAAGATACACGTACTATACCAGTTACAGTATTAGAGAATACTAGTAGTTTAATTAAAATAAGTCTCTCTGAGGTCGAGAGCATGGAATTGGATGAAGACGGATCACATAAAAAAGCCAAATTGATTCAAGGTGGTGGAATTTCAAGTGAAGAAATTTCTGATGATTTCAAGAAAGCTTCCCTAGTCCCAACAAAAGCTATACAAATAAATCAATTTTCATTTAAAAGTGTAGATGGTTCAGAGTCAAGCCCAAACTTCAATTCAAAAGAGGAACTCAAGGCTAGTTATATGGAGAAAAGAAAACAGTCTCTGGAAGAGACAAGAAATTTGCTCCCGCGAGTAAGAAATTTAAATAATCCAAAAACTTCTTTGATCTCTGCCAGAGATGCCAAAAGAAATACCTTCAAGTTGGCCATGGTGAATGACAAAAAGATGTCAGAGATGAAAATTCAGTTGGATAAAATCAGTGTACCAGACAAGTTACAGCTTCACAAGTAAACGAGTGACATCATCTATTCAGACCTGTTACAAGCTATGGTAAGAATCAATAAATTACAAATTTTGCTAGATAAATTAGAGATTCAATTGAAACACAAAAGAGTTGAAAATAAGGCCAATGCCATTCAAATTAAGAAACTACAAGCAGATATTGTTAGTTCAGGAAATGAGAAAGATAACACACAGGAAGTCAGAAGAATGCTGGAGGAAAAGGACAATGCCCTCCAGGTTTTGAAGAAAAAATTGAAGATCCCAGGCACTGAGCATGTTCAATCCTCCAAGTTATTGGCTCTGCAAGAAGAGAAAGACAAAATCCATCAAGAGATGATGGAACATAAAGGGAGAGCTGTTGAATTACAAGAAGAAAAAGATAGGTGGGAAACTGAACGGAGTGAACTAATCTCTCAGATCTCCCTGCTTAAAAAGGACCAAAATGATGAAAAGGAGATCATGGAGGAGTTGATGAATCAAAATCCCACCGATGAAGACTTGTCCATTGTGAATATTGAGAAGCCATTGAATGATTTTTCGGCAGATGATTTGTTGGTACCTATGTCCCAGGTAAGCTTAAAAGATGAAGAAATAAAAGAGTTAAAAGTAGAAAATGAAAAGATAAAGTCCGAGCTGGCCAAAGTAAATGAGAATAAAAATAAAATATTGCAAGACAGGAATTAGCTGTAAAAGAAATTCAATGAACTGAAAGAGAAAAACATTGGGAAAGGTCCTCTCCAAGGGGCAAAGCATATCATTTGGGACACCTTATCTGTGGAGATTACGAAATTTAGGCATTATCTGAACTTTATTGATGATCAGAGTATATTGATCAATTTGGCCCACTAAAGATTAAAGTTAGTGAATGAACATATGGAAAGAAAACCCCTTGCCACAGCCCAGAACACATTGAATTTTTTAAATTCATTGACATATAAGAAATTACATGATATGGGAATAAAGGACAGGATATCAATAGTACTGTGGGCTAAGAAGTTTATTCACAAGCATCAGTTGATGAAGACGGTCCAGGACAGAGCCAACGAAATGCTTTCACAAGTTAATAATTTCAAGCAGGTTTTCAAGGAGCTATTCAAGGATGGCCTTCCTTCCTTTTGGGTCGAGGAGGGACGGATGTTTTCTCACGAGCACTATCACAACTTGTTAGTTCAGAACCACATGGAAGACTCCAAATTTGATGATTTGGAAAAGGGCTTAACCAGGAAAGCTATTGTGGATAAATTGACGGAGGATTTCGAGATTTTACAAAAGTTCCTGATTATCAGAAAAGGATTTCCCAAGGTGTCATATGAAGCTTACATGGAGCTTGAAGTGTCAATTCGAGAGATGATGGAATGTGACACCCCAAGCATGGAGCAATGGAAAGCTGTGGAAAGGTTCGGGAAGACAAAATACATCGTTCATTCATAAGAACAGTTGTCATGCGCTGAAGAGCTACTGGGATAGGCCTTGAACCAAGTTGATTTAATTTAATGATCAGTTAGGATTGAAGCTGTAATTTATTCCTAGAAGTTAGGGATTTAGTTACAATACTTTAAATTAAGCCGTTCATTTAGTTATGAATCTTCTTAGAAGATGAATCAGTTTATGTATATATTTGCATCTATTTTATTTGATGGGGGTTGGAACCCGTCCTGTTGTTAAGTGTTTTGGAAGACAAATATTTTTTGAGCAAGAAATTGAATGCAGATAAATTTTCAGAGATTCCTGCGCCATTTGTATTACAGTTTGTGCTTCTTTCTTTGTGATTGTGTTTTCGTGTGTTCATTCCATTCTGTTTTCTTCATATTTGGAACAAAGTGTTGAATGATTGGAATTCATATTTATTATGCTCTGATCATTGTTTCAAATATTTTATAAACTTTTCTGCTAAAGTCAATATTGAATTCATATCTTTATGCTCTATATTGATGGATTGTGCTCCACTTCTTCTACTCCAAATCGATTAAATGAATGACTGTAATCGAATGGTTACCTTAACTTTGATGAACTTCTACGCATATAACTTTATGTTATTTATTTATATGTGACTCCATGCCCAATGGTTATGCATACTGTTTCAACCACCTATATAATCGTTGAGTTTTGATACCTGCATCTGGCCTTGTTAAATCTGTATCCGAGAGATCCCTCTCTAGAAAGAAAAGTCGGTTCTTTCTAAAAGTGGTTTTTGCTGTTACCTTGGGATATACCTTTCACAGCCTAGGTACATTCTGAGTGCTAACACCAGTAGCAAGGACATTTTGAGGATTTTTAAAATCCTTGATTACAACTTGGTGAGGTGTAAACATCACATTTTTACCTTCACCCGAATGAGTGATTTGATAGAATGATAACAAATTGTAGAAAATTTTTGGAACGCATAGTACATCATTTAAATGACCATTTTCTACTGGAACTGTTCCATATCCTACAACACTTAGAGATCTATCATCACCAACAAATATTTGTTTGGTGTTACATTCATACATAGTAGAAAAGATTGCTTGATCCTTAGCCATATGATAAGATGCTCTAGAATCAATGAGCCATTCATTTGAAGTAGAAGAAGAAGATGTAGTATAAGAGTAACCAGAAGCACAAAGTGCATGTCCATGAGAGTTAGATTCTGAAGATGAATCTAGGCTAATGTGGTGCTTCTTCATTGCTGCTTCCAAGGATGCCATCTTCTTAATACATTTAGATTCATCATGATTATCTTTCCCACAAAAATTGCAAACCCTCTCAGTTAGCTCCTCCTTTAAAAAATGACAAAGGATCCAAGCAAAAAGGAAAGAAGACTAAGCGTAATTGAAAACACTAACTGCGAGTCAATACATACCTCAAGAGAATGAATACCATGTGAAATGGCATTACGCACTATATTCAATAACATTTTTTGATGAAGGCCATAAACATACTCCTCTTGAATACAATACTTGACCCGTAGGAGTATAGATCACCCAAGCAGCTGAAGCTGAGTTTTGAGTGTGGCAACTAGCACCATCAGCAAATCCTATGTAAACGGAAGACTCCATTGACATCTACCATAATAAACGAATGCTAATCAACAAACCCGATCACCATAAGAAAACCTAACTATGCAATGCAAAACTGTACAATAATATACAAAAATCAGCCCTGGCTGAAGATCGTGCATAGTATTTTTTGAGATAGAGCCCATTTCTAGGCTTCACCAAGGTTGTCCCTTCATAATCAACCAGCTCATAGGCACCTTTCTCTAAGACTCATTTAATCACATAAGGACCATGGCACATGGGATTAAACTTCCATGCCCCTAAGGGTTCTTTAGTTTGATCCCACAAAAGGACCAAGTCACCTTCACTAAACTTCCTCAGATAGACAGACTTATCATATTGGACCATAACGCGATGCGTGTTAACCTCTAGAGCCACTAAGGCATCTCGGTGCTACTCATCAAGCTGCTCTAAGTGGACCAAATGCTCTTCCAAGGTAGAAGTGTTTGGTAAAATCTCCACATCTAGCTTCAGAGAAGGGATTTTTCATTCAACTGGAAAAACTAACTCCACCCCATGCACAAGCTAATAGGGAGAAAAATTGATGGTATTATTAACCATGGTTCTATAGGCCCACAAAGCAGGATACAACATGATATAATAATTATTCTTTCTTTGTGTGATGGTTCATTGGAGAATAGATTAATTGATTTGTTCACTGCTTAAACTTGTCCATTCACTTGAGGGTAATAAGAAGAGGCGTTCTCTTGCTTATTTCCTAACTTGGAAGCCAACTCTTCCATCATTTTATTCTGAAAGTGCCTACCATGGTTAGTGACAAGCTCTTTTGGAATGTTGAACCGGGTGATGATCTAGTTGAAAACAAAATGCACAGCTATCTCACCGTTGAATTTAACTATGGGCATAGCCTCTACCTATTTCATGAAGTAATCAACAACCACAATAATATGATGACGCCCCCCATACGAAGCTGGGTTGCAATCCATAAAATCAATCCCCCACTTGGTGAAGGGACCAACGGTGACAATAGGATGCAACGGGGCTAGATGTGAGCACATATTATGTGCAAATACCTGGCAAGGGTGGCACTTTTTGACTGCATTAACTCAATATTTAAAGATGGACGGCCAAAAATAGCTCGCTCTCAAGATGTTTTGGGCTATAGAAAGCCCAGATAAATGACCACCGCATGCCCCTCCATGAAAATCATTAATCACTACCTCAACCTCATCATGGGTTAAACAACGACATAAAATGGAATCTACCCCATGGTGGTACAAAGTGTTATCCACTATAAGGTAGTTCTTAGCTACATGACATACTCGTCACCGCTCATCCCCTGAGAGGTGAGTAGGGACCTTCAATGTTTGTAAATACACGATAATATCCTCGTACCAAGGGTCCATAGTTGATAGAAGGAATATATTCTCATCAACAAAAGAATCCTCATAAACCTTCTCCTCCAAGTTTGGAAAATTGGAAATGAGCTCCGCAAAGATTAATGATTTCTTTGATTTCGCCAAAACGAATTCAAGATCAAACTCTTGCAAAATCACAATCCATGTATTATATTCCCCCCCAATAATCCTTCTAGTGAGGATGAACTGAAATGGATTTTTATGAGCTACGACCAAATTTTGGCGAAGGAGAATGTAATGTATCAAACACTAAACCGCATGAACGGTGGCCAAGGATATCTTCTCCAAATGGGAATAGTGAAGTTCTGCATCTATAAGTTTTTGACTCAAATAATATATGGCATGATCATGGAGCTCCTCATCCTCCTGAACCAAAACCATACCAACTGTCTCCTAATACGCGGCCACATAAATCAATAAATCATGGCTATAGTCTAGTCGACTAAGCACGGGGGCCGTTTCTAAGGCTTGCTTAAGAGCATCGAAAGACTCCTGGACTCATTTATCCTAGTAAAAAGGGGTGTCCTTCTTCAAAAGATGCATAAATCCTTTAGTCAAGTTGGACAAATTAACCACGAATCTCCACAAGAAGTTAGCCATGCATTGTAAACATTGAAGGTGTCTAATATTACGTGGGGGAGATAATTGAAGTTTTGCCTCAACCTTTAAGGGATCGACTCTAATACCCCCCTTGGATATGATGAATCCTAGTAGACAACCCATAGTCATGCAAAATATGCACTTATGAGGATTTAAATGAACTTGATAATGACAGCATATTTCAAACACTAATCTCAAATGAAATGGATGACGCACTCTCAAGCGAGAGTGAGCAACGAGATCATCCAAATATACTTTGATAATCATTTTAAGATCGTGAAATATTAAGTTCATGGCCCGCTAAAATGTAGCTCATGAAAGATTAAGGTCATGGCCCCTCTAAAATGCGGTCTTGTGTTGATCCTTGGCCTTAATTTGAGCCTGATTATACCCAGAAAAACCATCCATAAAGGAAAATACCTCACTTCCCACACACTCATCCAAAATCTGGTCAATAAATGGCGTGGAAAAATTATCCTTAGGACATGCTCGATTTAAGTCATGGAAATCAGTGCATATGCGGATCACTCCCTACTTCTTATCCACCAGAATGGGATTTGAAACTCACTCCGTCAAGGGAATGAGATAGATAAAACCTGCTTTAAGCAGTTTCTCTATCTCAACTTTAATAGAGAGTGCTTTTCTAGGATTCATAGAATGCAAATGTTGTCGAATCAGTTTTGCATCCGGATAGGTATTGATCTCATGTTTGACAATACAAGGGTCTATACCTAGAATTTATTTGTATCACCAAGACAAAATGTCATAGAAATATTTAAACAGTTCGATATACTCCTTGATCTCATCTGGGGAACAACCCTCCCTAATGTAGACATCCTCAACCTTGCCAAGATCATGAGAAATATTGATAGGAATTTTTTGTGACAAATTAGCCATGTTCCCATAAGCCATATGACTAGGAGAGCTGAATGGAACCACGTGGCTACCAATATTCTCACTAAGAATGTCCCTAAAGTCATCACACTCCATACGATTGAGCTTAGGAAGGAAATATGATCGATGATGCAACTCTTCCCAAGGTTGCTCAACCCTAGACATGGCCTCAAGAATAGCTTCATTTGATGGAAAAAAATCATCAAGGAAATCATGTGAGTGAGATGACTCTACTTCCCATGTAGGAAGCATAGATGGGTCCTCCTCCTTCATCCATGAAGAGGAAGGACTAGGCTTTGCAAGCTGATCAAGATTCACTTGATACGCAACCATTGTTGTAGGAAATGGCATGTCTGTCTCAATAGGCACACTCGAAGTACTCGGTGAAGAAAGAATCCAAGGATATTCCATTTGGGTAGTGTGAAAATACAACTAATTTGATGAGGATGAAGCCCCACAAAAAATAGACCCAATCATAAGAACGGGCGCAGGACAACTAAAGGTTCCCATAAGAGAAGGATACATACCTGTGCCCACACTCCTAGTTGTCGGCTGAGAATGATTCATAATTGGGATAGAAGCTCTTGATAATGCATGGACACTTGAATTATGGAATGAATTTTGATCAATCGTAAAAATCTTCCCATTAAACGAAAAGAATATCACTCGAAAGAGCGAAGAAGCTCCGGCTTGCATACTATACATCCAATTCCTACCCAGCAAAATATTGTAGTAAAGGGGTGCATCAACCACCTTGACATCGATAGCGACAGTCTTCCCTCCCAATTTGAATTCTAGAGAAGGAAGAATTATGTGCAGCCCAAATGATCTACCATCGAAAGCTCTCAACATGGTGGCAAATTGAGACAACACAGGAGAACCTAAGCCCTTCCAACAAGACAAAGACATCACGGAAGCATCAACACCTTCATCAATGATAGTACACATGATGGTGTTGTTAAGACACTCTACATGAATCAAAAGAGACATGTAGTAAGCAAAGCGAGGTTGCACTCCCATGGTTTCAAATTTGATAATGGAAGAAGAGCTATCGTCACTAACCCCAAGAGCAGAAAACAAGGCTTTCCTATGCGGAGGACAAGTCTGAAGCACTTCTAACATAGACATTGCACAAGGAGTCTGGCCCAAATCCTCAACAACCGAATAGTTCTGGGTAGATTGGGCATTAGAATTGTGCCCTAAATACTTTAATACTCCATTAGGAATGCAAGGTGGAGCTTCAGGTTTATCTGTAGGATTTTCGATTCACAAAGGGCTCTTGGGTGGGGAAGGTTCTTTCCCAAGGTCTGGTTGTGACAAACCATAATATTTCGCATGAGTCACAACTTTAGTAGTGCATACCATGTTGATTCAACCATGACCACTAGTGTCCTCTAATGGATTTTGATTTCCACCAGATGCACAACCAGGATCAACGATCCTCGAGTTCATATTTTGATTATTGGGTAATGGATTAGTAAACATAGCTGGGCCCTGTGCTATGAACTTCAAGGCATCCTCCATACGAAGGAACAAGTGAGTGAGATGGTCTTCCTTACACAACTTACAAGGAAAATTCACCTTACATTTATACTACTTGTCCCCCCCATCATTAGTGTTCTTGTCATTATTATTAGCATTTTCATTCTTATTCCCACCCTTACAATTTTTTTCCCTTTTTCTTATTCCTTCCAGGCTGTTGGTTGCATTTTGAGTTTGATGATTGCACGGGGAGTACACTCTTTGATTGGGTAGGTTGAGATGAAGGCGTAGCTTGTCTTGATGCAGAATGGTTAGTCAATAACTGTCTCACTTGTTTTGCAACTGAGTCCGCAAGTTTGGTATGTGTAGAGCCCACAATATCATCGGCATGTGGCCCAAGCTTGACCTTGGGGTCGAAATTGGATCTAGCAGAATTAGGTATAATCTCATACAAAAGTACAAATTGAGCATAGATCAAATCCAAGTACTGTGCCCTAAAAATAGCTTGTTCCTCATTTTGAACTCTAGATGTAGAAACATCCTTCACGATGTAGGGTAACAATGATTTGAGGAACAATTCAAGAAGCAACTCTGGTGGTATAAAGTATTTAATTAACTATTTTCATGTATGCCACTCTTGAATATGATCTGAAATGTGTGTGGCTTTGTCTTGCCAGAAGGTCGAAAAGATTTCAATACCAATGTTGTAATGTACGGGTAGCTGAAACTGATTAAGGAAATTCATACAAAAATCATCAAATGTAGAATAAGCCCCCTCGATAACTCTATATACCATTTCATCACAGGACCTGTGAGGGTGCATTGAAATAGCCTCAAACAAATGGAATCATTGTGTAAGGAATTGGAAGAGAACCAAAGGTGGAAAGTGGTGACATGCTCACCAGGATCTTCACCAGCCTTCCTTTCGAACTTGGGAATGTCCAAAGGAATCTTGTTAGGGACTACCAGCCATGCCAGTTATGAGACACAGGATTGTTCATCAATCTCGACAAGTCAGGTAAATTCCAATTCGCAAGGAAAGGGAGCCTAGGTTGATCTGGTCAATTCCACACTCCCTGGTAGTTTTGATTCACGTAAGGTTGAATGCTATAAATACCATGGCCTTGGCCATAATAACCTCCTCCCATTTGAACCATGGAGGGATGCATGGAAGCATTGTGATGTGGAGTACCTTCATTATGAGGCGCTACAAAGCCATAATTAGAAGAGTAAGCAGGTTTTTGATACCTGCACCCATATGGTTTATAGTTTTGTCCATACTCTGGTCCATAAGAATGTCCATGGGAAGCTCCATAAGGTGTTCCATGGGATGTACCATGAGAAGGTCCATAGTTAGGGATATGGGGAGCTCCATGAGTTGGAACATGAGATGATCCAGAAACAGGTACATGACCTGTTGACACAATAGGAGGTACTCGGCTCTAGGATACTACCTAGTTAGCATTCGTAGAACGAACATGGCTAGTAGCAACATTCTGTCCTAAAGGCCCATGTGAATTAGGGGGAGGATGGGTCGTTAAAAATGCATTCAAAGGAATAGGGTTTGAAGATGAAGGGACATGTGAAGGAATGTAAGTGGTGTTCCCAATGTTCACTCATCTTGGTCCTAGTATCTAAATAGGATTACTAACACTAGGACTAGGAGAATCATGTAATGACGCATCCACCATAGGGATGTAAGGTGGAATGTGACTAGTGGCCTCAAACCTTTCTTCATGGAAAGGAATGGGAGTTCCCCCAGGTGTATTTCTAGGGTCAAATTTCAACTCTACATGATGTGCCGGATCAAGCTCAGGAATATCAGGCATGCCATATCTAACATGACTAGCGCTTGTGGGTTCATAGTGAGTCTCATTGCCCGGAAACCAATACCAATGACCTGTGAATGAGGGATCATAACTAGATCATGAAGTTTTTTCATGTGATGGATCATATGTGCTATTAGTATCTTCCTCCCCAACCTCATGAGGTGAAGAGGACATCTCTGAAATCTCATCCTCATGATCTCCCATGGTGTGTGCATCAAAGTGATAAGTAGTCCTCCTAGACTATTTGGTTGTCTCTCCCAAAGGAGGAGGAGACGTGGAAGGTGGAATTCCTGCTAAAAGACAAGAACAATAGGGTGCCATGCCTGAATCCACAATGAATCAATAAAATAAAAGATTCAATCTAATTACGCAAACCCTAGGCAAACTAGCATGCACAGAGCATACACCTAAAAATGTAAAGCCAAATCACAAGCAAACCAAGGGTAGGATATGTGAGCTCTTGAATGAAGTAGGTATGTCTCTCCTAGGAGAGGCTTGAGACTCCCATACATAATAATCAAAGGTTCATAACCAATTATAGTGGTCCTAAGCTTCAACGCATATAGCAATTGTGTTGTCCAACCCCTACATGGCTAGAACACCTATAGAATAACCTCTGCAAATACCCCCTCGATAACCTAGGTAAGGAAACTAAGGTCACCTCAATATAATCAATGCTCAGGTGGGAAGTCATAGGTGGGATTGACCATATGTGCTTGGTAACAAAGCCTAAAGACTAAAATCACAACTTGTACCCCAGGGGTGCACTAGAAAATACCTCAAAGGCCCCCAGATATGAATAGAATCCTAGAAATATCTCTGGTGCTAATCAATCATAATTTCTCACACTTCCTTGTGTTTAACTCCCTTGTAAGAGGAGGATCATGAGAAACACTAATTATATAAAGGATTTCACACTCTCACCTGGATTGACACCTAATTGTTTTGTTTAGTGGTCTTGGAGAATTAACTCACAATGAACTATTCCAAGACCCTAAAACCTAGTCTTGTTGGTCAACCCTAGAAAATAAAAGAGTGTAATTCATTTTATTATGCATTGATTTTAATTGGATTTATTACTCAAAGGGTAAATGGATGTGCAACTAATGATGTTATGACACAACAAGAAGTAAAATGCACACCTAACAATCAATGCAAATGCACTATGTCAAATGAAAAATAGTGTATGCTACTACGTGAAGTGAAATTTTTTTCCTTCAAATGTATATGCAATCATTCCTATATGAAAAGATAACTAAGATTCACCAAGCAAACCTAATCCAAGTACCATGCTAATGCAAAATGAAAACAATGCATAACTTTGCAAAAAGCAAAATGTTTTTGTATTTTTCAATTAAATGAGATAAAAAGAAACAATATGAATCTAGAATCCTCAGACTCTACAACCATTCACAAACATCAGCCAAGCAAAGCACCAAGGTAAAAGAGACCTAATGCACTAATGCCAAAACACAAAGTGGAAAATGAAATGACAAGAACATTTTCAAAAATCAAATTAAAAAGAGTCTCTGGTCAGAAACAAAGGGTAGATACAAACTCCAGAAGCATCCAATAAGAATCAAAAATCATCCAAACTCACCTAGCAACACTTAATCTTCCCAAAAAAGCAAAAAATCAGGGTATATGTGACTGTTCTCAATAAACCTGCATACATACGCAACTATTCCAGGAAAATCTGCATGTACACGCAACTGTGAAAGCAAAACTTGTGTCTGGGAAGGAAAAGAGAGAAAAATAAGGTAAATAGACAAGCTGAGATAAAATTTACTCCTACAAGACACTACTGGGAACACATGCCCCCAGACCTGACACAGAAACAAATAAATCAGAGCAATTCAAGAACATTGAATGCCAAAAAACCCCCAAATAAAAACAACTAGTAACTTCCCCAGTATGGTTGCTAAATCTGTTACAGAGAAAACTTCCTATGGATTGCGGTGTACCACAACATACAGAGAAACCATAGAAATCAATCCCTTCCCAACATGGAAGAGAAATAAAATATCTAACACTAAAGGATCTCAAATCATTTTTTTTTTAAGACGGTTGATGTAGATCGCTGTTGAGCTTTTTCCAATCCTACTTGCTTTAGCAATTCACTCTCAACAACAGTAAACAAGGAAAATTTGCTATATAATATTGTGTTAGGCCTACTCTAGCATATATAATCAATAATGCATAAGCAATTAAACACATCCATGGATTCAATATTCATTTAAATGCACATCATTGGATAAGAAAAGATATTTCTATTAATAAAATTAGAGATTACATAAGTGACAACCTCTATAGGCACATCTACGAACTAGAGAAATTGAGTCCTACACCTGGGCCTCCACCACGTCAATCCTCCATCTCTCAATACAAATCTCACAAGAAAAGGAAATTTTGGGAAGAACACAAAGTTCTCCAAGGGACAAAGGGATGCAGACTCAAGTACAAGCAAGTTACTACAACAATGGACTATAGTTTTCTTGCTCTTCAATTCCTCTTCTTTAATGTATCCAAGGGGTTCCTTATATAGTGCTTCAATGGGGTAATGGAAGGTCAAATCCAAGTGATATCAAGGCATATGGATGACCAATATATAAGTGATTCAGATCCACATCAAGGAAAACTCCAGAAGTATTTGGACTTATGCACACATCTCGACGTACGCAGGTTTGTTACGGAGAGAAATTCCTATGGCTTGGGGTACCACAATAGACAGCTTGACTCCAAAAATAAATCCTTTCCAATATGCAATAGAAATTAAATGTCTAACACTAAAGGACCAGACCTCGTACCTTATTCCATACGGTTGAAGTAGATCCCCGTTGAGCTTTCCAATCTTCAGCTTGAATTGATAGATTACTTCCTCAACAACAAGTAAACAATGCAAGCATTCTATATATCATGGTGTTAGATATATTCTAGCATATATAATCAATAATGTAAAATCATTTGACATAATCCCATGGATAAAATATTCATTCAAATACACATTATTGGATGGGAAAAGATATTTCTATTAATATAAATTAGAGATTACAAGATACAACCTCTGACGGCACGTCTGCGAACCGGAGAAACTGAATCCCCCACTTGGGCCTCCACCACTTCAATCCTCCATCTCTTGATAGAAAGCTCACAAGAAAAAGTCAAGCTTGGGAAGAACACAAAAGTGCTCCAAGGGACAAAGGGATGCAGACTCAAGCATAAGTTCCGCCAACAATGGACTATAACTTCTTTGCTCTCAATTCTCTCTTCTTTCCTTCAATGTACCAAGGGGTTCCTGATATAGCTTTCAAAGGGATAATGAAAGGTCGAATCCGAGCGATCTCAAGGCATATGGAAGGCTAGGATTCAAATGAGTCGGATCCATGTCAAGGAAAACTCCGAAAGGATTTGGATTATGCACACATCCCGATGTACGCGGTTTTAGTGGGAAAACCCGCGTATATACACGCTTATAGGTTAAAAAGTCACGTGTATCATTTTTCATGTGTTTTCAGGGATGATCAAGGAAACATCAAAGGACAAAAAATGGTCCATGGGGTCTAAGGAGTCTGCAGTGGGATAGGGGAAGGCCATACAAAGTGTGATTCACCTAGAGTGGTGAAATCCACTATAACATGCTTCAAACTACACTGTGGTTGAAGATTTAGCTCAAACCCCATGTGCAATGTCAGCTTTAGAGGTGTTATAGAGTTGTCCCACTCAGCGGGATGCCCTCTTAGCAGCGTTAGGCAGCATGGACTCATTGAGTCTCGTGGAAAAATTTCATTTGTCCGATGTTAAAATTCGCCTACCTTATCATGTAGCCTTATCAATAGATGCCATCCATGGTGGAAAGACCATTGGAAGGGCACTATTTGATGAGGGTGCTTCTACATGTGTTATGTCCTTGACCTGTTGGAAAGCTCTCGGATCCCTAGAGCTAGTCTCGTCAAACACTCTACTTACTGCTTTCGATGGAAGGTCCTTCTGTCTGCATGGTATCTTATTAGCTTTTGAAGTTAAGCTAGCAGGGAAAGTAGTGTCTATTGAGGTGGAAGTGATTGATTCTCCTTTCGACTATAATCTTCTTCTGGGAAGAAAATGGACTTATGCGATGTCCGCTATTGCATCGACCGTTTTTCGTGTAGTGGTTTTTCCACATGAGGGCAAGTTGGTTACTATTGATCAACTTGATTTTAATCGAAAAGGCCGTTTAGAGTCTAATGAGTCCGCTATTCCATTGGTTGATTAGTTCAAACTTGCTGCAATGTACACATCACTAATGTACACATCACTAATGGGCACATTTGATCTTCCAGCCCCAGTTAATTATATTGGTTCTACTAGTGTGGGGAGGTCCATAGCTACAGTTGTTGATAGGACTGATCCTTGGGTTCTCCCGTCCCCCCACAAACCCGAAGTGCCCTTATCAGTAGTGGAAGTAGCTTATCAAGCTATCACTCAAGCCACTATTGATCCCATTCCGAATCCTCTTACAATCTCAGAGGATTTGGAAGAAGTCTATTTTCCCGCATGGGCGGAAAACTCCGCACTCTACAAATTGTTTAGACATGGTTTTACCTTCTAATGAATCCATTTTGGAAGCCATGAGTGGACGTGGTAATATTTGTGAGGATATTCACCATCGATCCTATTTTCTTCTAGAACTAAGAAGAATAGATAATCAAGAGTTTCATTTAAGACTGTCAGAAGATGTTGATATACCTATCAATCCCTTACCGAGGGAAGGAATGTTTGCCAAGGGGAATATAGCAAATATTTCTGCCACTATACCTATTAACATCTCTGTAAACCCTGATGTCATGGAAAACATATACATAGGTGCAAACTGCTCTCTTGAAGAGATTGCTATCTATACTTCCCTATTTAAGGAATTCCACGATGTCTTTTCCTGATCATATGAGGAGATGCCAGGCATAGATCCATCAATTGTTGAACATGAAATCTGAACATATCTTGATGCCAAACCGGTTCGATAAAAGTTAAGACCTATTAACCGGTGCAAAGTGGGGGCTGTGAAGGCTGAAGTTGAAAAGCTGTTGAAGGCTGGTTTTATCTATCCCATGGCTTTGACAAAATGGGTATCCAACCCTATTCATGTTGATAAGAAGCAAGGGACTATCTGTTTTTGTACTGACTTTAGAGACCTGAATAAATCCTATCCTAAGGACAACTATCCCATGCCATTTATAGACCAGATTATAGATGCTTGTGTAGGAAGTGAGGTGTTCTCATTTATGGATGGTTTCTCCAGATACAATCAAATTCAAATAAAACTGGAAGACCAACATAAAACTGCTTTCATTTGTCCTAGGGGTACCTTCACGTACAAGAAAATGCCCTTTGGATTGAAAAATGCTGGGGCAACCTTTCAACGGGCTATGAACTTTGCCTTCCATGATATTAAAGCCATTTTCAAACCATACCTTGATGATCTGCTTGCACATTCTCATAAGAGGATTCAAAATCCAGATCACTTACGATTGATATTTGAGAGATGCAGACATTATAAAATCTGCTTGAATCCCCACAAGCATGTATTCTGTGTTGAGTTAGGAAGATTTCTTGGGTTCATTGTCTCTAATAGAAGCATCTAGGTGGATCCATTAAAAGTTGAGGCCATTGTAAATATGCCTCCTCCTTGTTCTATCGGGTAACTTCAAAACCTGGAAGGAAATTCTAATTTTCTTTGACATTTTATTGTTAACTATGCCAAGATTACTAAGGGTTTCATGCACTTGCTCAAATAGGACACCCCATTTGTATGGGATGAAACCGCACAACTTGATTTTGAGGCATTGAAAAACGCTTTGTTGTCGGCACCATTATTGCATCCGCCAGATTATTCTAGGGATTTTATATTATATCTGACCACGTCTATGTCGACCATTGGGGTAGTACTAGTCCAGGAGGACGATAAGCTTGTAGAGCATGTCATTTATTATCTTAGTTGTGCTTTGGCTGGACCTGAACTTAGATACTCCCATGTTGAGAAATTAGCCTTAGCAGCTGTTTATGCTGTTTATAGGTTACATCACTAAATTTTACTGAGGACCACAACAGTAGTGGTGGATGTGAATCTGTTTCAATATGTTTTGTCCCAATGCATTGTTGGGGGGGAATTTAACAAATGGATAGTCATTCTCCAAGAGTTTGACTTGGATTTTTAGTCTGCTAAGTCTAAGAAGTCCTTATTTTTTGCTGAGCTTATAGCAAAATTTCCTACTAAAAAAGATGTAGCCGTTGAAGATGACTCATTCCCAGATGAGCACATCTTCTTGATATCCACCTTTGATCCTTGGTACAGGGATATTCTTATATATCTCCTGACTTTGAAATACCCTGTAGCTTCCTCATGGGAGGAACAACGTAAATTATGCCTTAATGCTAAGAACTACCTCATCATAGGAGATACATTATATCTAAGAGGGGTAGATTCCATTTTGCATCGATGCCTTACCCATGAGGAAGTGGAGATTGTCCTGAATGATTCCCATAGTGGAGCGTGTGGGGGTCATTTATCTAGGTTAGCAACGACCCAAAAGATATTACGTGCCATTTATTTCTGGCTCACGATCTTCAAACATTGTGTGTAAGAAGTGAAGCGCTGTCATCCTTGTCAGCTTTACACCAAGAAAATGTGGTCACATCCTGCTTCCTTATTTCCCATTGTCTTGGTAGGCCCATTTATGAAATGGGGGATTGATTGCATAACATGCAACCCAACCTCGACTGGGGGGCATAAATACATCATTGTCGCTGTTGACTATTTTATGAAATGGGTAGAGGCAATGCCTACTTTTAAAGCCGACAGGGAAATAGCAGCTTTCTTTGTATTCAATCAGATTATAGCACGGTTTGGTATACCCAAAGTGATTGTCACTGACCATGGCAGCCATTTTCAAAATAGCATGATGACGAAACTGACCGCTATGCTCGGATTCAGACAAGAACATTAATCTTCGTACTATCCACAAGCAAATGGTCAGGTTGAGGCTATAAACAAAACTTTAAAGACTATCCTTAAATGTACAATTGATGCAGCCCAGTGTAACTGGCACATCATGCTATACCCTGCTCTTTGGGCCTATCAAACTAATGTAAAAACTGCCATGGGTTTCTCCCCCTTCCAACTTGTTCATGGAGGGGAAGCATTTACCTTGATTGAGTGTGAAATCCCATCTCTAAAAATAGCTATTCATGTGTTACCTGATATGACAGAGCTTGAGGAACATCTTGTACATTTAGAAAACCTTAGTGAACAGCGTAGAGATGCGCTGACTAGACAATCAAGCTCAGAAGAATAGGGTCAAAACTCAATATGATAAATCGATCAAACCTTGGGTTTTCTCTGAGGGGGAACTTGTCTTGCTTTGGGACCAAGACAAAGAACCCTTGGGGGTAGGAAAATTCAAGGCCATGTGGTTAGGACGTTATGTTGTGTCGAAATTCTTGAAGAAGGGCACATATGAGCTGATTGATTTTGATGGGAACAAGCTGCCTGAGCCTATAAATGG
This sequence comes from Pseudotsuga menziesii, assembly GCA_001517045.1. Classification (NCBI taxonomy): domain Eukaryota; kingdom Viridiplantae; phylum Streptophyta; class Pinopsida; order Pinales; family Pinaceae; genus Pseudotsuga; species Pseudotsuga menziesii. The sequence continues at coordinate 408,749 of LPNX010923832.1, read as the reverse complement.
GCTCTACGAAGAAGTACTATGCTTAGGCTTAGCACTTTTTCTTGTATTTTTATTTTATGTATTTTTATGTACATTACGTTGTCGGTTTTGTTTTTATACCATCTAGTGGTTGTTACCAATTTCTTTTGAAAGGCATATAGGGTTTGTTGATGGTGCCAGTCGCCACACTTGTAATCTAGCTTCAGTAGCATTGGTCATTTAATCTCCCTCAGGACAACTTGCTATCGCAGGAGGCGCTTTCTTAGGTCCTACTTCTAATAATGTTGCTGAGTATACGACTGTAATTGAGCTTCTGTGGGATGCTTTGTCACGTGGTATCACCCAGCTCGAAGTCCGTCTGGACTCTCAACTCGTGGTTTCCCATCTCAATCGAGCTTAGCAAGTGCGAAATCCTATTCTATTATGTCAGTTCATGCAAATTAGGTTATTGGAAAGAAATTTTGAAGTTATCATATTCAATCACGTTCCAAGAAATCATAATTCATTGACTGATGCATATGCTAATTACATTTTAGATTGGCATCTAACACACATTTCATAAAATATACAGCATGCACATAAAAATCACTTGTAAATAAATCGACAACAACACACACACACACACACACACACACACACACACACACACACACACACACACACACACACATATATATGTAAGTATCTGTCAATAGATAGGTCAAGTCTGATCCTCGGATCCTATCATAACTGTATAATATACAAAAATATACAAAAATGTGGATCGCAGTCCATCAAAATGTCCTAGATCTAAGAAAGACCACCTTGGTCCCCATGGTCTCTTTGTACTCTAGCTTCCTCAGCCTCTTTGGCTTCAGTAGCCTGCACAACATCTATGTATACAAGAACCACTCTAGCCACTCGCCTCAAAAGGTGTAGCCAGACCGGTGGAACTCTAATAATGAACTCCTGCATGACGGCCGAGATATGCTCTATCCACAAGGTGGGAACTCTTTGGGTCAACCTGGACAGTTTTCCCTCTAGAACCCTAATTAGCCCTGGGACTTCTCTTATGATAGGACGAACAAACATGCGTGGATGCCCCTCAGGGAGGACCGGTCCAATATCTACATTTTGAAATGTTTATAGGATTAATAATTGTACATATATGTATATATCTATCATTTTAAAATTCATAAAAATTTTAAAAATGTTAATTTTTTTTTTACCTAGCTCTCCCCATGCTCCTCTTGGAGGGAGGACAAGGTCTGGATCACCTCGAAAGTCCATGCTGGCATATGGAAACTGTTCTAGTGCTGGTAGCTATCGCTCCTACCAGATATAGAAATCATCATCATATACACTCTTCACTGTGTCTCCTCCTCCTTGATGGAGGAATATGTCTCCCCATCTGCTCATCCCTGGTTGACGTGGAGATTTGACTGGTAGAGGTATGGCAGGGCTCAACCCTGGTACTCTCTCTCAAAGAAGGAAACCAATATGCTAGAATACCCAAAGTTATTTCACCTTCCTCTCTTGCAATCGGAGAGTTGTGTTTTCATGATAGGGACAACTCTTAAACACCAATCATAGAGGGCACCATGCATACAATCCACTGCCAACCTGATTTGGTTCCATGTAGCTAAATGTAATGAGGAGGATCCTGCAATCCTCACGATGGTGCTCGTCAGTACCTATAATGTGAAATCACGGATATGTGCAATAGGGACACAACTCCCTCTCTTCTGGGTACCTGGTGTGCAAAACACATCTATGTAGTTCTGGACACTTAAAGGGTCACCACCCTTGTCAGTGCCCTCTAAGTTGACTAGTGATCCTCATCGTGACAGACCGGTAATGAAATACATGTCCTTGGTATTAATCTCCAAAGTCTCACCCTGTAGATCAAACATCCCCAAATCATGATCCCAATAGTTTATCATGAACTCCAATAGGAGGACATTGGCCCGCATGGGTGATGTGCCAAAGAACTTTAAAAACCCACTCATTCACAATGCATGTATGGTGGGTGCACTTTGGCGTGCTTCTTGGTCCATTGTTTCATGTTCCCGTTCCCTCCATTCTAACACCATCTTCACACCTAGCACAACAAGTAATTTGATTCATTAATTTCATATAAAATTTTAATTTTTTTTGGCTATAATTAGCTTTTTATCCTTCACACAGTACACGCGACTGTCTAATTAGACATGTCGTGTATTGTACGCAACTGTCTCTAAAGGAAACCCGTGTACAGAATGCGTGTATGCGAGTCTTTACACTGTGAACCTGCGTACGCACCGTGACATGTTTTATAATGATTTTAATAATGAAATTGGGACTCAAAATTAATAATTGCTAGGATCAAAATGAAGAGCTCGGGGTGTAGGCTTACCTACAACTTGCAGAATTTGATTTCGTCTACTATATTGTCCACAACGATCGAATGAAGGTAGAGGTAAAAACTTGCTTCTTATGGCTAAAAATTCCAAATGGTGAGTTTTGTTTTGATTTTCAACTATTTATAGAAATTTTATTTCTCCAAGTGGGTTTTTTCCTATAGTTTGAAATTTACTTAACTAATACCATATTTCTTCTTCCCTTGCAACAGGTTTTTAATCATTTAAAGGTGTTTTTTGCTCCAATAGGGTGGTTTTGTCGTTTCCAATGCATTTTTGGCATCTATACTCAATCAACATTAGCCTTAGAAATCAACATTTTTCCATGGATTATGGTATTATAAACCATTATTTCCATGTTTTCACCATTGTTCTTCCATGGATAGGACCCTTTTTTCATGAGTATCTTCCTTTAAATCCTATGTTGTCCTTTGATACTCATGCCGCAACTGTTTCAGGTACATGGGTATGCTTTTAGCTATTTTTCACGCCAAATAGAGCTTCTTTGGAATCTCTTTTTATAAGCTATCCCCTTATAGGACTCCATGCCCTTATGGAGTTTCTTTAGGCCCAGGTCCGACTCCTTCAAAATAGACTTGATTGCCGACTTAACTTGTCTGTTTAAGCTCATTAAGAATATGTGAATGGCAATCCGCATCGGTGGTAGGTTATCTCTTTCTCAGACCATGCATAATAATACGAGAAAGGAACCCTCTCTTTTTTATTTTGAATTGAGAAGAGTATTCTTAGGCATAGGTTTATCACTTTTCCAGACCTAAGGGACTTAATTTACGGAAAAGGAATGCCCGGTGTGAGCTTAGTTTTCTCTTTTTTGTGCTCTGGATCTAAACATGAAAAAGATTTCAAGTTTACTTTGTGTCTTTGTCATGCTCATTAAACACTTAAGAACAAAGCAACAAGTTTATTGTTGTAAGCTCCATTTCTCGTAATCAAATGGATCTTTCCGAGTGATCTTGCTTTCCTTCACACTCATAAAACTCAAGCTATTTTATGTTTTTTTGGAAGAAGCATTGGGTAGGTGGTAATTTAACCTTTTTCGGACCTTCCTGACTAAGTACAAAAAAGGTTCACATTTTCTTCTAAGGAAGTTAAGAGAGTTCTTCTGTGGTATGTTTTATACTTTTTCAGCCTCAGGAGACTAAATTGGATGAAAAAGGACCCCCCTAGAGTCTTCTTTGGAGTTTTTAGACTCTCTAAATGTGAAAACACCAGCTGAGCATATACTAGTTTGGGTTCATTAAATCCACGAATTAGTGACACTATCAAGCATTATTTTCCCGTCTTTTCAATCTTGTTAAAAAATAAAGAGGAATCTAAGTTGACTTTCCTGGACTCGTTAAAATTTAACAGGGAAGGAAAGGAAGAAGTTTTCTCTTGTTTTCAGTAGTGGGAGCATGTCATCCTTGAACATAGCACTCTCTGTTTTTTCCGATACCAATGTCTCAGTGTTTACTTTCTGTTTAGCTATTAATTTGAGTTTACTGCTCCTCCTCTTGTCCGTTATACCTGAGGAATCTGATCATGTCTCCTACATGACAAATAAGTCTAGTTGTTCTATCTATGAGTTAAAAGTTTCCTTGGGTCATCTCTGTGTCATGCTCACTGTTCAAGGACTTAACCCAATGTTTGATCTGTATCTTGATCCCATCATTGTTATATCTATTATCTATTGTGTCTCCCTTCTTTTCCCCAGTTCCTAGTCACTCTTGTGATCCATTGGAGGATCTATTGCCTTCCTTATCACAGCATGGTTAAGTTTCAGTACTTCCTGATGATGAAGACCTAGAGTTTTGACAACCGTACCTCATAATTCACTTTCATCATTGGTGAATTCCTTTGCTTTAGTTGTTGATTATCACCTATTAGTTGACAAACTATTGAACCCTTTCCATGTTCGACTTCAACCTACATTTATTCACATGGCTTGGATTGTACTAGTTCTTTGGGATTGTTTATGAAGACCTTAGTTCCTCACATATGAACTAAGTTGTGCAAGATTATGTTCCATTTATGTTCACAACTTCCAGATCTTTGAAGACTCATCATTATTTTATATTGTGGCTTCGATGCACCTTTGTAATATATGTGGTTTAGTACCCATATAATATGACGTACGCAAATATTGTAAAGGATCTAGTGTTGTAGTATATTGAACATAGCATCCTCATATATGACTTTGTATATGACATTCTAATGTATTTGTTTCAAGTACTACCTTTGCTCCATTGGATTTTTGAGTTCTCCAAAGATAACGATTATAATGTATTTCGGCCATCGCTTCCCTCTGACCTCACACATTAGGGGGCATATCTTATCTACCTAAATGTAACTTCTCCATCCAAGTGCCGGCATTCCCTATGTTGGCACACAAAAGGACATTTATGGATTGAAGGTTGCCTAAAACAATATAGATGGGCATGTTATGAACTACATTTATCATCCATCCAGCTGGTTATTTTTACCTTTGAATATGTCAAGTGTTGTACATGCCTTTTCCTATATGCAGCTCATGTTCATATGCACCTTTTATTATAGCATGTCGCATGTTGTACGCGAGTATTTGTTATTGCATCCCACGTACAGATCTGTACGTGGGTTCCCCTTAGAGAAACTCACGTGTCATACGCAGGTTTCCAGTATTAATACCGGTGTATGCCTTCCTTTGACATTAAAAATATTAATTCATGATTATTTGAGATTTGTTAAGCCCTTAACTATAACCATCTTAACTATCTCAACCTCCTCAACCCTCGAAACTTCCTTATTTCACTAAGTATAAATAAAGGCCTTGGGGAGGGTATTAATCAATCATACTTGGAGAGCAAAGATATGTTGGTGGTGTATATCTAGAAATCTTTGGAGCAATGGAACTCAGAATCCTTTGGTTGTAGAGGATTCCTTGTCTCAGGCGTTGGGTTGTAATCTTAACTCATTCACTATTGTTAATAAAGAGAATCCTTCTTCCAAATGTGTTTTGAATGTCTTTCATGTATCATGGTTTGTTGAATATTTATGATTAAGCACTCTGTATATGATTTATATAACCTATTCTATATACATGTATAAGCTTGCACTTGGAGGATTTTCTCTTTACAGTTGAGGGAGGAACATCCCTAAAGGCTTTGGAGGAGAAGCAGAGCGGAAGAGGACAAAGCTAGGATCAACCGTCATGAATCGTGTGAGTCTATTCTATCCTTTTGTTTCATTTATGTACTCTAAAGTCGATTTCCTGCAAGTTTTATGCGTATGTTGGTAACCCCAGACCTTTGGTTATAAGTTGTTTATTCCTGTACAATAGTCCCTAAAACTTACTAAAGGGGTTTACAAGAAAATTATTGGCCCCAAAATAAAAAGTTGGCCCAAATTCTCTCTGAACCTTGGATCATTGTTCATCCCAAGTTCAACCTGGGCTGCAGTATTAAGTGATCATATAGTTTCCTTGAATATTGGTTTTGCTAGTAAATTAAAACATGACCCCAAAGGATTTCTTGATGCTCATTTCAAGCATAACCATATCAAGGCTGGTTATACTCATGAGGAAGTCCCTAATGACTCTATTTACCAGGGGGTAGATTCCTTTTCTAAGGTCTTGACTAGGGCCAAAAGAAAAGAAGAATAGAGTCACATCTTGTAGTATCAAAAGGAACTCAAAAACATGATTGAGAGCTACAGAAAAATGGAACTGGACCTCTTGGAAAAGGTAAGAAAGGATAGGGAAGAGAAGGAATCCCAAGAAACAAAGGTTCTATCAGTAGTAACTGATACAGAGGGGAACAAGGCAAAATATCCTATGCAAGATCTCCCATAAGTGACAGTCTCTCAACAACTAAAGGTTCTGATGCATACTTCTCAGCATTCAAGGAAGCAATTGGCACAGATAACTTCTACATTGGATAATCAAGAAGCTACAATTGCTAAGCCTATTCTTGATGTTTTCTATTTCTTAATCCATTTAAGAAATAGAAAACATAGGTGACTATTTCTCAAACACTTACGATTGACCTTAGTGACTCTGATGTTGAAGAAGAAGTGCATTCCTATGTTCCTGTAACAGAAGAAGTGACTGAGCCTTTGAAACAATTTTCATATTTGTTCAATGATAATGGAATTCAAGACTCTATTCATAAATTATCCCAAAATATGTTTTTTTTCCTATCTCATCAACTGTAGCATTCCTCCTCTTATCCATCCACATTCTTTCCACTTTTCCTGCTAGGGTCATCCCATCATCCCTACTATCCCAACTCTATCATTCTTTGACCTCACCACTTGTTTCTATCCTAGATATCTTGTTCCAACACCCCACACCTTCATTTACCATTCATGAGACCTAGTATTTCAAAATCCCTTTTCCATTACCTCCACTCATTGTTCCATCATCAGTTTGTCTGAAGTAGTTTTCATCACAATCGATCACTAGAACTGATATCCCACTTTCTGACGTTATTACCCCAATCATGTCTTCAACCTTTATGCCAATAATTGATCAAAGCCTCTCCTATCCCTTCTCTAATTCACATATCACTATGCTTATGCCACCTCCTACCATTACTCAGACATCCTCGCTGGTCTCAACAGTGAGTGGGACTTCATCATTACTCATTCGGACGATGATTTTGATGAAGACAATGTAGTCTCTATTTGGGATTACTTTTATAGTAAGTCATCAAAGGCAGTGATAAGAAAAGGAAAGAAGAGAAGTAGGGATCATGATGATGTTTCTAGACTTGTCAACAATCAAATAGTTTGGATTCAACAGTCTGGTGACCCTCAGATTGATGCAGTGGATTCAACCACAGCATTGGGTGCTTTCACAAGTTCCAACCTTGATGTAGTTCTCACACTGAACAAAGAGTTTGAAAAAAATAAGAGGAAATGAAAAGGCTATAGGAAGAACTAGATGAGGTTAAGAGACAGCATAAAACTCACGTGGAAAATCTGGAGAAAGCATTTGAAGACAAGTTCAAAGTGTTGCATCTCAATAATGCCTCTCTCTAGGATGAATTGCAGAATGAAAGAAATATGAATGTCGCTAATACCTAAAGGATTTATTTGTTGATAAGAAAATGTGAATATGCAACTGGAAGCACATCTTCCTCTGCATTCTTTAGATTTTCTAAGCAGGAGTTTCAAGATTTGGCTATTCAGGTCAATTAGGAGCATCATGATTTAATAACTAAAATGTTTAGGACTCTGGATGATATTTCTGAGACTTACGTTTCTTTTGATAACATTTCTGTCACCCTTGAGACTCAGATAGATAGTAGAAAAACAAGCATCCAAATCTTATGATGCTATTGTGGATTGGCAGAGATATATGAAAGATACACCAGAAGGTACTACCATCCTTAGCAGTTTTCAATTGAAAAAGGTCAGAACTGTTTTGCGTGATTGGATTGAATTGAATGAGATGATTTAATATTCCATCAAGAAAGAATAGGAAATTTTGGGGAGAAGATGGTATGCGGTTGACAATATCATGGAAGAGCTACATTTCCCTACCATGCAGCTGATTGAAAATGCTTGTCCTCTGAAGTTAATGATTGAGCAAGTTGAACGTAGATGTGAGGAAGTTAAGGAAAAGATTAAAGATATTGATCATATCAGCATTTGGGGATGTGGATCAGTTGATAAGACAACCATTTACTATTCAAGGCAAGATCCACATTTTCATCCGTCTTTGGCATAAGTTGGCAAAAAATCAAATGCATAATTTTAGGTGCGATATTTAGCTTGGGTTTGAACCCGCGCATTACTTAAACATAGACAAATTGTTGGAGATTTAGAATAAGTGGTGATATTTTCTTGGCTAGTATCTCTATGTGGATCTTGTGATCCCAATTTCATGGGGATTTATCCTTTTGTAGTTATTATTTAAAGGGTAGACTTCACATGTAAGATGTATGATTTTCTTGGAGGGAAAAATATGGAGTAGAGATTGGAGATACTCTGTTTACTTGAGGTTTTGTAATTTTTTGCAAACTTTATTTAATACAATGATGTTATTCTTTCATATCTATTTCTATTTATTTGATTAAGTTTCCTTGACAAATGATGATTTTTCTATTTCAGATGGATCACTGTTACTGTTAGTCTTTTGCGATCAATAAGTGCATTTATTTATGGCCTTGGCTTCCCTCTGCTAATTATTCATGTACTGAAAAAGTGTTGAAATATTTAATTCTATCAAATATTTATCTATTTCTTTAAATTATTACACAGTAAATTGGATGATATATGTTAATTTTTCAATTGACATACGGATTACATGTTAACCTCGAAAGTGTTGATTTCAAGTTGTTGATAGTCAAATTTTTGTTGGTTGATTGTAAATTGAATTGATGAGTAATTGATCTTGTTTAAATTTTTGTTAACTCTGATTAAATACTTATCATTATTTCATATCAGGTTAATTTGAGAAAAAACTAGAGCATCTTTCTTAGAGTAGTATAGAACTAGTTTAGGTTACCTTCACAGTTAGATTAAATTTCCATTTTACTTTTCTCACCTATCCAGTTTTCCTTCATTAGAAAACATATCCTTCCAGGATAGAAGAAGCATAAGTGCCAGCAAAGGCCTTACTATCTATGGATGTTAACCACACCAAACATCTCAAGGATAGGATAATACTTGTGTAGGATTATCTGAAGCCTTTGGATGGGTTTTCCCCCTCTTTTGTGAGCCTAGGAACCCATTCCGACAACTGTTAGATTTTTAACATTAAGCTAGCATTATATTAGGATCTTTAACTGAGAGAATAACAAGCACAACAATCAAACACAAGAGACAATGAACACAGTGTTTTTCTTCAGGGAAACCATAAATGGAGAAAACCCTGCAACTTCCTCAAGTATAGAATCAACACCAAAAGTAAAACCCAAAAACAGTAAGATGATCTCTCGACAATATTAACCTCTTTCTTCCTAGCCCCGGTGTCTTCTTCTTCCTCAACTATGTGCTACAACTAAGTGTGAGTGTGTGTGTGATAAATAAATAGGCTAGCCATCCATTTATACTAATTCCTGACTTGACTAAACCCTACTAGGGCTGAATTCTCTAGGAGAGTCTAATAACCCTAGTGCCCCAGAATTGCGGAGATTTTAACCCTTGATCAATAGGAGGGTTACCCACAATGAATTGACATTACTTGTTTACATTTAATAGAACGCCCCAATAGGAACATTGGGGCATGACATGACTCAAGTACATTACAGACACATCTTGAAATAAACATCGGGATACAATACATAAGAAATACAAGTGAATACATTCTGAAGTTACAATTACATCAACACTCCCTCTTAACTAGGAAGGTATTCTCTTGACACAATCTATCAGTACAAGTCTTCTTCTCTATATCATCTGGATCATCATCGAGTCCTCATCATCTTCAAGTCATATTCATCTTCAAGTCATCTTCATATTCAAGTCATCTTCATCATCGGATCTATATCATCACTGGATTTGGATCATCATCACTAGATCTGGACCATCACTGGATCAGGATCATCACTGGACATCATCACTGGATCTAGATCATCACTTGATTTGGATCATCACTGCTGAATCGTCATCACTGGATCATCATGGGTGCTATCTCATGATTCTTCTCGTCACAAGAAGTTCTACAGAGCCATCCCTTTTTCATGTTGGTTGTAGGCCTAGCCTCCATGTACGTCTTCTTGAATGTGTATATCTAACCCTAAGTCAAAATGGCCCACCCAACACTTACATTTGACCATGAGAGGAACACATCCAACACCGTGCCATAAAGGCACTCCCATCACTCACATCTGACCATGATAGGAACCAATCCAGCCATGTCAGAAAGGCCTATCACTCACATTCACCAGCATGATAGGACATAGCTATTATCATCTATGAAAAGGCTTATCACTTACAACCACCATCATGATAGGACACAACTACTATCATCTGTGGAAAGGCACAACACTCACATCCACTAGCATGGTAGGACACACCTACTACCATCTATGGAAAGGAACAACACTTACAATCACCAGCATGGTAGGACACACCTACTACCATCTATGAAAAGGCACATCACTCACATACACCAGCATGATAGGACACACCTAATATTATCTGTGGAAAGGCCAACACTCACATCCACTAGCATGATAGGACACACCTACTATCATCTGTGGAAAGGCTCTGCACTTACATCTGATCGAACTCAGCAGGAAGCTTCCTCTTCGTATCAGCAATCAACCGATCCATACCTGTTACAAACAAATCATCCACATATAGTAGGAGCATCACTGGGTTTCCATATTCAACCTTGTAGTAAAGGTTGGAATCTGCTTTACTCTTGGTAAATCCCAAATTGGATAGAAAGCTATCAATTCTGTTGTACCACGTCCTGGGTGCCTGTATCAAACCGTACAAGGGTTTCTTCAATATACATACATGAGACTCCCTATCATGTATCTCAAAACCAAGTGGTTGCTCCACACACACTTCTTCTTCTACTACACCATTCAAGAAAGCAGTCTTGACATCCATTTGGTGTATGTTCCATTTCATCATTGTAGCTAGAGCAAGTACTGATCTGATGGAAGTGTATTTGGCTACAGGTGCAAATTTTTTTTCATAATCTATTCCTTCTTTCTGGGAGAAACCATGAGCAACAAATCTTGCTTTATATTTTTCAATGCTACCATATGCAACATGCTTGATCTTGTAGATCCATTTGGAAGTTACGATAGACTTCCCTTCTGGTCTTGGGACAACATCCCAAACATCGTTCTTCATGATCGATTGATACTCTTCAATCATAGCATCCTTCCATTCTTTTTGTTCTTCCAATTCTTCATAATTGGAAGGTTATTTATTGATGAAATCACATAATAAAGCTACATATCCAGAGCAGGATTTGGTCCTCTTTCTTTCTCTATGATTCTCTTCTAGAGCCCCATATCTTTCCGCACCTTGGATAGCTTCTCATACCCAAGTAGGTTTCCTCTTATGAGGATTCTTCTCTTGAGGTGGATCTATAGGTTGTTAAGGTTCTTCATATTATTGAACTTCTTCTTGAGTTTCTTCATTCGTGGTTGTATAATGAATCATGGGTGCTTCTGTTTCTTCAGGTTCTTCAGCAGGTCTCTTTTTGGAATTGTTGTAAGCTGTGTCTTCATCAAATGTCACATCCCTGCTGATGTCGATCTTCTTGAATCTTGGGAACTATATTCTGTAAGCCTTTGAGCTTTCATAGTATCCCACAAATATACCCTTCCTTCCTGAAGGATCTAATTTTGTCCTCTTCTTTATTGAAATGTGTATGTACATTGGACAACCGAATATTCTATGATGGCTAACTTCTAGTTTCTTTTCGAAAAATACTTCTTCAGGTTTCTTGTTCTCAAGTACTCTATTTGGAGTATGGTTCTGTACATACACCATTGTTCTAGAAGCTTCTTCCCATAGATGCATAGGAAGCTCTTGATCATGAAGCATTTCTCTTGAAGCTTCCATGATAGTTATTCTTCCTTTCGGAAATCCCATTCTGTTGTGGATTATATGGAGTGGACAACTCCCTCTTCATCCCTGAGTCTTTGCATAACTATTTGAATTCTCCGCCATTATCTGATCGAAAGGTATTTATCTTCTTTTATTTGTGATTCTTGATCAAGGCTTTGAATTCCTTGAACTTGCTGAATACTTCATCTTTGTTCTTCATGAAGTAGATCCATGTCTTCCTAGAAAAGTCATCAATAAAAGAAACATAGTATACATACCTGCTTAGTGAAACTGATGACCTTGGAATGCATACATCAGAGTGGATGATTTCCAAGATTCCCTTTGCTTTGCTCTCACTACTTGGAAATTTCTTCTTTGTATTCTTTCCTTTCGCACATCCTTTGCAGACCCCATCATTTTTTGCTTGAATTTATGGAAGACCTTCAATGGATTTGCTTGCAAGTGGTAGTGCTCTGTAATGCACATGTGCAATCCTTCTATGCCAAAGTTCATTTGGATATACTGTTTCATGGACCAAGGCTTGTTTTGGATTTCCCTTCAATTTGTATAATCCTCCTTCTTGTTCCCAAATCACTGCTGCATCATCAATAGTCTTTCCTTTTGGCCACATGATGACTTAAGCATCTATAAATGAAACCCTCATTCCTTTTTCATATAATGCAGATGTGGAGAGGAGGTTCTTCTTTAGTCCTACTACAAACAATACTTTCTTCATTGTCATAGACTTTCCAGAGTCTAGCTTATAGGAGGATTCCCCACCACCTTTTATTGGATACTGGTAGTCATCTCCAAGTTTCACCTTGTGTGGTGATTCATGCTCTGATAGTTTCACAAAGGATTCCTTGAATCCTATCATATGTTTGGAAGCCCCACTATCTATAATCTAGTCATTGATTCCATGAGTAATGTTTCCCATGAGAGTATAAATCAAAACATATTCTTCATCACTTGAAGAATCTTCACTTTCATTGTGGAAGGTTCATCATCCTCTGCAGCATGAGCATGATTTCTTCTCTTTTTTCCCTTCTTCTTGTGAGAGACATTTTTGTTTCTAGGACATTCTCTAGCATAGTGTTCTTTCTCATCACATGTATAACATCTGATTCTAGAAAAATATTTTCTAGTGTTATCTTTATGAAAGGACTTACCTCTGTGGTGATGAGAACTTCTTCTGGTTTTGTTGGAGTGTACCGTGAGATCTTGATCTTCACTTCCCATCTTTTCTTCTCAGGATACTATTCGATCTTATTCTTGAGATCATTCTTCCCATAGTCTACTGAACTTGACTAACTTCTTTCTGGCATAGATTCCTTGAATAAAATAGTCCCATGATCTAGGCAGACCATTCAAGGTGGTCATTACAATATCTGCATTCTCTACTTATTCATCTACTGCTTCCAGCTGTTCCTTGATTTGAGAGACCCTTGTAAATTAATACTAGATGGTCTCTACATTCTGGATCTTTACATTCTTCACTTGGTTTCTCAGAGTCGTCTTTCAGTTTATGTTCTTCCGTTTAAACAATTTGGTTAGGGCATCAAACATATCTTTAGGTGTCTTTAGGGAGGACACCTGTGGTATGAGGTGATCCTTGATTGAATCAGAAATAATCCTCTTTTCCATAACCAACTTCTTCTTGTGTAAGGCCTTAGCCTCATATCCCTCTAGAACTGGAACCTCCTAACTAATATAGGAGTCCAACTCATTTTATTCTAGGGCTAGGGAGATCCTATACTTTTAGGCTCGGAAGTTATCAGCTCCCTCAAGATTTTCATCAAGCTTGGTATGATGATACATCTTAACTGAGAACCTCAAATGGAAATACAAAAGATTTAGAACCTACCAGGTCAAGATTTCAGATTTGGATTTGGAGCAGAAATTCCGTAATGCTGGTTCAGGAGCATATTAGGGTTTTGCTTTTCCATAGTTTTGTCCAACAAAATGCTTTGATCTTTATCTATACACTTTTATTTTGAGGAGGAGATCAATCTAGGCCTAGGCTCACTAAAAAATTCCACTTCTGTGGAAAGCCCTATATTTCGGCAATAGTGTTGGGTCCAAAACTAAAAAACCTCAGAATTGGATTCTGCTTCGACAGAAAGATGTGCCCTAGGGAGGAGAGTTATTCCATCCTTCTTTTTCTAAAAATATATGGATAGAGAACCACAAAGTAGGAATCCCTAGTTCTCGCAACTGCATAGTGTCTTCTTCTCAGGTTAGCTCAGATACCATGTTAGATTTTTAACATTAAGCTAGCATTATATTAGGATATTTAATTGAGAGAATAACAAGCGCAACAATAAAACAAAAGAGACAATGAACATAGTTTTTTTCTTCAGGGAAACCATAAATGGAGAAAACCCTGCAACTTGCTTAGAGATAGAATCAACACCAAAAGTAAAACCCCAAAATAGTAAGATGATCTCCCAACAATAGTAACCTCTTTCTTCCTAGCCCCAGTGTCTTCTTCTTCCTCAGCTATTTGCTACAACTGAGTGTGAGTGAGTGTGTGATAAATTGAGAGGCTAGCACTTTATTTATAATATTTCCTGAATTGACTAAACCCTACTAGGGCCGGCTTCTCTAGGAGATTCTAATAACCCTAGTTCCCCAGAACTACGGGGAATTTAACCCTTGAACAATAGGAGAGTTACCCAAGCTGACTTGACATGACTTGTTTACATTATAGAACCTCCCGATAGGAACATCGGGGCATAACATGACTCAAGTACATTATAAATACATCTTGGAATAAACATCGGGTTACAATACATAAGAAATACAAGTGAATACATTCCAAAGTTACAATTACATCAACAACAACCTACACATTTGAGGTTTCAACAAATGGTGCTAGAAGGAGGGCCTGAAACAAACCATTCCTAAACATAATATTGAGATACATCCTCTAGAAAGAGACCCAATTTCCACCCATAGTCACACTTTGGCATCTATGTCAGGGGAAGGAACTGTACAAAGTTTGGGTGCCATCACTTCTACCCTTGTGAACGAATAGAGAACTCTCGGAAATAGGTATGTCATTGTATCACCTACCTTAGGGCCCATTATAGTCAAACAATTACTGAAAGGTAATTCTGATATTAACCTTTACCAACTTTTACAACGGTTTGTTGAAAGGCATCTCCAAAACAACAATCCCTAGGATAGAAGTCAATATAACCAAGATTCGAGTGACCAAAACGTGGAAGAGTGTAATAATTATTCTAGTCATCCATCAACCCCTGGACTAAATCTTGACTCATTTTTTCAAGAATCAAATACTTCTCGACACAACATCACAGTAGGTGGACCACCACCTTCACCTCCTTCTTCTTCATCTTCCTCAGATAAATCATCAGATTCTGAACCTTCCACCTCATCAGAAGAATTTATTCCCATCGCCGATGAATGACCTAACATACCCTAGTTAGATGGATATGTTATGTCTGTTTTAGGTGATCGGCATAGGTTACCTAAAAACCCTGAGAAGTGGCTTCTGAAGTATAACCCAGATGACAAAATCCATGTGGAATACCACATTAAAAACTTTATGCAGGCGATCAAACTTAGGAATGTAATACATGAAGATATAGTCTACAGATCATTCCCTTATACTTTTGACAGAAAAGCTTCTACATGGTATTTTTTCTTTAGAATCTAGTTCCATCCCATCATGGGACACGTTCTCAGAACTCTTCACTTAGAAATTTGGGGATGATAAGACTCCAGAGGATTTATTTATAGATATTTCTTCAATGAATACCAAAGGAAAATAAAGGGTGAAATATTACAACCAAAGGTTTTCATATTTGAAAAATTGAATTCCTGCCATCGTCCTTCCTTTTGAGGAATTATTGGTGGCATATTATATCAATGGTCTTCCGACTCAGATAGCCATGTGGGTCAAAAAGGCTCACAAAGAAAAATTGTAGGAAGCTTTCTTTGAATCCATACAAGTAGAAAAGGACATGTTCTACCTTAAGGACAACCTCGACTCATCAGCTGAGAAGGAATCTACCTCCTGCAAGAAAGATGAAAAATTTCCTAAAATTGCTACTACAAGTCAAGATCCTTTCAATATTAATGACATGAAGAAGCTCCTACAAAAAATTTCTAATGAGATGGTGTATTTCAAGAATAATAATAATGCAACTCAACCCAATAATAGAGGTTTTGCAAGGCCACCTTTCAGATGACCCAATCAACCTCCTCAAAATCTACACAAAATATACCACCTCCCAATCCTAGTGAAGAATTCACTTCAGAAGAAATATTTTCTATTTTGAAAGCCTTGGTTTCCAGAACAAAAGACACCCTTGAATCCTTTGATGATCGAGCAAATCAAAATTCAAAACCACCCCAAGAATACAAAGAAGAGGACCAGCAGGTCAATGCTATAAGTTTCTTTTCCAAAGAAAAGGAAGAAGAACCTAACATAGTTTTCAATCTACAACATACTCATAACACTAGATCTAAAGGGACACCTCTATAGAAACCACCACCTACAACCTTGGTTCTCAACAATTGTAAGTCCCAACCATAGAAACATACTGTCATTCCTAAGCCTGAGTACAATTTGGCTAAGGATTTGAAAAGATTCAAAGCCAATATTTCATTATTCGATTTACTTAAAATCCCTTCTATAAGAGAATCCCTTCCGAAAAGCATGATCATAAAACAACCTAGGGAAACTCAAAATAATAACCTTGACTCTTCTCCTAGACCAAATAATCAGAAGCCTCTAAGTAAGGGGATCCCTCTATTCTTACTTACTTTTGAAATTTTTGAACAGGAATGTGCATAATTGCATGATAGATTCAAGTGCATCATCAAACGTGATGCATATTTCTGTCTATAAGAAGTTAAATGCTAATTGGAAACTTTTCCCCATTCAAATTGTTCAGTTGGACAGGTCTAAAGTTAAATTAGTAGGAAGGCTGAGAAATTTTCTTCTAAGGTTGTCTGCAGATCCCAGAATTCATCAGACCATTGACATCATGATCGCAAACATCCCAGAAACTTATGGAATGTGATTAACTAGAGATTGGTCTGAAAAGATAAAAGGCTACTTTGCCACTGATTGGTCTCACCTGTGGTTACCCCTAAATGGACAACCCAATAAACTCAAGGTTAATAGGTAACCATTTATGAAACAAACGATGACTGATCCTTATGACTCTAATGAATCTATCTCATACTTTAGTGCTCACATTGAACACTTCACATTCGACACATTCTTTGGATATCTTCTTGTTGATGTTTCACTAGTAGAGAATGTACAGAAATAGTTCCAAATTACTCATGTTACTTCTGTACCATTCTCTGGTATCATTGTGAATAAGTATATATTGTAAACACTAATTTTAGAATTGACCCTTTTATTTGGACTTTATTCTTTGATGGATCCAGGTATAAATATGGATTTGGTGCAGGTTGTCTCCTCAGTGATCCAAATGGGACCAAAACATTGATTGCATGTAGAGTACAGTTCAAGTGCACCAACAACGTAGTTGACTACGAGGCACTAATCCAAGGACTCAAAAACACCATCAACATGGGTGGAAAGGTAATTGAATGCATAGGACATTTTGAGATTATAGTAAAGTAGGTGAGAAAGCAAATACATTTCATGTCTCGTCGCTTAATCAATTATCAGAATTTGATCAAAGATATTACTAGCTCTTTTCTAGCATTCAATATCAAATCGGTCCCTAGATCACAAAATTGTGACGCTAATCTTCTGGCCAATGTTAGTTTTTTATCATTTAAGCTAGAATCATATTAGGATCTTTAACTAAGAGAATAACAAGCATAGAAATCAAACACAAGAGACAATGAACACAATGTTTTTCCTCAGGGAAACCATAAATGGAGAAAACCCCACAACTTCCTCAAAGATAGAATAAGCACCAAAAGAAAAACCCCAAAATAGTAAGATGATCTCTTGACAGCAGTAGCCTCTTTCTTTCTAGCCCCTAGAACTTATTCTCTCTCAGCTATGCACTACAACTGAGTGTGAGTGAGTGTGTGATAAATAGAGAGCGTCACTCTCTATTTATACCAATTCCTGACTTGACAATAACTCACAAGGGCCAACTTCACTAGGTGATTCTAACAACCGTAGGGCCCTGGAACTGTGGGGACTTTAACCCTTGAAAAATAGGAGGGTTACCCACAATGACTTGACATGACTTGTTTACATTATTAAATCTCTCGATAGGAACATCGGGGCATGACATGACTCAAATACTTTACAGATGCTTCCCGGAATAAACATCGGGGTACAATACATAAGATATACAAGTGAATACATTCTGAAGTTACAAATACATCAACACTCCCTCTTAACTAGGAAGGTATTCTCTCGACACAATTTATTAGCATGGGTCTTATTCTCTATATCATCTAGATCATCAATGATTTCTTGTCATATTCATATTCAATCCATATTCATCTTCAAGTCATATTCATCTTCAAGTTATCTTCATCTTCAATTCATCTTCATCTTGATCTAGATTATCACTCATTCTAGATCATCACTGTTGGATCTGGATCATCACGGGTGCTATCTCTTGATTCTTCTCATCATAGGAAGCTCTACAGAGCCATCCCTTTTTCATGCTGGATGTACATCTACAAAGATAGCCCTTTTTCATACTGGATATATCATCACAGAGCTAGTCCTTTTTCATACTAGATGTGGCATCTACATAGAGCCAGTCCTTTTTCATACTAGACGAGTCTTCACAAAGCTAGTCCTTTTTCATACTAGATGTGGGATCTATAGAGATCCAGTCCTTTTTCATACTAGATGAGTCTTCACAGAGCTAGATTTTTCATCCTATATGTGGGATCTACACAGGGCCAGTCCTTTTTCATACTAGATGAGTCTTCACAGAGCTAGTCCTTTTCATACTGGATGTGGGATCTACACAGAGCTATTCCTTTTTCATACTAGATGTGTCTTCACAGAGCTAGCCCTTTTTCATGTTGGATGTGGGATCTACACAGAGCTATTCCTTTTTCATACTAGATGTGTCTTCATAGAGCCATCCCTTTTTCATGCTAGATGTGGGATCTACATAGAGCTAGTCCTTTTTCATACTAGATGCATCTTCATAGAGCCATCTCTTTTTCATGCTGGATGTGGGATGATCACATACATTTGAGAATGGAAGGAACCAATCCTCTCACCATGTCACAACTCTTACATCTGACCATGGAAGTAACCAATCCTCTCACCATGTCGGAAGGGAACAACACTTATATCTGACCATGGAAGGAACCAATCCTCTCACCATGTCAGAAATGCACAGCACTTACATTTGACCATGGAAGGAACCAATGTTCTCACCATGTTAGAAAGGCACATCATGGACTCATCACTTCATCTTGGGAGGAATCTCGATCTGGAGAACACCAAGATTCTCCCTGAAGTACTCAAACTTCACCCTATCCAATGGCTTATTCAACACATTAGCTATTTGTTCATCCATCGCAAGATACTAGAGCTTCATTGCTCCTATCTGCACCATATCCCTGATATAGTGATACTTGATCTTGATATGCTTCGACTTGTCATGGAACACTGGGTTCTACAACAACTTCACACAACTCTGGTTGTCGCAATATATACAAGTAGCATCTAACTGGAGATCAAATAAATTAGATAGTAGCTTCCTCAGCCATACTAGCTCACAACTAGTTGAACAAGCTACGACATACTCTACTTCAGCTGTACTCAATGCCACACAGGATTGCTTCCTACTAAACCAAAAGATCACACCTGATCCCATACTGAAGCAGCACCCTAAAGTTCTCTTCCTATCGATGGAACTTCCTTCCCAATATGAATCAACATTGTTGATGTATATGTAACTTCGGAATGTATTCTTCTATGTATTTTATATTATTGTAACCCGATGTTTATTCCGGGATGTTTCTATTATGTATTTGAGTCATGTGGTCATGCCCCGATGTTCCGATCGGGAGGATTATAATGTAAACAAGTCATGTCAAGTCATTAGGTAAGTCCCCACAGTTTAGGGGCACTTGGGTTATTATACACTAATTAAGGTGTAGGATCAAGTAATTAATTATGAGTTAAGCCTACATGGTTGAGTGCACTTCAAGTCAACGGAAGAATATAAATAGAGAGTGAGAGTCTCTCTATTTATCACTCGTGACTTAGCTCTCTTGCTCTCTCAAGTGTGGCGCACCTTTGGAGAAGGAAATACTTTGGCTTGACAGAAGACAGAATGCTGCTGTTGTGTTGGGAGGTCATCTTACTGTTTTGGGATCACATATTGTGGTGATACTATCTTAGAGTAATTTGAGGGGTTTTCTCCATTTATGGTTTCCCCTCCTAAAAGCTTTGTGTCTCTTGTCTCTTGTGCTGTGCTTATGTTATTGTTGTGCTTGTTATTCTCTCAGTGAAAAGATCCTAACATAATGCTAGCTTAAATGTTGAAAAACTAACATGGTATCAGAGCTAACCTGAGAAGAAGACATTGTGCAGCTATAGGAACTAGGGCTTCCTATTTTGTGGATCTTCCTCCACATATTTTCAGAAAAAGTATGCTAAGATGACTCTCCATTAAATGGTGCATCGTTCTGTCGATGCAGAATTCAATTTCAAGCATTTTCAGTTTCGATGTGGAAATTAGGGCTTTCTACAAAAGAGGAATTTTTGGGTGAGAACAGCATAGTATTTTTCTCCTCATCAAAACCGAAATTTAGAGACCTAGATCAGTAAATTTGGTTGGGTAAATCTCTGGGAAAGTCAAACCCTAGTTTGACCCTGAGCTAGGAGAAACCCTAAATACTAAAACTGCTAAGTTTTGGTACAGTAGCTATATTCTGAGATTGGAAACGTATCAGAAGCTGAAAATGGCAGGAGCCGAAGATAAAATCCTGATGCACACTGTGTCCAAAAGGCAGCCTTTGATTCCCTATATTCTGGGAGATATGATCTCTCCAAGTTAGGGTTCAAGCCTCTTCCAGAATTCATCCCTAAACAGGACACCTGGGGAGATCTGCTATATATTAGGCTAAAGAGGTCCAAATGGAATTCCTGAAGATGTTCCAGAAAGGGAACGGACTTTAATTTATATGGTCTGAAGTTCAGACTCAGAAGATGAACCAGTGACACGTGGCATGCCGTACAACTTCGCTGTTCTGAACAGTCTAGTAACAGGGCACCTTGGGAAAAGGATCATAAATCCCAAATGGTGAAACCAATGCTGATGAAACCTATGGTGTTGGATCCGGGACATATGAGGTTACCTCAAGGAGAAATTTCAGACACAGAGAATCAGTAATGTCGGAGATATCACAGAAACAGTAACAGGAATTTCTGCAGAAGAAATCAGAAAATTAGGGCTTCCTGTTCCGGGAGTTTCCCTTCATTGTTTTCAGAAAAGGAGTACATTGGACGACTCCAATTGAAGAGATCTATCTGTTCATCCAATCAGATCTGAAATATTCCAAGTTTTGAAAATTAGGGTTTCTGTGACAAACCCTAGATCAACGAACTCCGGGACAAGGACGGACACCTCAAATCGGTAAGATCTAATCCTTTGCTATTTCCATTTGAGGTTCTCATTTCAGTATGATATATCACATCAGCTTGGTGACAAGCTTGGGGAAGTTGACAAATTCCAAGCCTGGAAATATATGATCTCTTTGAAGAAAATGGATTGGACACCTACATGAGTATAGAGGTTCCAGTTTCAGAGGGAGACGAGGTTAGAAGCCTTTCACAAGAAGAACTTGGTCAAGGCCAAAGAAGACATCATGCTCATGCTGCAGAGGATGATGAACCATCCAGAAAAGAGATCCAGATATGAAAGTGAAGATTCTTCAAGCAAGGCTCTCACAGGACTCAAGAAGAACCTTCTCTCCATTTCAGCATTGATGCAAAAGGAATACGGGTTGCATCCATAGATGGTCAAGTCATCATGTGACCAAAAGGAAAGACTATCGATGATGCGGTAGTGATTGGAGAACAAGAAGGAGACTTGTACAAATTGAAGGGCCATCTAGAAAAAGCCTTGATCCATGACATAGTAGAGCCAAATGAGCTTTGGCATAGAAGGTTTGCACATTTGCATTACAAAGCACTACCTATTGCAAGCAATGCTGTTGAAGGTCTTCCAGAATTTCAAGCTATTTGAAGGGAAGAACAAAATCAGAATATGACCTAAAGAAACCAGTTGAAGAATGTGAAGATCTAGAATGCAGAGACCATGCAGTCATAAGAGTCTCTCAAATCAAGAACAACTTGAAGTGGTGAAGAATGCAGAAGTGGTGATGGCCACCTTGAATGGCCTCCCAGGATCGTGGAATTCATTCGTTCAAGGAATGTGTTCCAGAAGGAAGTGATTACATTTCAGAAGACTCTAGAAGAAGAAGCTCAAGAAGAGAAGGTGGGAGCAACTGAAGATCAAGCTCTCTCCATCCAAAGAAGATCCCTCAAGCAATGAGGAATATGAAGAAATCAACTCTTGAAGAACCTCTTATCCACCTCAGCATTTGGATAAGAAACGATGCGACTATGAATGAAGAAGACGATGAATCTAAAGGCTCAAGAAGGAGTCTACCCTCGAAACAAATAAAGATAAGTATTCAATTGTCATTTCATTATATTATTTTGTTATACATTTGTTTATATTCAATTTATGTATTATGCATGATAGGATGTTTGCATTAATGACAGTATACTACTAATATGCATGTGATGGGTAAGTAGCTCATGGTGCTATACAAATTCTCCATTGCTACTTATCTAGAATGAAACCTCTTTGCTGACATATTGGATTAGTGCAAAATCCCAATGTTTTCCTGGTGGAGATGGAAGGCATCTAGAAAGTCTCAGTGAGATATGGATGAATGTTGTATTGGATAAAGTAGTTGCATGATCATATATTTATGCATAAGTATTTGCCAATTTGAACATTCCTTATGAAATGTTTCTAACCATACAATTGCATTTGACTTGTAGGAAAGATCCCATACATAATCACCTACAAGCAAAGAAGAATGAAGACTTGTTCCGAAGAACACGTGATGACAGTTCAAAGACAAAGAATAATATGACGAGTGCAGTGACATCATTGATGCAGAACCTTCCAGCCACCAAGAAGAAAGGGAAAGTTCAAGAAGAATGATGTCTGGGTGCAGTATCGAGACCTGAAGAGAAGTTCATAGTTCCACCATGTAGTAGATGGAAACATCGTGGGATACAAAGCAAGATTCGTAGCATGAGGCTTCTCACGAAAAGAAGGCCTAGACTACGAAGAGACATTTACAGCCAGTAAAGAGTTGAAACACATACATGATGAGATTGATGAAGATCTTAACCTTTGCTACAAGGTTGAAGATGTAAGTCTATACACTAGATGATCATATAGAAGATTAGTAGCATAGGAAGCTACTTGTCACTCCGGTACAGAATGTTTCAGTGCATAGAGTACGAAAGACAGAGGGAGTCTGATGCTCCGCTTCAAAGGGAGTGATTGCAGAAGATCCTGAGGTTCGACATGGTACGACAGGATGGGAAGATTATTGATGATTCTAGGCTTTACTGAGAGTAAAGTGGATTCCAAGGTTGAAGGTGGAAGACCATTGATGCTCCTGTTATGTGTCGATGCACTATTGTTCTAGGTATGGTGGTGTGGCAGAATACAGATGGAATCTTCCTTGGACAAGGGAAGTATGCAGTAGAGATCCTGAAGAGGTTCAGGATGATGGACTGCATGACCACACCTATGGCATCAAACTTGAATCTATTGAGTGATGATTCTTCAGAGATGGTTGATACTATGATGTATCGTCAGATGATTGGGTCCTTGATGTACCTGAGACCAAATATTTGTTTTGATGTATGTTCACCTGATGGTTGCAAAGCATGCAGGGGTACAATTGATTATGGGCTCAAGTATGATGCGAATCTGAAGATTAACCTGGAGGGTTATGTTGATTCAGATTGGGTAGGCAGTGCCATCGACATGAAGAGTACTTCAGGATGTTGCTTCAGTATGGAATCAGGTGTGATCTCTTGGTTTAGCAGGAAGCAATCCTGTGTGGCACTGAGTACAGCTGAAGCAGAGTATGTCGTAGCTTGTTCAGCTAGTTGTGAGGTAGTATGGCTGCGGAAGCTACTGTCTGATATATTTGATCTCCAGTGGGATTCCACCTGTATACATTGTGACAACCAGAGTTGCATGAAGTTTTCAGAGAATCCAATGTTCCATGATAGGTCGAAGCATATTGAGATCAAATATCACTATATCAGGGATATGGTGCAGAGAGGAGCAGTGAAGCTCCTGTATGTTGCGACGGAGGAACAGATAGCTGATGTATTGACGAAGCCATTGGCTAGGCTGAAGTTTGAGTACTTCAGAGAGAGACTTGGTGTTCTCCAGATTGAGGCTTCCTCCCAGAGACAGTGATGAGATCCAGAGCCATTCTGACATGGTGAGAGGATTGGTTCCTTCCATGGTCAGATGTAAGGGCTGAGATACTTCGTCATGGTGAGAGGATTGGTTCCTTCCATGACTGATATGAGTACTGAGATCCATAGCCATTCTTACAAGCATGTCAGATGTAAGGGATGTGCCATTCTGTGCATGGCTAAAGGATTTAGTTCCTTCCATGGCAGATATAAGTGCAAACATATCTCTTCATTGTGGTTGAGAGTCTTCCATCCTTGGATGGGATTTTGCCATTCTGACGAGCAGGTCAGATGTA
>LPNX010923832.1:128834-383728 GCA_001517045.1 Pseudotsuga menziesii | reverse complement strand
GGATGCTCTTACGAGGTTTTTCCATGACCACATGTAATTCGGAGCCCTGGGAGATCCTATAGGTTGGGCTGTGTGCCCGTAATCAGTCCTGGGATGCTCTTGCGAGGTTTCGTGGTGAGACCACATGTAATTCAGAGCCCTAGGAGATCCTATAGGTTGGGCTGTGTGCCCGTAATCAGTCCTGGGATGCTCTTGCGAGGTTTTGTTGTGAGGTCACATGTAATTCGGAGCCCTGGGAGATCCTATAGGTTGGGCTGTGTGCCCGTAATCAGTCCTGGGATGCTCTTGCGAGGTTTTGTTGTGAGGTCACATGTAATTCGGAGCCCTGGGAGATCCTATAGGTTGGGCTGTGTGCCCGTAATCAGTCCTGGGATGCTCTTTCGAGGTTTTGTGACGTACGTAATAAGTCCTGAGGATTCTCCAGTATGGCCAGTGATGATGAAGACCTGCAAGTGGTGGGCCTACATCCAGCATGAAATAGGGATGGCTCTGTAGAACTTCTTATGACGAGATAGTACACACTTGATGATGACCAGTGGAGATCCAGATCGAGCTATGATCCAGATCCAGTTATGATGACTCTGAGAGATCCAGATCGAGTGATGATCCAGATCGAGTGATGATCCAGATCCTGTCCAGAGAGATGATCCAGATCGGGTGATGATCCAGATCCAGTCCAGTGATGTTGATCTAGATCGAGTGATGATCTAGATCCAGTGATGCCAATTTATGATGATCTAGATCGAGAGATGATCCAGATCCAGATGACTTGAAGATGAAGATGACTCAGATGATCCAGTTAATGCAGAAAAGAAGACCAGTGCTGAAAAATTGTGTCGATGTATATGATGGAGTGTTGATGTATATGTAACTTTGGAATGTATTCTTCTATGTATTTTATATTATTGTAACCCGATGTTTATTCCGGGATGTTTCTATTATGTATTTGAGTCATGTGGTCATGCCCCGATGTTCCGATCGGGAGGATTATAATTTAAACAAGTCATGTCAAGTCATTAGGTAAGTCCCCACAGTTTAGGGGCACTTGGGTCATTATACACTAATTAAGGTGTAGGCTCAAGTAATTAATTATAAGTTAAGCCTACATGGTTGAGTGCACTTCAAGTCAACGGAAGAATATAAATAGAGAGTTAGAGTCTCTCTATTTATCACTCGTGACTTAGCTCTCTTGCTCTCTCAAGTGTGGTGCACCTTTTGAGAAGGAAATACTTTGGCTTGACAGAAGACAGAATGCTGCTGTTGTGTTGGGAGGTCATCTTACTGTTTTGGGATCACATCTTGTGGTGATACTATCTTAGAGGAAGTTGAGGGGTTTTCTCCATTTATGGTTTCCCCTCCTAAAAGATTTGTGTCTCTTGTCTCTTGTGGTGTGCTTATGTTATTGCTGTGCTTGTTATTCTCTCAGTGAAAAGATCCTAACATAATGCTAGCTTAAATGTTGAAAAACTAACAAACATAACCCTCCAGGTTAATATTTTTATTAGTCTTATACTTGAGCCCATAATCAACTGTACCCTTCAGGTACCTCAGAATATGCTTTGTAGCAATCGAGAGAACATGTCTCGGATCTATCAGGAACTGGCTCAAGGTGTTCACAGCAAAGAAAATATCAGGTCTTGTATTCGTCAGGTACATCAAGGACTCAATCATCTAATGATACATCATGGCATCAACCGAATCATATGAGGCATCACTCAATAGCTTCAGGAAATGCCATAGGTGTGGTTAATTCCTTGCAATCCATCATCCCAAATCTCTTCAGGATCTCTACTGCATACTTCCCTTGACTGAGGAAGATTCCATCTACATTCTACCACACCTCCATTCCTAGAAAATAATGTATCATACCCAAGTCCTTCATTTCGAACTCAACAACAAGCTTTCTCTTCATATCAGCAATCAACCCATCCATACCTGTTACAAACAGATCATCTACATATAGTAGGAGCATAACTGGGTTTCCATATTCAACCTTGTAGTAAAGGTTGGAATATGCTTTACTCTTGGTAAAGCCAAACTGGATAGAAAGTTGTCAATTCTGTCGCACCATGTCCTAGGTTCCTGTTTCAAGCCGTATAGGGCTTTCTTCAATCTACACACATGAGACTCCCTATCATGTGTCTCAAAACCGAGTGGCTGCTCCACATACACTTCCTCTTCTACTACACCATTCAAGAAGGCAGTCCTGACATCCATTTGGTGTATCTTCCATTTCATCACTGTAGCCAGAGCAAGTACTGATCTGATTGAAATGTATCTAGCTACAAGTGCAAAAAAAAATTCGTAATCTATTCCTGTTTTATTGGAGAAGCCATGAGCCACAAATCTTTCTTTATATTTTTCTATGCTGCCATCTGTAGCATGCTTGATCTTATATATCCATTTGGAAGTCACCACAGACTTCCCCTCAGGTCTTGGGACAACATCCTAAACATCATTCTTCATGATCGATTGGTATTCTTTAATCATAGCATCCTTCCATTCTTTCTTTTCTATTGCTTCTTCATAGTTGGAATGGTTCTTTATCAATGAAATCACATAGTAAGGCTACATAAATGGAATAGGACCTGGTTCTTTTCCTTTCTCTGTGTGATTCATCTAGAGCCCCATATCTTTCTACACCTTGGATAGCTTCTTGCACCCAAGTAGGTTTCCTCTTGTGAGGATTATTCTCCTGAGGTGGATCTATAGGTTCTTGAGGTTCTTCTATTTCTCAATATTCTTCTTGATATTCTTCGTTCATGGTTGTGTCATGAATTCTGGGTGCTTCTGTTTCTTCAAGTTCTTCAACAGGTCTCTTTCTCTATTTGTTGTAAGTTGATTCTTTGTCAAATGTCACATCCCTGCTGATGTCGATCTTCTTGAATCCTGGGAATTATATTCTGTAAGCATTTGAGCTATCAGAGTATCCCACAAATATACCCTTCCTTCCTCAAGGATCTAACTTTGTCCTCTTTTCTTTCAGAATGTGTATGTCCACTGGACATCGACATATTCTGAGATGGTTGACTTCTGGTTTCTTGCCAGAAAAGACTTCTTCAGGTGTCTTATTCTTGAGTACTCTGTATGGAGTATGGTTCTATACATACACCATTGTTCTTGCAGCTTCTTCCCATAGATGCTTGGGAAGATCTTGATCATGAATCATGGTCCTTGCAGCTTCCATGATCATTCTATTCTTCCTTTCTACAACTCCATTCTGTTGTAGATTATATGGAGTGATTAACTCCTTCTTAATCCCTGAATATTTTCATAAGTCTTTGAATTCATTCGAAGTGAATTCTCCACCATTATCTGATCGAAAAATCTTGATATTCTTTTCTGTGTGGTTCTCGATCAAGGATTTGAATTCCTTGAACTTACTGAATACTTCAGCTTTCTTCTTCATAAAGTATATCCATGTCTTCCTAGAAAAATCATCAATGAAAGAAACATAGTATGCATACCCTCATAATGAACTAGATGACATCAGACCGCATACATCGGAGTGGATGATTTCCAATATTCCTTTTTCCTTGCTCTCGCTACTTGGAAATGTCTTATTTGTATTCTTTCCTTTTGCACATCCATTGCAACGGCCATTATGTGTTGGACACATCTACCATGATACACACTCTTTCAATCAAATTGGCCTAGTTAAACCACTATCCTAAGTTTAATTGACATCAGTGGAGCATTAATTTCCATCATCCCAGTCACATCCATGCCTACCTACAGTCAAGGAGGCTAACTTAGCCTTTCCCTACAGTCAAGGAGGCTAACTAGAGCACTCGAGGGGTGATCTATGTGACATTAATGTACCTAATTGCTAACTGGTGGTTACTTTCAGTTCAACCAGTCAGTTACAGTCAGTTAAGGTGCCTCCATTCATTAAATATATTATTTAATGATTATTTAATGATTATTTATTATTATTTAATGAACTTGAGTCAACAAGGCGCCTCCACCAACTTCTAATGGTCAGTTTAGCTTCAGTTAACCTCATCAGGGTTCATTGGAGTCATGCAGTACTAGCACTTGATGATTGGATTGCTATGACGTGTATTTGATCTCCTTCAGTTAAGATTTAGTCATTTATTGCACTCCAACTTCAGTTAGGGTTTGGTGAGTCAATTAGGGTTTTGGTCAAGTGCTTAATAGAGTGATATTGCATGGAAAAGAGTCAGTTAAGCTAGACTCACTCATTGAATTCGAATTGTCTCCTTAGGTATTCGAATTCTTCATGGAGTTAAGCTATTGCTCAGCATGGGAATTGTAACCCTTTATTGTTTATAAAATATACAGAGAGGAAACCTATTCTGGTTCCAATTATTGCTAATTCATGAGTATTTGTTAATTATTCTTTGATGATTTTGATTCCTAGTTCCTAGATCATGTGCAATAATTAATATGGTATCAGAGAATATGGAAGGACGAAGAACAATCTCTCAAAAACAAGATTTTTGACAGATTTCTCCATGAAATTTGAACAATAGCTCAAAAATCCAGCACTGCACCAGAAGCCAAGGCTTACCACTCAATATCCCAAGTAAAGAACTTGTTGATCAAGCTTGCTTGATTAACTATGCTGGGTGTGATGAAAGCCTAGAATGTGCAGGCTGTCTGACCTTAGGGTGCCCTTTTTTTTTTATTTGCATATTTTATCAGGTACAACTTCGAATAGACTCATCAATCCCTCTTCTCACCCCATTCACAAGCTATTCGGAATAGAAGTTGAAGATGATTGCATCTCTGAAGAGACGAGGTCTCTATGACGTGTCTATTGGAATTGGAAGAGAGACTTATGAGAATGAGAATGACTGGATAAATGAAGGTGACAGAGCCTTTGGATCAATAGGTCTGGCCCTTGATGATGACTTGTACTACCGTATTCATTCTGTTGAATACCCAAAGGAAGTCTGGACAATATTGGACAAAAACTTTGGAAAGCACAATGAGGATCATAATAGTACTTTGGAGATCATAGCCAGCACCACAAGAGTTCTTCACTCAAAATACTCAGCCTCTACTCTCTTTGATGAAGTTGTTCAAGATGAAGATGAAGCAGAATCTTCTACACATTCAATTCGAATTGAAGAAAGTCTTCATGAAGTGACTCCTTCTCCTGATGCTCCAGAAGTTCATGAGATCTCTGATATCTCATCTTCTCATATTGATGAAATAGAAGAAGAAATTCGAATCTCTGATATTGAAGAAAAATACTGTTGCACTTCCATGCAAACATTCACCGGTGATTTTCCTTTGAATTCTGTGCAAAATTTACCAGTAATTGCTTCCGAAAGTGAAGAGAAATTTGATTTTTCTCCCTCTAATGTTGCTGCTGGTGTGAAAATATGTAAAAAATTGGATATTTTGGAAGAAATATCATATTATAAGAGTGACACATTCACTCCCCATGATCTAGATCTTCCAGTAAAATCCTGCAGGATTGCATGCACCAAAATTCAGAATTTTGAAGAAAAAGACAACTGTGCATCCACCGTCTCGGTTGACCATAATTTTGGATCTGATATGAACCTTATTGGATCTGATATGATCTTATTTGGATATTATCTGATATTTCTTGGTTCAAAATTTCAGGTTCATAAACCTCCAGTACTGCTTGTGGCTATTCTCATCAACGATGTGAAGAAACAAGTACCGCAAGTCTCCTACAAAACTGCTGCTGGGGATTTTATTTCATTTCATAGTTTTGGATCTGTTGTGAACTTATTTAGATATGATTTAAATTCTGATCTGATATCATTTGGTTCATATTTTAAAATCCAAGATCTTTCAGTCATGCTTGTAGCTGCTCTCACCAATTCCGATGTGAAAAATCAAGTACTGCAGTTCTTCTTCGATTTTGCTGATGGGGATTTGGTGTTAGTTTCCTCTTATGAGGTTGCTGATATTTTATTTTGTGATTCATTATCTATTTCAGAATATATATCAGATTATGGAGCTCAATCATTTTCTCTCCATAGTCCCAGGGATTCTCTACCTTTGGTCACAAGCTCATCTCCTCACAGAACTAGTAAAGAGGAAGACATTCTGCATCCACTTGGACACTTGCTCCTAAAAATTGGGGCTGATTTTACCACTCTTGGTTTGCTGTCCAAGGATGCAACATTTCAGTTTCTTGAGTGTTCCACACATGGTTTGAATCCTCAAGAACCTTTGCTCTCTCTTCAGATGATTTCAGTTGTTCTACATGGGTCCAGTTTTCATCGTGCAGCTGTTTATATTTCTGATTCAGTTGAGTGCATTGTTCTTCTTCCAAAGTGGAAGATTCCTCCAGACATATTCATTTAGTTTGGATTCATAGGTTCACATTCATTGTCTCAGGATGTTGCTGCATAGAAGAACCAATTCTTGATTTACTGCTTAGTTTGAGGGGGGGTATTTTTCCCATGAGGTTTTCCCCGTTTCCTTGGTTATATTAAGCAGTTACTTTATTGTACAGGGTGACCTATGGCCTTAGTTTCTAGGGCCCTATCATTTTATGCATCTATTTTTTCTAACTCTTCCTGAGTATAGCTTAAGGGGGGGTGTTGGAGACATCTACCATCATACACACTCTTTCAGTCAAATTGGCCTAGTTAAACCACTATCCTAAGTTTAATTGACATCAATGGAGCATTAATTTCCATCATCCCAATCACACCCACACCTACCTACAGTCAAGGAGGCTAACTTATCCTTTCCCTACAGTCAATGAGGCTAACTAGAGCACTCCAGGGGTGATTTGTGTGACATTAATGCACCTAATTGCTAACTGGTGGTTACTTTCAGTTCAACCAGTCAATTACAGTCAGTTAAGGTGCCTCCATTCATTAAATATATTATTTAATGATTATTTATTATTATTTAATGAACTGGAGTCAACAAGGTGCCTCCACCAACTTTTAATGGTCAGTTCAGCTTCAGTTAACCTTATCAAGGTTCATTGGAGTCATGCAGTACTAGCACTTGATGATTGGATTGCTATGGCATGTGTTTGATCTCCTTCAGTTGAGATTCAGTCATTTATTGCACTCCAACTTCAGTTAGGGTTTGGTGAGTCAATTAGGGTTTTGGTCAAGTGGTTAACAGAGTGAGATTGCATGGAAAAGAGTCAGTTAAGCTAGACTCACTCATTGAATTCGAATTGTCTCCTTAGGTATTCAAATTCTTCATGGAGTTAAGCTATTTCTCAGCATGGGGATTGGAACCCTTTATTGTTTATAAAATATATAGAGAGGAAACCTATTCTGGTTCCAATTATTGCTAATTCATGAGTATTTCTTAATTATTCTTTGATGATTTTGATTCCTAGTTCCTAGATCATGTGCAAGAATTAATATTATTTTTGTCTGCATTTCTGGAAGACCTTCAACAGCTTTTCTTGCAAGTGGTAGTGCCCTGTAATGCACATGTGCAAGACTTCTATGTCAAAGTTCATTTGGTTCTACTGAGTCATGAACCAAAGCTTGTTCTGGTTGGCCCTTCAATTTTTATAAACCTCCTTCTTGTTCCCCAATTGGTATTGCATCATCGAAAGCATTTCCCTTTGGCCACATAAGAACTTGGCCATCTAGAAAAGCAAACTTCATTCCTTTTGCATCCAATGCAGACATGGAGAGGAGGTTCTTCTTTAGTCCTGGAACAAACAATACATTTTTCATCTTCATAGACTTTCTAGAGTCTAGATTATAGGAGGATTCAGCAATACCTTTTATTGGATACTGGTAGTCATCCCTAAGTTTTACCTTGTGAGTTGACTCATGTTCAGATAGTTTCACAAATGATTCTTTGAATCCTGTCATATGCTTGGAAGCACCAATGTCTATAAGCCAATCATTGCTTCCATGTGAGATAGTTCCTGTGAGAGCGAAGATCAGCACACATTCTTCATCACTTTAAGAATCATCACTTTCTTATCTGATTCTCTTTGTGGAAGGTTCATTATTCTCTGCAACATGAGCATGATGTCTTCTCTTGTTTCCCTTTTTATTCTTTGAGTTCCCTTTGTTAGGGTAGTATTTGGATATGTGACCTTTCTCATAACATGTGTAACATCTAATAGTAAACAGATCTCTTCTAGAGTGTGAAATCTTACCTTTAGAGTGATGAGGGTCCCTTCTAGTTTTCTTGGTGTGGGCTGTGAGAGCTTGATCTTCACTTCCCATATTTTCTTCTCGAGCTGCTGTTCGAGCTTCTTCTTGAGATAATTCTTCCCATTCTTCCCATAGTCTGCTAAATTTGACTAACTTCAATTGAATGAAAGAGTCCTATTCCCTAGGTAGAACATTCAGGGTGGTCATCACAATATTTGCATTCTCCACTTCTTGATCTACTGCTTCCAATTGATCCTTGATCTGAGATACCCTTGTAAAGTAAGACTGGATGGTCTCTCCATTCTGGATCTTTACATTCTTCAGTTGGTTTCTCAGAGTCATCTTCCTTTTTATGTTCTTCCCTTCAAACAATTTGGTTAGGTCATCAAACATAGCTTTAGGTGTCTTTTGGGAGGACACCTATGGTATGAGGTGATCCTTGATTGAATCAGCAATAATCCTCTTAGCCATAACCAACTTCTTCTTGTGTAAGGTGTTAGCATCATCTCCTTCTGGAACTAGAACCTCCTCATTGATATAGGAGTCCAACTCATTCTCTTCCAAGACTAGGGAGATTCTATACTTCCAGGCTCGAAAGTTATCATCTCCCTCAATATTTTCAGCAAGCTTGGTATGATGAAACATCTTAACTGAGAACCTCAAATAGAAATACAAAATATTTAGATATTACCAGGTCAAGATGTTGGACCTAGATTTGGAGCTGAATTTCTGCAATGCTGGTTCAGGAGCACATTAGATTTGGATTTTATGGAGTTCTGTCCAACCAAATTCTTTGATCTTGATCTCTAAACTTCGATTTTGAGGAGGAGATCAATCCACGCCTGGGCTCACTAAAAAATTCCACTTCTATGGAAAGCCCTAATTTTCGGCAGTAATGTTGGGTCCAAAATTGAAAAATATCAGAATCATATTATGCTTCGACAGAAATATGCGCCCTAGGGAGGAGAGTCAGCCCAACCCTCTTTTGATTAAAATATGTGGAGAGAGATCCAAAAAGTAGGAAGCCCTAGTTCCCGCAACTACACAGTGTCTTCTTCTCAGGTTAGCTCTGATAACACGTTAGATTTTTATCATTTAAGCGAGCATCATATTAGGATCTTTTACTGAGAGAATAAAAAGAACAAAAATCAAACACAAGAGACAATGAACAGAATTTTTTTCCTCAGGGAAACCATAAATGGTGAAAACCCCACAACTTCCTCAGAGATAGAATCAACACCAAAAGTAAAACCCCAAAATAGTAATATGATCTCCCGACAGTAGTAGCCTCTTTCTTTCTAGCCCTAGCAACTTCTTCTCTATCAACTATGTGTACAACTGAGTGTGAGTGAGTCTGTGATAAATAGAGAGGCTCACTCTCTATTTATACTAATTCCCAACTTGAAAATAACTCACTAGGGTCGACTTCACTAGGTTATTCTAACAACTTTAGGGCCCTGGAACTACAAATACTTTAACCCTTGAACAATAGGAGGGTTACCCACAATGACTTGACATGACTTGTTTACATGATTGAATCTCCTGATAGGAACATCGGGGCATGACATGACTCAAATACATTACAGATACTTCCTGGAATAAACATAAAGGTACAAGACATAAGATATACAAGTGAATAGATTCCACAGTTACAAATACATCAACAGCTAATACTGCATCTAGGCTGATCCTGCCTGAAGGTTTATCTCCACAATTTTTTTCAATTGAGCTGATGTACAGGCCTTCCATTCCATACAATGTCACAAATTGGAAAGTATTTAATGACGACCAGTAGATAATGGACTTTATTTCAGCCTAGGAGACCTTTCAAGGTATGGCTATTGATGGGGTTGAACATGAAAAATCCTTTTTTGATCCTTTGAATATTATTTTGAAGTCAGTCATCAATTTAGAAATTTTTTACGATTTACAAGACAAGTTCAGGAAAACCACCAACTGTAAGACTCATAGCTCATCCCTTAATTATGAAGCCATCAATCAAGGAATTGAACAAAATCTCTGCTTCATCAACCTTGGAATTCGTTGTTCCGAGGAATAAAGGAGAATATTTATCAATATATATAGAGAATTCAAAATACGTCTTCACCTGAATGTATGACAAAATCAGAACTTTTGATACTAGCATCATGCACCACAATATCTCGATGAAACCATAAATGAGACCATACAAGAAGAAGCTAAGGAAGATGCATCCCATCTTGGAAAATTTTGTAAAGAAAGAGCTCGATAAGTTACTGGTAGTAAGAATCATATTCCCTATCAGACATACATAGTGGATTTCCAACTTGGTACCCGTTCGGAAGAAGAATGGTGATATCAAGCTCTGTTTTGATTTCACAAACTTGAACAGAGCTTCTGAGAAGGACAATTATCCTATTCCTCCTATGGAGCAGATTCTATAGAAGGTATCCAGGTCTAAAATGTTCTCGCTCCTCGATGGCTTCTTAGGGTATAACCAAGTCGGGGTTTCCCCTGATGACCATCTTAAAACAACCTTCCGAACCCCTTGGGGAACATATGCTTACAGGCGGATGCCATTCAGGTTGATAAATGCAAGAGCTATGTTCCAGAGAGTTATGGATATATCTTTCATTGTAACATCCTAGATTTTTACCCTATTTGAATTAATGTATATTATGTAAATATTATATGGAATCATGACAAGGATCTCAAGGCCAAGGCCCTGTCATTGATTAATGCTAGTATAAAGGCGATCATGTTTGATTCCTATGGTTTATGTGCTAAGTCAAGAACGCGTGTATACATCATGTGAATGTTCATTTTAATTAAAAATACCCACAAGTAGCTATGTCAATGCAACATTAAAAGAGATGAGGGCATGATTTCCTAAGGATAAGGGGGGGGGAATATTTAACCTTTGGGGCCAATGAGCAAAAGAAAAATGTTAGTAAAAGAACCCACAAGAGTTGGAAACTACTTTCTTGTCTTATTCAACCAACCACTTAACTCTCCAAGGGTAGTTGGGTGTTATTTCCTTGGGGAAAGGAGGAGTATAGGAAACTGTCAGTGCTGGTAGGGTTGTCAGTTTTGACCCCACACTTTCCTAAGAAATATCTCTCATCAATTACCCTCACATGGAGGAAGAGAGCCATAGGATTCTTCACTCACAGAGGTAGTCATAAATCACCACTCACACCTAGGATATTTCCTCATGCACTCACGTGGTTGAGATTAGTCACGTTTTTTGTTGTTGTGTGTTTCCCCTCACGTGGATAGTCATTTTCTTCAATTTCTCCAAGAAGGAATTTGTTTTGGGTAAATCCAATGAGTGGGAGAAGAGACCCATGATTTATAGGTGTTTTTAAGTCCGTTTTAGCCACCTTAGGGCCAAAACGTCCCTAAAAATCTAATTTCTATTAGGGATTGTTTTCACCTTTCTTGGCAATATGTTTTGTTTCCAAACTATTTTTTCTCAACCCATAATTTTGTATCTTGTTGTGTATGCCTTTACTGTTGTGATTTGAACTATTTTTGGAGTGGAAATGGGGTCTGAGATAGCTGGATAAACCTAGTGTAAGAAGGAAACTCACAGATAGAGCTAGAGGGATGGATTTCTTCTTTGCACAACCTGAATAGCACTGGAAGGGAACGCATGGCCCGAGGGGCTGTGTAGAAGAGAAGGGGTTCTTCCTTGTGTTGGGTGGGTAGATGTTTTAGAAGTCAGGATAGATCTAGTGTAGGTTCCCATATCTCTTTGGTTGGGCTCACTAGCTTAGCAGTAATCCTTTCCAACTCCTTTACATCCTAATAAACCAAACTATGTTTGCTTGGCTGATTTTTGTGTATCCTTGGCTACGTGTGAGCCTCCTAGTGTTCCCTTAATCCTTGTGGGGATCATTCCCATATCGGGGGTGGTAGTGTTGCTGAGAGATTGATGAGCGAACTGGCCTATGATTGGGTGCAACGTTGCAGCGACATAGCTGGTTGTGGGACAAGCTTCTTTCAAGATAAGTATTCTTGTGGCTAAATCCTTGCAACTATGTTTGTTTTATAAATCAATATGAACATGTTAAATGCTATGAATGAAAGAATTTTCATCGTCTGTTTGATAATCATTTATGCATTTGTGTATGATTTTATTTCATTGCATTTTATCTTACATTCATGACGCTTAGTTTTCCAAGATTAGCTAGATATCAGCTGTGTTAGGCGCATCCTCTCCACTGAGTAGAGGGGTGGGGACATGAAAGTTTGGTATCAGAGTAGAAGTTTGTAGCTTTGGGACTTAATGGGACATGAAGAAATAGGCTCTGAGTTAGGAGGAAGGAGCTAACAGTAGAAAAGTATGATTTTTTCTAAGTATTTTAGAAGACTCTCCTTTGTGTGTTGGCTGAGAAACCTGAAGAGGAGCCGTAGTGGTAGATGGGTTGACTAAAGAAGAGCCAATACGTCAGTCGCATTGTCCAAAAGGAGCCACAACAATGAAGGTGTTTCCTCCTATCTGCTGACATGGAGGAAGGAAATCAAAGATATATCCGCAACAGTGGAGACTTCGACGTGTTCTTTCCCGACCCGATGGGTGTAAGTTTAAGTTCGAGCCACAATAGCAGATGGGAATTTGGGAAGGAGCCGATGAGTGTCAACCAGTTCGAGCTGACGAAAATTTTCAAAAAAAATTCTAGGGAAGGGGAAATCGACTAAGAAATACGGATTCCGCAACGGCGGATGAAAGATGAGGAAGGAGCCGATGAACGTCGGGTGAGTCGAGCCAACGAGCATTGGGTGATTCAAGCTGACGAGCAGCGGATGGAAGACGAGGAAGGAGCTACAATGGTGGATGAAAGATGAGGAAGGAGCCAATGAACATCGGGTGAGTCAAGACGACAGATGTTGGGTGAGTCAAGCCGACGAGTGGTGGCAGACAAAGGAATTTTGAGCTGCAGCAACGGTGAAAAGTTGAAGATGGAGCCAACGAAGAAGCCGGTGAAAGTTGAATATGGATCCAACGAAGCGGCGAATGAAAGTTGAATATGGATTCAATGAAGCAGTGGATGAAATTTGAATATGGAGTTGAAGAAGCAGTGGGTGAAATTTGAATATGGAGTCGATGAAGCAGTGGATGAAATATGAAGATGGAGCTGCAAAGGTGAATGAGAGACAAAGATGGAGCTGCAATGGTGGATGAAAGAGGGATATGGAACCGATGGGTGGTGGAGGATGGAAGATGAAAACAATTCTGACATGGTGGGTGAGATTCGAAGATATTTCTGACAAAGTGGTGGGTGAAATTCAAAAATATTTTTGACATAGCGGAAGGAGACATCAGAAAGAAAATTAAATTTGCGCTAAAACAGGGATTTTCAGCAAGCTTTTCAGTGGGATTTCAGGGGCCAAAAATATGGGAAAATGGCAGCATGTATATGCGCCAGATTGCATAAACAAAGGAAGCCACTCTTTCTGAAAAGGAAAATTCTGTGTTTTAACAAAGTTGTCAATGTATGATGTCCCAAAAGAAAGTAAGTAATGTATGGTTCATGTGAATGTTATGACGCTAACAAAAAATATTTATTAACACATTTTGGAGAATTATAGTCACCTTCAAAGAGAAACATTCCACGTAGTGAAGATTGGAAGACTTGAGTTGTAGTTTCGCCATGAGAACCTACGACATGTATGATGATGCACAAACCCCAATGATGATGAGGAAGATGTTATGGGAGAGAACATCAGAGTTGAGAATGTTGAGACAGAGTCAAATGGGAGAACATTTCAAGATACTCCCCTAGATCTTACAGCCACCATGAGAAGCTTAAGGGTAGAGATGCAAAGTTGAAGGGTAGATAATGAAAGATTAGTTAAGGCTAAGGAAGAGAAAAATCAGTTGAATGTAGCCATGTTGTATATTTTGACAGACATCCAAAGGAGGATGAACTCTAGGGACTGGTCAGTAAGAGCAGAAGGAAGTAAAAGCATTGCTAGAAGAAGAAATAGATCTCCTAGTGGGTCATCTGACTCTAAAGGATCCACTCGTGGTTCAATTTCTTCTTCTCACAAGAGTAATAAAAAGAGGCGCTACCAAAATAATTCTCTTGATGAATTTAAGAAATAAAAGGCAACCTAAATTTAATGGTGAGATAAAGAATGGAAAACAAGATGAAGCTTGGCTTCTTGGGATGAGAAAATACTTCCAAGTCCAAGACTACTCTAGAAATATGAAGGCTAGGGTAGCTTGTTATGAAGAGAAATTCCTATGGCTTGGGGTACCACAACAGACAACTTGAATCCAGAAACCAATCCTTTCCAATATGCAATAGAAATTAAATATCTAACACTAAAGGATCAGACCTCGTACCTTATTCCGGACAGTTGAAGTAGATCCCCGTTGAGCTTTCCAACTTCAGCTTGAATTGATAAATCACTTCCTCAACAACAAGTAAACAAGACAAGCATACTATACATATAGGTGTAAGATCTATTCTAGCATATATAATCAGCAATGTATAAGCATTTGAAATCATCCATGGATAAAATATTCATTCAAACATACATTATTGGACAAGAAAAGATATTTCTATTAATATAAAATTAGAGATTACAATGGATACAATCTCTGTCAGTATGTCTGCAAATCAGAGAAACTAAATCCCCCACTTGGGCCTCCACAACCTCAATCCTCCATCTCTCGATAGCAATCTCACAAGCAAAAGGCAAGCTTGGGAAGAACACAACAGTGCTCCAAGGGAAAAAGGGATGTAGACTCAAGCACAAGTTCCTACAACAATAGACTATAGTTTCTTTGCTCTCAATTCTCTTATATGCCTTCAATGTATCAATGAGTTCCTTATATAGCTTTTCAAAGGGGTAATGAAAAGTCAAATCCAAGCGATATCAAGGAATATGGAAGGCCAGGAGTCAAGTGAGTCGGATCCATGTCAAGGAAAACTCTAAAAGGATTTGGATTTTGGACACATCTCGATGTACGCAGTTTTAGGGGTCAAACCCGCGTATATACGCGATTAGGGGTTTAAAAGTCACGTGTATTCATTTTCACATATTTATAGGGATGGTCTAGGAAACATCAAAGGACAAAAAATGGTCCAAGGGGTCTAAGGAATCTACAAAGGGACAAGGGAAGGCCATACAAGTGTGATTCACCTAGAGTGGTAAAATCAGCTATAACATATGCCCCCTAATGTGTGAGGTCAGAGGGGTCATACGATGGCCAAAATACATTATAATTCCATCCCAAAAGTGGAGTGATGAAGGATCCCAAATGGAATACCAGCCACCCAATCAACATAGTACACTGATACAACTCTACACATAATTCCAAATACATATAGCAGTCTTAGATACATAAGAGTACAATGCCCATGAATAGGCATGATACAAAACATCACATAAGTGGTCATCACCACATACAATATACATAGATTAGAATCTCCATGATGAAGATATACAAAGTAGCATGATATCCATAATGGCTGAAGATATATAATGGATCAAGATCTCCATAATAGCTGGAAATGTCTGACATATACTGGAATCAAGTCATGAGAGATGAAATCTCATGAACACTGGCACGATCAAGGAGATAGCATATAAGAGATGCCACCAATCTGGAGGGTCTTCTACACAAAACGATACGAGTACATGTCCTACTATGTGAATAGAAGTGTCGAGTTCGAACATAGTAGTCCATCATCTGATTACCAGTCATTGATGTATACCGTTAACAGATGCGAGATCACCCATCGATAATGAAAATGGGAATCAAGGTACTAGATTCCAAACTAACAAGTGTGAATAAATGTGTTGAGCTCGAAGAATTGAGAGGATCCATTAATCAAGAGCCATTGATGTATTCCCAAAAACTGTCGATGGTGAGAGAACCTGCCACTGATGACTACAAGTCTCAAGGCACTCAAAAATGACTCTAGATTCCAATCCCAGAATAAATGATCTGGAGTCGATGGGATGAAATCTGCTGGAAGGAGGGAATTAAGGAATTCCCCATCATCCAACACGAGGTACTCAACAAAGATGTATAATGTGGAAGGACTCGATCATAAGGTGCATGAACCAGTAAATGTACCAGGAATGGTCAACATGCAAAGTTAAGATAACCGAGGAATGGTCGACTCAGGTTTCAACTTCCTTGGAACAAGAGCATAACGGAAAATGGTGACTAAATGAAGGCAGCATAGACTCGATATACAAAATTGGGGCATCTCTGCGACATAGGAGGCATGGACACAGGCTCCATGGAGACTGGAAGCTTAACCAGTCAGTGGAGATAAACTTAGATAAATGAGTGCAGCTCCTAAAGTCAAACTATAAACCCAACCAACGAATGTGATATAAAGTGCTCTGTTCGAAGGCGACACGACTCGACAGCTGCCAAAAGATAACATCTTTCCTTGTCCGTCTTTTTGGTTTTTTGATTTTTTTTGGAATTTTTCAAATATTTAAAAATCTTGAAAAAGAATAAAACTGCTTTATAGTTACAAACTAGGAGGAGATGAGTGTCATATAGGAAAAAAAACTAGCTCCAAGCATTGGAACATACCTATGCTCAATGCAAGGATACATGTGTACGATAGCGACACTCGGGGGAAAATCCCCTCCCGATAAAAATAGGGAATCAAGGCACAAGGATATATGAAAATGGCTCTGCAAGGGTAGAGATGAGACAAGCTCGAGCTATATGGCTGAAAAGCAATGTCAGGGAAGCCGACATAAGGCTCAATAAGGTAGGAAAAGCTCATGATAATGCAATTACAACTTGACATAAGGAGTCCTGAGGGAAATAGGCCAGCAAAAGATCAAGACGAGTATGAGGCTCTTGCAAAATGTCATGGCAATACTATACAATGGACTCCCACACCTTAAGGGACAAAATTTCATCATGGGCACCAAATGCAAATAAGGTGCTAACTAGGGTACCCTTGTAAGGTTAATCTCTACCACTCATATCATGCCACTTCTAAAACAGCAAGAAGGTTCTGTGACATAATCAAGTGGGTTTGTACTTAAGGCTATAATGAAATGGTCATAAGGTCATGAAAAATGCAAATGGTGATGAAACCTAACAAAAATGCCAGTTTAGACATGATACCTGAAATCAGTACGAATGGGTCAATCCAACGACTGAAATGGCACTCAAAAAAGGTCTCCTACATCATAAATTGGTCCAAAAACAGTCCAAAAGGATATCAAAAGGTCCAAACTATAGGAAAGGGGGTAAAAGTTTTCAAAAATTTGAAAAATTTCTATAAACAGTAAAAAACTCAAAACATTTGAAATTTTTACCCATTTGAGCTTAGAACTTCAACAGCGAATTCCAGGAGATCCAGCTAGTGGAATCCACTATTGTTTTTTCCAGGTACTTACCCATGCTCTACTCTTTCATTTTTATGCAAATTTTGTCAAATTCCATGGTGCATTTGATTTTCTAGGCCATTCTAAAATAGGCGTTATGGCCCACACGAAAATCAAGGGTTTTTTCACATATAGGGTTGGATATATGTGAAAAATACCCTTACATTAGTGTACATATGCGGCTGTTTGGCAAACAGTCGTGTATGCGACCACACTTAAGGTTTTTCAAATTTCCTAATGGACAAACTTCAAATTTGTTTTGCAGGATGGTCCTAGAATGGAGAGAACGTGAACATGGTGATGTAGAAGAGGCAGTAAGGGCAGCTCTAATCGCTCAACAAGCATTACGTGCATGTGGGATATACAAATTTTGGTGTCTTGTTGACTTAAGGGCCAAACCAGGACTATTGCAGATGTTAGTGGACTACTAGGATCTAGACTCAAAGTCGTTCCAGGTAGACGGTATATCCCTCACCATAGAAGTGGAGGACATATACTTTATTACTAGAGTTTCCTGACAGGGGGAAGTAGTGAACCTACATTCTCATGGGCCTGGAGGTGGCCTGACTATAGATGAGTACATTGCAGTGTACTGCTATCCGGACATGAAGAAGGTGGGGAGTCAGATCCCAACTAACTCCATACATGTGTTAGGCCTAAAGGCCATCTTACTGACACTGGGCAGGATAGCAGGCTTGGATTCACTCCACCAGGCCTTGCGGCCTCTGATGTTCTATGTAGTGGAGTGCATGAGACCCACGGTATATGATTGGAGCATTGCACTACTGGGCAACATGAAACACAAGTTCAATGAGTGTAAGATGGGAAGAGTGCGAAACTTCGGTTTTAGCAGCATACTGAGCACATTTTTATTCGAGCGTGTTCTAGGATTGAGCCCTAGAGTTGATGTTCCTCTACACAGGGTTCGAGATCCATCCCAACGACATTGGGTGGATGCGATGCATAGACTAGGTTGAGGTAGGATGTCCAACCCCTACCCAACTTATTTCTTTCTATGGTGACGATGACAGATAGTTGCCATCGATGACTACCCCTATGCGAGGATATATTTTCGGGGGGACCCGAACATGCGACTACCACTAGGATTGACATATGATGACACAGGTAACGAATCTCGACCCTCTCCTTAAAATTTTTGAGTTATTTAATTTTTTTTGTTTTTTTCTTCTGATTATATGGAATCAAAAGACATGTTTTTGGGTGATAATACATAGTGACATCTACCAAATGCATGCAGATGCAGGACCACGGTGGCCTGAATGCTTCCCTCATCATAGATGGAGGGGAAGAGGAGATGATATCACGGGTGTGGATGTGGAGCGGATGCTCGAAAGCATTCATACCAACTTCGTGAGGCTGACACATAGAGTACCCAAGGCGCAAGTCAAGGACTTTCCTGATGCCATGCAGCGTCAGGTGGTTGGTGTACCATGAGCATGCGTGTGGCTATTTCAACGGCTAGCTAGAGTCGTGGTGACATTCCATGATCACAACCCCCCTCCTTCTCCATAGGCTTAGATACCTAGGAGCGATACATTTTGTATTACCGTGTATTATATTTTGGTGGCTCAAGAGCCCCATTTTTGTATTATGACACTATGTATTACCACATTTTGGATGTTTATAAAAACTTTTATGATAATCAGTTTATTTATTTACATGTGTAAAAATTTGTGTTTCTGATGAGTTTATTGTGTATGAAACAAATGCCAATCTAACACATAGTTATCATATGAGTCAGAAACTTGATTATTAATTCTTGGAGTATGTATGTATGTTATATTGTCAAATTGTAATTCTAATAATCTCACACGTAAGAATATTCTTAATAATGTCGGATCTCTAACATGGTACAAACCATTAAGCTGTGACACTACTAACTTTGAATCAAGATGTACCTCAAGAGAGAGAATGCCATGTAGAATGGCATCCTGTAGGAGCTCAATAACAACACTATATTTAGCAACATTGTTTGAAGATGGTCGTAAACATATGCCTCTTGAAGACAATACCTGACTCATAGGAGTATAAATAACCCAAGTAGCAGAGGCTGAGTGTTGAGTGTGACAGCTCGCACCATCCGCGAATCCTATGAGGGTGGAAGATTCCATTGACATCTGCCAAAAGAAACAGAAACTAATCATAAACCTGATCACTATAAGAAAAATACCTACCTATGCAAAACTGTACAATAATATACAGTAACCAGCCTTGGATGAAAATCATGCATAGTACTTTTTGAGATAGAGCCTATTTCTAGGCTCCTCCAAGGCCGTTCCCTCATAATCCACTTACACATAAGCGCCCTTCTCTAACACACGTTTGACGACGTAAGGACCATGCCACATAGAGTTAAACTTTCTTGCCCCCAAGGGTTCTTTCACTTGATCCCACAAAAGGACCAAGTCTTCCTCACTAAACCTCCTTGGACGGATAGACTTATCATACTGGACCTTTACACGACACTTATTTACTTCTAGAGCCACCAAGGCATCTCGATGCTGCTCATCAAGTTGCTCAAGGTGGACCAAACGCTCCTCCAACAGGGAAGTGTTTGGTAAGAGCTCTATGGATAGCTTCAAAGAAGGAATATTGCACTCAAACGGCAATACCAACTCCACTCCATGTACAAGTTGATATGGAGAAAAACCCGTGGCAGTCTTAACAGT
Source organism: Pseudotsuga menziesii (assembly GCA_001517045.1). NCBI lineage: Eukaryota > Viridiplantae > Streptophyta > Pinopsida > Pinales > Pinaceae > Pseudotsuga > Pseudotsuga menziesii. Next base: position 363,576 of record LPNX010923832.1, on the reverse strand, counting down.
GGTTCTATACGCCCACAAAGCGGGATATAACATAATGTGTCAATTATTCTTGCTTTGTGCAATGGTTCGTTGGAGAACAGATTTGAGTGACTTGTTCACTGCTTCTACTTTTCCATTCACTTGAGGGTAGTAAGAGGAAGAATGCTCTTATTTGTACCCTAACTTTGATTCCAACTCTTCTGTTAACACTCAGAATGTACCCAGGTTGTGAAAGGTAGATCCCAAGTTAACATCAAAAACCACTTTAGAATGTATTTCTAACCTAATACAATTCAGAGAGGGATCTCTCACTATTTACAAAGTTTTTATACTCAGGATATTTCAATCAAACACAATCAGATGGTCATATTTCTGATGGGACAAATAGGACAAATTTGTTTTAAATTACTTGGTAAGACGGTCATGGAGGAGACCATTGGGGAATGGAGTCAATAATCAGATCTGAAATAGATTGCAAGCGGTAGGGTTTTGAAAGTTTATGAAAAGAGGTAAGGTAGGCACTGTTTCCTCAGTCTTGAGGTATTAGCAGGTTGATTAGTAGACAAAGGGAGACATTCCATCAAACAGAGCACCTAACTAGGGTGAATTCTACAAGACTTTAGAAGAAAATATTTTGAGAATGCTTAAACAATGGACCTAGAGAATGCAGGATGAATTCTAGCCCATAAAAACTAATTCTCAAGCATGAAATCAAATACAAAATGGAGTGGGAAATAGGATAAACAATCACATAAAGAAATTACTTACTGAAGAAAAAGATGGCACAAGAATCTCTGACATGAAAATTATTTTACATTCCTCCTCTGCAAATTTCAATCATTTACTGAAAAATTGAATCCATTAAAATGTAGAGCCTCTCCGCTCTTGAAAATCCTCCCTAAAACTATCAATTACATTTTAATTTATATAAGAATAACCTCTACCTAACTTTGAATTCAAAACCTAACTGAACTCTAAAAATAGAAACAGTTACAACAACGTTTCTCATGCATATCTCTAATGGTGATAGATGTGTGAAATATGGGAGAGTTTTTTATAACTAAACATGTGCCCAACAAAACCCATGTCTTCATTTCTCCAAAATCATCTCAATATCCTCGAAATATTCCTTTGAAGCTGATGACTCAAATAATAAAATTGTAGATTTCTGAAAAAATGACTTGTGAAAATATTTTAAATTCTCCCAACTTATGATTACTGTGTAACAAATGAAGGAGGTTTTTGATTATATGAGTGTTAGGAATAAAAAACTCTCTCATTTTTGTCAAATTAAATTCCATTTGTCCAAAACAATTCCTTGAATTTGATGGCTGAAATAGTCCTTTGGAAAACATGAAAAATGGCCTGTGCAACTGACTTTGTTGCTGCTAAACCATAGCAGCTGTGTGAAAATGGAAAGAGGTTATTGTGGATAGATATGTTGTAAAGAAAATTATCTCTCAGTTTTGCAAAATTCATCTTTATTTCATGTAAACAATTATTTTAATTTGATGACTAGAACAGTCATTTTGACATATGAACATTTTCCCTCTGAAGATGACTTTTCTGCTCCCAATATGTAGCACCTGGGTAAAAATGGAGATAGGTGATTGTATATCACAATGTTATTATGAAAAACCTCTTTCATTTTTTGAAAATTATTCTTTGTTTGCTGGAAACAAGTCATTGAATAAAATGACTAAAACAGTCATTTTCAGAAAAAATATGCTATGTAAATATGGCAGACTGTCTCCTTCCTTTCGCACGCAGCACACAAATGAAATAATTTTTCAAAAAAAAGTCACCTTGACCTTTACATAATGGTCAATTTCGGAGCCTTCACTAATTTGTTTCTCTTAAACCATTTTTCTCTGCGGAATTCACCAAAAGTTACCACGTGGAAAGTGGTTTACATTCCGCTACCACCTTTCCAATTTAACCACCTCACAACTATACCAGTTGATGAGTTTTCACTTTTTACATTAGCCATTGGATTAATAAGAGGCCTCTTTTTTACTTTGGAAAAAATATCCAAAACTATATAAGTTTGAATATAAATAAAATAATAGGTTTATAAAACCCATTTTATAAATTTCATTCAAAAGTTAATAAAACTTTTTGCCCCACTTGTGAAAAAATTATTTTTCTTTTTACCTAAACTTCCTTTAACTTATATTCTTTGCCAACTTGGAAATAGCTTAATGAGAAAAATTTGGAAACCAACTCAATCACCCATGAAAATTTAAAATTTTGAAGGCAATAAGACCAATTCCAACAAAAATAAATTTAGTGCTAACATCTTCCATCATACGATTCTGAAAGTGTGAGCCATGGTCAGTGACAAGCTCTTTCAGAATCCCGAACTGAGTAATAATCTGGTTGAATATGAAGTGTGCGGCTATCTCAACATCGGATTTAACTATAGGCATAGCCTTAGCCCATTTCATGAAGTAATCAATAGCCACTATGATATGATGATGCCCCCCAGCTTAAGCTGGGTTGCAATCCATAAAATCAAGCCCCCACTTAGTGAAGGGACCGACGGTGATGATGGGATGTAATGGGGTGGGTTTCAAGCGCATATTATGTGCAAACACCTATCAAGGATGGCACCTCTTGACCGCATATACACAATCCTTAATGATCGACGGCCAGAAATAACCCGCTCTTAAGATTTTTTGGGCTATAGAAAGCCCAAATAAATGACCACCACACGCCCCTCCATGGAAATCATTCAGCACTACCTCAGCCTCTTCATGGTTTAAACAATGTTGTAAAATGGAATCTAGCCCATGGCGGTACAAAGTGTTATCCACTATGAGTTAATTCTTAGACACGTGACGTAACCATCGTCGTTCATCTCGTGAGAGGTGAGTAGGGACCTTCAATGTTTGTAAATATATAATGATATCCCCATACCATGGGTCTAAATTTGATATTAAGATGTACTCATCAATAAATGTATCTTCACAAACCAACTCCTCATCCTCGCTTGGGAAATACAATCATCCTTTGAGTGAGGAAAAATTGAAATGGATTGACATGGTCTACAACCAAGAACTGGAAAAGGAGAATATAATGTCTCAACTGTTGAACCGCATGTACGGTAGATAAGGAAAGCTTCTCAACATGAGAATAACGGGTCTCCATGTCAATAAGATTCTAGATCAGATAGTATATGACATGCTCTTAGAGCTCCTCATCCTCTTGAATCAAAACCATACCAATCTTCTCCATGGATGCGGCCACATAAAGTAGAAAATCATGGCTATAGTCTGGGGGACTAATCACCGGGGCTGATGCTAGGGCTCACTTGAGAGCATCAAAGGACTCTTGGGATCGCTCATCCCAACAAAAGGTGGTGTCCTTGTTCAAAAGACGCATGAAGCCTCTAGTCAAATTGGCAAAATTGACAACGAATCTCTGTAAGAAGTTTTCCATGCATTGCAAACATTGAAGATGATGAATATTTTTCGGGGAAGACAACTGAAGTATTGCCTCAACCTTCAAAGGGTTGACTCTTATACCCTCTTTAGAAATGATGAATCCTAATAAGTGACCAGAATTCACACGAAAGATGCACTTGTGAGGATTTAACCTGACCAAATAATGGAGGTACCTTTAGAATACCAATCTCAAATGATAGGAATGATGCATTCTCATACAAGAATGAGCAGCAAGGTCATCCAAAAACACTTCGATAATCGATTTGAGATCGTGGAAGATCAAAGTCATCACCTGCTGAAAAGTAGCTCCAGATTTCTTAAGGCCAAAAGGCATTTTTCGATAGAAAAATTCCCCCAAGGACAAATAAATGCAGTCTTATGTTGGTCCTCAGGTTTAACTTGTATTTGATTGTATTCGAAAAAGCTGTCCATAAAGGAAAAAACCTCGCTACTCGCACAATCATCCAAAATCTGTTCAATAAATGGTGTGGGGAAATTGTCCTTAGGACAGGCATGATTCAAATCATGGAAATTAGTACATATGTGGATCGCTCCCTGCTTTTTGTCCATCAGAAAGGGGTTTGAAACCCACTCCGTCAAGGGAATGGGATAGATAAAACCGGCTTTCAATAGTTTCTCTATCTCTGCCTTAATTGTGGGTGCTTTCCTAGGATTCACTGCATGTAAACATTGTCGAACAACCTTAGCATTGGGATGAGTCTTAATCTCGTGTTCAACAATGTGAGGGTCATGTTGCAGCTGCAACATTTTCCCAAAATTCCAAAAAATTTCAGGACCCTCCTTTGCTTCGATTAGTTTGATTTTCTTCTTTGTTTTGATCTAATGATTTTCCAGAAAGATTTCTAATGCTTGGATTGATCTCCCATTTGTTTTAGATTTTCCTCTAACGCTTGAAATTGTTTGATCAAACTTGATTGTTGCCTTTGGATACAGTCTCAGCTTGTTTGCTCAGTTTGTTTCTCAATCAAATCAATTGTTGTTGTCGGTTTCAAAAATGCATTCATTGGCATCCCGCCTGTCTGCTACCAGCCTGCAATCAAGAAGCAGCGAGGAACCTGTTGCGGCTGCAACTGTTTCCCCAAATTTCTTAAATTTTGGTCCACTCCTCATGATTTAGCATTGTTTTTTTTTAATTGTTTGGATCCTTGAACCTTTTGGCCATGCTTTAAGTTTGGATAGGTTTGATGATTATAAATAATCTGGCTTAATTTTTGCTCGTGTGTGGAATTGTTGTAAATGTCATTTTTTAAAGTTTGTTTTTGCTGAGTTTAACGTGGATCATGTTTTTGTCATTTGCAAAATGCTATTTCAGAGGCGAAACAGTTCAATTGCTACCAGATTTGAAGTTTTCGTCACTTAGATCGAAGGTTGCTGTCCTGGTTTGCTTCCACTGTTGCGGCTCTCAAAGTAGTTAAGCCTCCGAAGTATAAAGCACTCCACCCTTCGATATGTGTCGCGTGGCTATAACCTTTCTTCTTCCGCAATTGCAGCTCCCAAATCGGCTAAGCTCCTGAATTCCAAAACGCTCTGCCAGCCGATGCATTAGTCTTTTAGTCGCTTGCCCGTAACTTTTTCTTCTTCCGCCGTTGCGACTCCCAAAGTAGTTAAGCCTCCGAAGTGTAAAGCCTTCCAACTTCCGATTGAGAGTTTTCCCACCTGCAGGTCATGTATCCTTAACATTTCCTTTTCCATCATTTTGGCTAGGAAATCTTTTTCGCGTCCGATGTCGATATCCTTCAGACTTTCGATTTAGAACTTTCCCACTTGAGGCTTAGTCAAAACTCTTTCGTTTATTAAACTTCTCAGATCAAGGGATGCACCTGGCCATTTTCTTGTGCATTAGCCATTTCAGGTGGTTTAAGTTAATGTTTTAAAATGCCATTCCAACTAATGACGCACAGTAATTGATTGCAGGTAGAACTCAAGGGACTGTTGGGGCGACCACGGTGTGAAGGCATAGCTTGACAGTTTTGTAAAAAATCAAATCGAAACCGGCAGGGTCACAAGGGAGACAAGCGAACGAAAAGACAAAATCAAAAGCAACAAAATACGCAGATCTAAAAAGTCCGTCAATTACTCAGCTGATAATGAGCTTGCGCAGAAAATATGAAAAGGAGGAATATGAAATGCTCGAAGAACCGAAGAGTCACACGTTTGGGGGGGAACCCAAGCGGTCTACTGATTTTGTTTAAATATTTAAAAGTTAGAAGTTACCAGGACTTTTTCCCAGTTAGATTTGTGAAGACATATTGTAAGAAGAACTATTTCCTTTTGCAAGAGATAATTACAGTTTTCCTGTTGGAGAAAGCTTGGTGGAATATTCAAATGTTGTGCTATGGATTTGTTGAAGAGGAATTATTTCATTTTCAGCTTTGTGTCCATTAACTGTGAGACCGTTCTAACTCTTTGAACCTATGTTCTTGTATGAATGTTCTCTGGTTTATTTTATGAAGATTTCCACTATGAGTAATGAGTGTTGTTCATAAACAATTGGCTATCTGGTTGTTCAAATATCTTTTAATGCTCATGCGTTTTGAAAGAAGTATAAGCTATCTATGATTTTTCATAATGCATGTACAAATTACATTACTCATTAATGAATGATAACTTTGCTCCATAGGGATAGGTTAGGTAGTTAGTTGTAATTTATTGTTGTGTGTGATTTAGATGCGAGAGAGTTTAAGACGAGAGGTAAGAACCTGCGCATCACATTGTGACCGCTCCTCATATTCTATGTCAATCTGAATGTTAAATAGGCACTTGCATATCATAATTAAGTCAAAAAATACAAAAATATACACGGTGGACAAGGACGCAATCAGTAAAACCTTTTGTTTTTGTTACTTGACCTACGGTATCCGAACTGCAAATCGGACGGATTCCCTACACCAAACAGTCATGGGCTAGTTGGGAACGTTGACTGGGGAGAATCCCTTGCTGTTGTTGACTACAAATTTCAAGGCCTCAATAGTTCTGGCGCTAGAAGGAGGGATTCCAGTGCATGGCTGGTCGTGGAAACCTATTTTCCCAAGATTACCCCACCAACAGATATTTGGAATCTTTTGACTTAACCCAAGTACATACGAGTTCTGGTTCTACCTGTGAAGCAAGTAAACCCAGTTTCATCTTACGATTTTCCTGACTCAGACTCCTGTCTGTTCACCTTCTTCATGGCTGGTGTAAATGTGAATCAACCCAACCCTCTACCGGCTTGGAGAGCTAGATCACCTTTAAACCTCACACCTCCATTGCATAACCTACCTCAAGCTTTTGATAAGATACTGCCCAATTTTGACCCGAGTGAAAATAATTCAGTAGATGATCACTTGCAAAGCTTTTACTTGGCCATAGAAGGATTAAGGGCTGGAGAACATGAAGATGTAGTATGCAGACTTTTTCCACATACCTTGAAAGGGGCAGCAGCTTCATGGTATTTTTCTGTGCCTGCAAACTCAATTCCAGACTGGGATACTTTTGAAAGAATATTCAGAAATAAATATGTAGCCCAGAAAACTCATGCAGCACTAATGAAAGGGCTAAGCACTTTGAAGAAAGGAAAAAAAGAGAAAGTGCATAGTTTCACCCAGAGGTTTGCTGCTTATCTTAAGAATTTTTCTGTAGCTGATAAGCCTTCTGATAAAGTTTTGATTGAATATTATACTTCAGCTTTAGGGCCTGATTTGGCCATGTTCGCTAAAATGAAAGCCAATCCTACATTGTCAGAAACTTATGAAGAGGCTGAAAGGGTAGAAGCTGAAAAAGAGAGCGTAGAATATTATTCTAAGCCTAAGGAGGAGGAATCACGTGACCTTGAAGGAATGTTAAGAATGATGCAGAAACTATCTAACAGGGTGATAGATTTGGAAAAAGAAAGGGAAGTTTAGAGAACTTACAAACCCTACTACCAAAAAAGAGAGAATGGAAACCAATGGAAAATGCCTCCACCAAAGTTACCATCAATGAACATAACAGAAGTAGGGAGCAATAATTTTTGCACTTTTCACCAACAACCTCATTCTGAAAAGAAGTTTCCTCAATGGTTAAATTCGATGACATTGGTGATGAATAAGTTGCTGGACTCCAAATTAACTAAAGATAGTAGTAAGGAAGAAGAGAAAAACCAGACCATAGAGAAACAAGATGATACCATGTTCTTATGGAATGGTGCCTCGCTTTTCAACACAGAAGAGAATGCTCCTAAGCCTGAATACCCACCAACAGCCACAAAAGGTACGGACTTAGCAATTAAAGACAATACAATAATTTCAAAGATTAAAAAATTGCAAGAGAATGTTAAGAGACAGATAGATGTGAATGTTAAAAATGACACACCTGAAGTCACTGCTGTCAACCAGGAAGCAGATCCAATCAATGAGCCTATCAAACAGGTAGGTGTTAATGAGGGAAACGCTAAAGAAACTAAAGAGCTTAAAAAGGATATACCCACTTGAAACCAACCAGGAGAAGAAGACATAGAACCAGGTTGGGAAGAAAAAACTGACACCCCACCTTTTCTTTTGACCCTAGAAATACTTAATCATAATGTGCATAATTGCTTGGTAGATTCTGGATCAGCGGTGAATGTTATGCCACTGGAGGTTTGCAAAAATATTAATGGACAGCCAGAGTCCACACCTTGGGATGTAATGCAATTAGATAGCATAGGTGTCAAAGTAGTAGGAGAGATGAAAAATGTCCTCATTCGCTTTTCTGCAAATAACAAGATATGTCAATTTATTGACATTATGGTGGCTGACATACCGGGTGGATATGGGCTTATTCTCAACCGATATTGGTCTGCCAGGTTGAAAGGTTATTTCGCTTCAGATTGGTCTCATTTATTGTTACCTCTCAAGGGTACCCCAAATCAGATTAAAATTTTGAGAGAGACTTACATGAAGCATACTGTCACTAAGCTAGGAGAAGGTAATGAATCTGCTGATTCTGTCCTAGTAAATTATCTAATCGAGCTTAAGCTAAGACATCATACCTCAAGAAAGGCTAGTTCTACAATTGACACTCAGTCTGAGCTCCTTCAACTTCCTCTGGCTGAAAAGGATGACGGTAGACTAATAGACATGGTCTCGATTTCAAAAATGGTACACTTAGACCATGGATAGATTTTCAGCCTGCACTGCAGCCTAGCCCTTTAACTCGCTGGATTGAAGAATTTTTAAGGGTCGGCACACTTTTCTTTTCTTTTGCTTTGTACATAAATAAATTGATATTGTTTTTCTTTAATACTTTGATGCTATTTTCTTTTGGTTATTGCTTTGATGCTGCTTTCTTAATTTTTACTGCTTTGTTTAGTAGTTCTTTTGGTTTTTGAATAAAGAGGAAAACTTTTGGTTGCAGCAGAAATGTCAGGGTTCTTAATTAACTGAAATATTGAGAAAAATACTATGCTTTGAAACATTGAATGTCTTCTAGTAGCAGTGTTCCTAATTGGCCATGCATTCATTGAAGTTCTACTTAACCCTTGTAAATAACTCAGAAGTAACGGGTCTGGAATACTATTTCGAGGCTCCATCCATTTCACATCTAAGATGTCCAAGGGAGTGAAAGTAGAGGACACATAGAAAGGAAGCAAAGTAGACAATACATCATATATAAATGATCCCATGCCATAATTTCAGAAAATCTAAAAGCTATCAAGAGTCAAAACTCCTAAAGAAATAATACATATCAAAGCAAAGTATCAAAAGCATGAATTTCAAATTGCCGAAAGTTCCTCTCCGTCTGTGAGATGAACAGTAAATTCTTCTCTCGCACAAAAGGAAACTATGGATAGAGGAGCCTGAATAAAATTCAGAAAGAAAGGTAGATGGAGGACTCACAAGAACTAAAGTTAAAATAGCACAAAAGTGCAATTGGCATGGGAATAAGGAACAAATGGATAGTCCTATTTATTATATGTTACAATCTTGTGGAGTTCAAGCTCAAAACTACCTAAGGATGGGTAAAATAAATCTCACTTATTTGGCCTCAAAAGAGTTATTCAGACTTGCAAATGTTTCTGATGTTACCATTTCCCAATGAATGGACTACTTCTCAATGATCTAAATGCATGAGTTGGCCAACTTAAAAATACAAACTTCTAGAAGATTTCAACTTCTATCCAGACAGTCTTGCACTGGGAACGAGTTAAGTCATAAATATGGGGTTCACCAGGTAGTCACCAATTGTTGTAGCTACAACATTTTCCCAAAATTCCAAAAAATTCCAGGACCCTCCTTTGCTTCGATTAGTTTTATTTTCTTCTTTGTTTTGATGTAATGATTTTCTAGAAAGATTTATAATGCTTGGATTGATCTCTCATTTGTTTTAGATTTTCCTCTAACGCTTGAAACTATTTGATCAAACTTGATTGTTACCTTTGGATACAGTCTCAACTTGTTTGCTCGGTTTGTTGCTCAATCAAATCAATTGTTGTTGTCGGTTTCAAAAGCGCATCCATTGGCATCCCACCTGTCTGCTAGCAGCCTGCAATAAAGAAGCAGCGAGGAACCTGTTGCGGCTACAACTGTTTCCCCAAATTTCTTAAATTTTGGTCCCCTCCTCATGATTTAGCATTGTTTTTTTTTAATTGTTTGGATCCTTGAACCTTTTGTCCATGCTTTAAGTTTGGATAGGTTTGATGATTATAAATAATCTAGCTTAATTTTTGCTCGTGTGTGGAATTGTTGTAAATCTCAATTTTCAAAGTTTTTTTTTGCTGAGTTTAACGTGGATCAGGTTTTTGTCATTTGCAAAATGTTGTTTCAGAGGTGAAACAGTTCAATCGCTACCAGGTTTGAATTTTTCGTCACTTAGATAGAAGGTTGCTGTCCTGGTTTGCTTCCGTCGTTGCGACTCTCAAAGTAGTTAAGCCTCCGAAGTATAAAGCACTCTGTCCTTCGATATGCGTCGTGTGGCTATAACCTTTCTTCTTCTGCCGTTGCAGCTCCCAAATTGGCTAAGCACCCGAAGTCCAAAACGCTCTGCCAGCCGATGCATCGGTCTTTTAGTCGCTTGCCCGTAACTTTTTCTTCTTCCGCCATTGCGGCTCCCAAAGTAGTTAAGCCTCCGAAGTGTAAAGCCTTTTGACTTTCTATTTAGAGTTTACCTACCCATGGGTTGCGTATCCTTAACCTTTCCTTTTCCGTCATTTCGGCTAGGAAAGATTTTTCACGTCCGATATCGATATCCTTCCGACTTCCGATTTAGAACTTTCCCGCTCAAGGCTTAGTCAAAACTCTTCCGTTTATTAAACTTCTCAGATCAAGGGATGCGCCTAGTCGTTTTCTTGTGGATTATCTATTTCAGGTGGTTTAAGTTAATGTTTTAAAATGCCATTCCAACTAATGACGCACAGTAATTGATTGCAGGTAGAACTCAAGGGACTATTGGGGTGACCACAGTGTGAAGGTGTAGCTTGACAGTTTTGTAAAAAATCAAATCGAAACTGGTAGGGTCGCAAGGGAGACAAGCGAAGGAAAAGACAAAATTGAAAGCAACAAAATACGCAGATCTAAAAAGTCCGTTAGTTACTCAGGTGATAATGAGCTTGCGCAAAAAAGATGAAAAGGAGGAATATGAAACGCTCGAAGAACTGAAGAGTCACACATTTGGGGGGGAACCCAAGCAGTCTACTGATTTTGTTTAAATATTTGAAAGTTAGAAGTTACCAAGACTTTTTCCCAGTTAGATTTGTGAAGACATATTGTAAGAAGAACTATTTTCTTTTGAAATAGATAATTATAGTTTGCCTGTTGGAGAAATCTTGGTGGAATATTCAAATGTTGTGCTATGGATTTGTTGAAGAGGAACTATTTCATTTTCAGCTTTGTGTCCATTAACTGTAAGACCGTTATAACTCTTTGAACCTATGTTCTTGTATGAATGTTCTCTGGTTTATTTTATGAAGATTTCCACTATGAGTAATGAATGTTGTTCATAAACAATTGGCTATCTGGTTGTTCAAATATCTTTTAATGTTCATGCGTTTTGAAAGAAGTATTAGCTATCTGTGATTTTTCATAATGCATGTACAAATTACATTACTCATTAATGAATGATAACTTTGCTCCCTAGGGATAGGTTAGGTAGTTAGTTGTAATTTCTTGATGTGTGTGATTTAGATGCGAGAGAGTTTAAGATGAGAGGTAAGAATCTGTGCATCACATTGTGACCGCTCCTCATATTCTACGTCAATATGCATGTTAAATAGGCACTTGCATATCATACTTAAGTCAAAAAATAAAAAATATACATGGTGGACCTGACAGCAACCGGTAAAACCTTTTGTTTTTGTTACTTGACCTACGGTATCCGGACCGCAAACCGGATGGATTCCCTACACCAAACAGTCACAGGCTAGTTGGGAACGTTTACCGAGGATAATCCCTTGTTGTTGTTGCCTATGAATTTCCAGGCCTCAACAGGTCGATACCTAGCATTTCATCGTAATACCAAGAAAAGATATCACGAAATTCTTTAAATAGCTCAGTGTATTCTTGAATCTCAGCATAGGAACATTCTGCCCCAATATAGACATTCTCTATCCTGCAAGGATCGTGAGAGATATTGATAGGAATCATTGGAGATATATTTTCCATGTTTCCATCAGCCATTGAACCAGGAGAGCTTAATGGAACCATAGGACTACCAATTCTCTCACTAAGAACCTCCCTAAAGTCCTCACACTCCAAGCGGTCAAGCTTGAGAAGAAAGTAAGATCTATGATGGAGCTCTTCCCATGGTGGCTCAACTCTCGACATGGCCTCAATAATCGCTTCGTCTGAAGGAAACACACTATCAAGGCAGTCATGCACATGAGAAGACTGTACTACCCATGCAGAAAGCACATAAGGGTCCTCCTCCTCCATCTGCGAAGAGGAAGGATTGGGATCTGCAACACACCCTACAATAGCTTAATAAGCTACCATAGTTGCAGGCAACGGTACAGCCATCATGATGGGCTCACTCGAAGTACTCGGTGTAGGAAGAATCCAAGGATCTTCCATATGACTCATGTGAAAAGACACCAATCTCATAGATGTCGAAGCCTCACCGAAACTAGACCCTATCATAAGAATAGGCACAGGACAACTAAAAATTCCCATGAGGGATGGATACATGCCCACACCCACACTCCCAGTTGCTGGCTAAGAGTGCTCTATAATCAGGATCGAAGCTCCCAAAGATGCGGTAATCTATGGATTCTTGAATGACATTTGATTAATCGTAACTATCTTCCCATTAAATGGAAAGCATACAATACGAACTAGTGAAGAAGCTATGGATTGCATACTGTACATCCAATTCCTACCCAGCAAGAGATTATAGTCAAAGGGTGCATCAACCACCTCAGCCTCTATCGCAACGGTCTTCCCTCCTAAATGGACCTTAAGGGAAGGAAGGATCCCGTGCGGTCTAAATGATCTCCCATCAAATGCAATCAACATGGTCACTAATTTAGACAAATCAGGGGAACCTAAACCCTTCCAACATGATAAAGACATCACAGAAGCAGTAGCGCCTTCATCAATCACAGTGCGCTTGACGGTCATGTTAAGACATTCTACATGAGTCAAAAGAGACACATAGTAAGGCAAGTGAGGCTGAAGTCCTGCGGTTTCAAATTTAATCACAGAGGAAGAATTATCATCATTCACACCAAGGGCAGAAAGCAAAGCCTTCCTTTGTGATGGACAAATCTGAAGTACTTCTAGTGCAAACATCACAGAAGGAGTGTGGCCCAAATCCTCAACAACAGAATAGTTCTGGACAGCTTGGGCATTAGGATTATGCCCCAAATGCTTAAGGAATCCCTTAGGAATGCGAGGTGCAGCTTCAGGGTTATCCACAGTTTTTTCAATACGTAAAGGAGTCCCTGGTGGATTAGGTTCCTTTCTTGGGTTGGGTTGTGACGAACCATATTCCTTCGCATGGGTCACAACTTTCCCAGCATGTACCATGTTAATGCAACCATGACCACTACCCTCTGGTAGATCCTGATCACCACCAGATTGATCATGGGTCCTCGAGTTCATATTTTGATTGTGAGGTAAAGGGTTAGTCAACATAGCTGGGCCCTGTGCTAAGAATATCAAGGATTCATCGATACGAGGGCATACGTAAGTGAGGTGATCCTCCTTACACAACTTGCAAGGAAATTTAACCTTACGTTTAGCTTGCTTTCCCCCCCTAGCATTACAGGCATTCTTGTCATTATTATTATAATTTTCATTCATATTCCCACCCTTATGATTATTCTTACCCTTCTTTTTATTTCGTCTGGGCTGCTGGTTACCCTTCTAGTCTGACGATTGCACTGAAAGCACACTCGTCGTTTGGGCAAGTTGAGATGAAGCCGTGGCTTGTCCCAAAGCAGATTGGTTGATTGACAATTGACTGACTTTTTTCACAACTGAATCCACAGTTTTATCACTCACACAACCAACAATTCCATCGGCATGTGGTCTAGGTTTAACTTTGGGGTCGAAACTAGAATGCAGGGCATTGGGAATGATCTCATATAACAAACTAGACTGAGCATAAATCAAATCTAGTTCATGTGACCTAAAACTAGCTTGTTCCTCATTTTGCACTCTGGATGTAGAAACATCCTTTGCTATATACGACAATAATGACTTAAGGAACCATTTGAGGAGGAATTTCGACGGTATAAAGGCTTTAATCAAGCTCTTCCATCTAAGCCACTCTTGGATATGATCTGAGATATGTGTGGCTTTATCCTACCGAAATGTTGACAAGATTTCTATATCAACGTCATAATGCACTGGTAGATGGAAGTGGTTAAGAAAAGTCATCGCTAGGTCATCGAACAAAGAGAATGCCCCCCTAGGTAGCTCTATATACCATTTTGTGGCAGGCCTTGTAAGGGTGTGTTGAAACAGCCTTAAAAGGATTGAGTCATGGTGTAAGGAATTTGAAGAGCACCATAGGTGAAAGGTAGTAACATGTTCACTCAGATCCTCTCTTGGTTTGCCCTTAAATTTGGGTATGTCCGAGGGAAGCTTAGTAGGGACAGCCGGCCAATCCAGGTCATGAGCTACAAGATCGTTTGTCAGTCTCAACAAGTTAGGAAGATTCAGCATTGTGAGGAAAGGGATCCTAGGATGATCAGGTCAATGGACCACTCCCTGATAGTTTTGATTCATATAGGTCTAATTACCATAACCAACATGGCCTTGTCAATAGTTGCCTCCTCCCATTTGACCCGTATGGGGTGGCGTGGAAGCACCATAGTGTGGTGTACCTTGACTACTTGGAGCTACAAAGCTGTAATTTGGAGAGTAAGTGGGTTGTTGATACCCACACCCATAAGGTGAAGAACCTTGTCCATATTATGTCCCATAATAGGGTCCACAAGTCATCGCATGAGATGTCCCATGAGACACTCTGTAAGTAGGAATATATGCTCCAGAAGTAGGAATATACATTTTGGAAGAAGGAATATACGCTCCGGGGAAAATCTAGTGCAAGTACTATGCAAAATGCAAGATGTAATGCATGATGATAAGCAAATATTTTTGGATTTTTTGAAATAAGAATGAGATATTAAAGCAAAAGAATGGTTCTACAACCCCCAGACTCTGCAAGCACACTCAAGAAAAGTACTAAGGTAAAATAAATCTAATGCACTAATCCTAAAACAAGAAATTGAAAATGCCATGACAAGAACATTCTTCAAAAAAAAAATTTACCCTAAAAAAAATGTATCTGGTAAAAAATAGAGGTGTATACAGACTCTAGCAGTATCGAAGGAGACTCAGCAATTATCAGAACTCACCCATAAACCATTCAACTTCCTCTAGAAGGAAAACTAAGGGCATACACGACTATTCGTAGTAAACTTGCGTGTGTGCGCGGAAATAGCAGTGAAACCCGCGTATATACATGACTGTGAGTTAAAAACTCATGTACAGGAATAAAGGTGCATAAAAATAAAGGAAAACAGAGAAGCTGAGACAAACTTCACACCAATCAAACATTACCAGGAAAACATGCCCCCAGACCCGACACAGAAACAAGAGAAAAAGAGCAATTCAAAGTCATTGAATGCCGATAGAAAATCCCCAAAGGACAACTACTAGGAACTCCCCACCGAAGTTGCCAATTTTGTTATGGAGAGAAATTCCTATGGCTTGGGGTACCACAACAGACAACTTGACTCTAGAAATCAACCCTTTCTAATATGCAATAGAAATCAAATATCTAACATTAAAGGATCAGACCTCATACCTTATTTTGGATGGTTGAATTAGATCCCCGTTGAGCTTTCCAACTTCAACTTGAATTGATAAATCACTTCCTCAACAACAAGTAAACAAGACAAGCATACTATACATATAGGTGTTAGATTTATTCTAGCATATATAATCAACAATGTATAAGCATTTGAAATCATCCATGGATAAAATATTCATTCAAACATACATTATTGGATAGGAGAAGATATTTCTATTAATATAAAATCAGAGATTACAATGGATACAACCTCTGTCGACACGTCTGCGAATTGGAGAAACTAAATCCCCCACTTGGGCCTCCACCACCTCAATCCTCCATCTTTGGATAGCAAGCTCACAAGCAAAAGGCAAGCTTGGGAAGAACACAAAAGTGCTCCAAGGGACAAAGGGATGGAGACTCAAGCACAAGTTCCGTCAACAATGGACTATAGTTTATTTGCTCTCAATTCTCTTATATGCCTTCAATGTATCAAAGAGTTCCTTATATAGCTTTTCAAAGGGGTAATGAAAGGTTGAATAAGAGTGATGTCAAGGCATATGGAAGGCCAGGAGTCAAGTGAGTCAGATCCATGTCAAGGAAAACTCCAAAAGGATTTGGATTTTGCACACATCCCGATGTACATGGTTGTAGGGGTCAAACCTGTGTATATACGCAATTAGGGGTTTAAAAGTCAGGTGTATTCATTTTCACATAATAATAGGGATCGTCCAGGAAACATCAAAGGACAAAAAATGGTCCAAGGTGTCTAAGGAGTCTACAGAGGGATAGGGGAAGGCCATACAAGTGTGATTCACCTGGAGTGGTAAAATCAACTATAACATAGCCATCTTCAATTTGACTGGAAGAGCATGCATATGGTGGGAGCACCTCAGGAAAGGAAAGAAGATCAATGAAAGGATGATTGTATGGAAGTAGTTCCAGAAGTATTTCAAGAAAAAGTACCTCTCTGACAGGTACTATGATGATAATATGAAGGAATTCCATGAGCTGATATTGGGACAATAGACCATGGAAGATTATGAAAACAAGTTATTGGATTTGTTAAGGTATGTCAGGTACATCAAAGATGAAAAAATGAAAATATAGCATTTCTTGAGTGGATTTCCTCAATCTTACAAAGACACAATTGATATTTATGAACCTAGAACTCTTGAAGAATCAATAAAAAAGGCTAAGTATTGCCATGAACAAAGCAAAGTTAAACCCGATTATCATAAGACACGGAAGGAAAAGAACAATGGGAAGTCTTACCAAATGAAGAAAGGTTTCAAACCTTATAACTTTAGGAATCAACAGAAGCAACCATCCCAAGTTTAGAAGCAACCAACTAGAATGGTGGGGGGAAATCCCAAAGAACCATAGCAGAACAAAGAACCAATCCAATGTTGGAAACATGGAGGACCCCACATGCACAGGAATTGTCCAATTGAGAATGAGAATGCAAGTCCAACTTACAACATTCAAGAAGCAAAAACAATGGGTCAAGGAGGAAGGGTCATCCCTAGGATTTATGTAGCACTGGAGGAATGCCAGGAAGATCACTAGTCAACTGTGGTTGAAGTTGCGGGTACAATTCTTGAGAAATCAATTTCTATTTTGATTGACCATGGTTCTACTCATAGTTACATTACTCCTAGAGTAGTGGAGATTTTTTCTTTTAAGAAAGTGAAGCATAGCAAATATTGGTTAGTTCATCTAGCCACTAGAACTAAGAGAAAGGTTAGTGAAGTGGTAGAGAAATGTCCATTGGTTATGAATGGATTGGTCACTTGTGTATATATGAATGTTCTACCACTTGGTTCCTATGAGGTTCTCATTGGAATGGATTGGTTAGAATCCCACAGGGTAAAGCTTGACTGTTATAAAAAGACTTTTGAATGCATGGATGAAGAAGGGAACCCAAGAGTTGTAAGAGGCATTCCAAAGGTGATTTTGGTGAGGTAGATTGCAGCATGTAGTTGAAATTTTTTTGTAGGAAAGGTTGCCAATTGTATGCAGCTCATATTTTGGAGGCAACAGAGAATGAAACTCCTAGGTTGGAGGACTTTCATATGTTGTAGGAATTCAAGGATGTGTTTCCTGATGATATTCCAGGGCTTCCTCCAAAGAGAGACATTTATTTTACAATTGATCTTGTTCCAGGAGTAGCACCAATGTCCAAGACACCCTACAGAACTAGTACACCAGAAATGCTAGAGTTGAAGATACAATTGCAAGAGATGTTGGAGAAGAACTATATCAGGCCAAGTGTGTCCCCTTAGGGAGCACCAGTTTAGTTTGTGAAGAAGAAAGATGGTACACTTAGGTTTTGTATTGATTACAGATAGCTAAACAAAGTCACCATGAAGAATAAATACCCTTTTCCTAGGATTGATGACTTATTTGATCAAATGAGAGGAGAAAAGGTATTTTCCAAGATTGACTTAAGTTCTAGTTACCATCAAGTAAGAATCAAGGATGAAGATATTCATAAGACAGCCTTGAGAACAAGGTATGGACATTATGATTTTGAAGTGGTACCATTTGGTCTCACAAATGCACCAGCTACATTTATGTGCCTTATGAATAGTGTCTTTAGCAGGTATTTGGACAAGTTTGTTATTGTTTTCCTTGATGGCATTCTTATTTATTATAAGAATGAGGAAGAGCATGAAGAGCATATGAGGTTGACATTGCAATTGCTTAGGGAGCATAAGATATATGCAAAGTTGATAAAGTGTGACTTCTATAGAGATAGGATTCATTACTTGGGTCGCATTATCTCAGATGAGGGCATATCAGTAGACCCAAAGAAGATTCAAGCCATTATGAATTGGCCAACTCTGAGAAATGTGATAGATGTAAGATCTTTTATGGGACTTGCAGGATACTACATGAGATTCATTGAAGGATTTTCCAAGGTTGCACATCCAGTCACTTCTTTACAAAAGAAGGGAATAAAGTTTGAATGGATACCAAGGTGTGAATAAATCTTCCAATAGTTTAAGAATCATCTCACAAGTGCACTAGTCTTGAAGATTGTATACCCAGAAAAAGACTTTATGGTGTGTACTAATGCACGTGGACAAGGGCTTGGAGGATTCCTTATGCAAGACAACCATGTGATATGTTATGAGTCAAGAAAGCTGAAGGAACATGAGAAGAACTATGCTATTCATGATCTAGAACTTGCAACAATAGTACATGCTCTCAATATGTGGAGGCATTACTTGATGGGAAGAATATTTGAGCTAAGGACATACCATTGTGGTTTGAAGTATTTGTTTGATCAGCCTACTCTAAATGCTAGGAAATCTAGATGGTTGGAGCTTTTATGTGAGTTTGGTTTTGAAATCAAGCACATAAAGGGAAAAGAGAATAAGGTAGCTTATGCACTCAGCATGAAGGTGCAGGAAATACATGTGGCGTCTCTTAGTATTTCCAATCATATTTGAGACAACAGTTTGTTAATCATACTGCTGAAGTTGAATTGTATGCACAGTTCAAAGACAAGTTGCAGAAGCAAAGCCTTGAAAAGAGGGATGAGGGATATAAATTGGAAGAATGTGGACTTCTTACTTATAAAGGAAAATTTTATATTCCAAATGTATAATATTTGAGGAGAGTCATTATGGATGAGATCCATCAAGCTCCATATTCTGGTCACCCAGGATATCAGAAGACAATTGCTACAGTCATAAAGCAGTACTTTTGGCCAGGAATGAAAAAGGACATGGATGAATATATTTCAAGGTGCATGAAATGTCAGCAGGTAAAGGTTGAGTATTAATACCCAACAAGTTTGTTGCATCCTTTTCTAGTTCCAAAATGGAAGTGGGAAGTTATTTCCATGTATTTTATTACGGGATTGTCGATGACTTGGAGAAATTGTGATTCCACCATGGTTGTGGTGGATAAGTTGACAAATGCAACACATTTTATAACGGTTAAGTCTACGCATAAGACTGATGACATTGCAAAAATATTCATGAAGGAGATTTTAAAATTGCATGTATTTCCTAAGGCAATAATCTTTGACAGGGATGTCAAGTTCACTTCCAATTTTTGGAAGGGATTGTTTGCAGATTTGGGTACAAAGTTGAACTTAGGCACTTCCTACAATCCTCAAACTGATGGGAAGATAGAGAGAGTGAATCAAGTGCTTGAAGACATGCTTCACATGTATGTGATGGAAAACCAACCAAGTGGGAAGATTATTTACACTTGGTAGAATTTGCATATAACAATGGACAACAAGAATCCTTGGGGATGAGTCCATATGAAGCTTTATATGGAAGGAGGTGTAGGACACCAGTGACATGGGGATAATATAGTGAACATGATTGTGCTTGGACCAGAATTCCTCAAGGAGATGGAGCAAGAGGTTGTAAATATCAAGCGAAATTTGAAAGTAGCCCAGGACAGACATAAAATCTATGTAGATAAGCATAGGGTGAATAGAGAGTTCAGTGTTGGGGATCATGTTTACCTCAAACTAAGGGTAAGGAAGAGTTTTTTGAATCTTGGAAGTTGTGCCAAGATTTCACCTAGATATTATGGGCCATTTGAAGTTCTTGAAAAGATAGGGACAATTGCATATAGACTTGCATTTCCTGCTAGCACTAGAGATCATAATGTTTTTCATGTTTCTTTGCTTAAGAAATATGTACATGATCCTAACCTTGTGATAAATTGGGATGTGATTCATGTGGAACCCAAGGGAGAGTTCCAAATCGAGCCAATGCACATCTTCGATAGGAAGGTCACAATGCTCTGGACCCAAGCCATAGGGTAGGTAAAGGTGCAATGGGAGCACTACAGTCCTGAAGAGGCTACATGTGATCTAGAGGATGCCATATGATTGGCACATTCATTTATGTTCGAATATGCTCAACACTGAGGGTAATACCAGTGTAGCATTTTGTTCAATTTTGTAAAGAAATGACGACAGTTCTATTGAAGGGTGAGGGGAATGTAACACCCCAAGTTTTGACCCCATTTGCATTAATGCATATCATGCAAATTTTATATGGAATCAAGACAAGGAGCTCAAGGCCAAGACCCTATCATTAATTAATTTTTGTATAAAGGAGATCATGGTTGATTCACATGGTTTATGTGATAAGTCTATTAAATTTTCATATGCTAAGATAGATCATGAGTATTTCATTTCATTTTCATAACAAAAGCATATAAACAGGATCACTGAAAGATAGACAAGCACAACCATACAAAAGGAACACAAAGATTTATCCTGGGAAAACCATAAAGGGGAAAACCCAGCAAAAAGCTTCCTCAATATAGATGCCCCAAAAAGATAAAAGATAAAAGATAAAACCAGCAAGGAGATCAAAGCCTGATCCTCCTCCTTCTCTAGCTACTTCTCTTCTCCACTAATGTGCTACAAAAGTGAGAGTGTGTGTCTCAAATGAGGAGCACCACACCTCTATTTATATTCATCCGTTCACTTTAAATAACTCATTTGACACACAGGCTCGAGTTAAATCATGTAGGCTCGAGTAACCACATTGGGGTGCTAATGACCCACTTTTACAATTAGAGGGGACTACCTCATGACTCTTATTAGTTCTTATGATTAGAAGCATCGAGGTACAAAGTAATACAAGTGGTTCTCCCGGTAGGACCATCGGGGACCACAAAAGATACATATATAATATTCTTCGAAGTTACAATATTTCAACACCCCCCCTTAACGAGAAGGGTATTTTACAACAACATCAACAACAACAATAGTAGGAGAGAGATAGAGGACATCATCAACATCAGCAGGGTAACACATCTATAAATCATTGGAAGCTTTTCAACATCATGTAGTCTTCATCTTCAGTCTTCAGTCTTTAGCATCATCGATACTTTGACCACTTCGATAAGAAGCATCTTGACTCTTCAATCAGCAGCAACATCTTCAGCACTTTGACCTTTCGATCAGCAACATCTTTAGCACTTTGACCTTTCGATCAGCAACATCATCTTCAACACTTTGAAATTTGGCCTTCCGATCAGCCACAACATCATCATCATACTCTGATCTTTCAATCAGAATCATCATTATCATCAGCCTCTGATCTTTCAATCAAAACCATCATCAACCGAACATCATCATACTCTAGTACGTCATCATCATCATACTTTGATAATACGCATCATCATCATCAGGATCTTATGATCATCACATTCTGATATTTTGATCAGAAACATCATCATCATCATTGCTGAAGCAGACTAAAACTCTAAAACCCACATGAATTCTGGAAATTAACCACAGTAAAATTGAATATTGATTGATGATTTAATTACAATGATGAGAAAACCTTTTATAGGTAAAAAATACACCGTTTCACTGAAAGGGTGTGATCCTATGTTTTAATTAACACTACATTAATATTAAAATAATTGCTCATAATATTAGGTACATAACATTGCCGTCGTCTTTTAGAATGCTTTGTCCTCAAAGCAAGGGTAATGAGGGGTATTGTTGAAGAAATTGTTCTGTCTCCCATGATGCGTCTTCATCTGGAAAATTCTTCCACTTAATGAGATATTCCTTGAGTGTTCTAGAACAGAGTTTTCTTTCTCGGATTGCAAGGATTGCCTCAGGTTCCCAAATGACCCTTCCTTCTTCATCTAACATAGGAAGTATTGTTTGTACTATTTGATGTTTACCCAACATTTTTTTGAGACATGATACATGGAAGACATCGTGGATATGACTTTTATTAGGTAACTGTAATTTATATGCCACTTGACTAATCTTTTGGATAATCTGGTACAATCCATAGAACTTTGGGGCCAACTTGTGTTTCCCTCCACTTTTAAGGGATACTTGTTTATAGGGTTGGAGTCTTAAGAATACCCAATCTCCTACCTCAAATTCTCTTTCGGTTCTATGTTGATCTGCTTGTTGCCTCATGCAATTTTGTGCCATGATTAAGTTATCCTTTAGTAATTCAATTGTTTTTTGGGATTTCTCTAGTTGGTTCCTTACTTCTGGAACATTACTATCGTTCAAAACTAACTCCTTCCAATTTGGAGGTTCATACCCATATAACGCTTGGAAAGGGGTCATTTTTGCGAAGGTGTGGTATGTTGAATTGTACCACCATTCTGCTAAGTGTAACCATTGAGACCAATGGTTTTGTTTATCTATTACGAAACAACATAGATATGCTTCTAAGCATTTATTTACGACTTTAGTCTGACCATCTGTTTGGGGGTGGTAAGCTGAGCTCATATTGAGTGATGTAGCCATTTGTTTAAAGAATTCCCCCCAAAAATTTTCATTAAATTTTGCATCTCTGTCGCTGACGATGACTTTTGGGAAGCCATGTAATTTGTAGACATTTTTGCAAAATATTTCTGCAATTTGTTTTGCCGTGTCTATTTTTTTAATTGCCATGAAGTGAGCAAATTTGGTTAATCGATTGACCACTACAAGGATTTTGTCCTTTCCTTCTGACGGAGGTAACCCAACGATGAAATCCATTGATATCTCTTCCCATTTCTGGTTTGGAATGTGTAGGGGTTGGAGTAACCCTGGGGTTAAAATATTTTCACTTTTGTTTCTCTGGCAATTGTCGCATTCTGCCACATATTGCTGGATATCTTTCTGCATTCCCTTCCAGAAAAATGACCTTCTTGCATTATAATAAGACTTGAAGAATCCTACATGTCCAGCGGCTGGTGAATCATGGGATTCTTTTATTACTTTAACCTTGAATTTAGAGTTTGAATTCAAATAAATCCTCCCCTTATACCAAAGAATATCGTTTTTCCATTCAAACTTGGGGTCACGGTTGGAGTTGTTAATTATAGTGCTTGTTTCAGGGTCCTTGGCATATTCACTTCGTATTTCATTCAGCCATTCTGGAATTGCAACCGAGATGGAGTAAGAGGTGATATCCTCATCTTTTCTAGAGAGTGCATCTGCGACTACATTTTCCTTCCCTTTTTGTGTATTATTTCCATGTCGAAAGAAGCAATTTTTTCTATCCACTTCTGTTGTTATGTGGATAATGTTTTCTGTTGAAGTAGGTATTGAAGACTATTATGGTCTGTGCGGATCATGAATTTGCTCCCTAAGAGGTATTGTCACTACTTTACCAATGCATGCATAATTGCCAGCATTTCTTTATCATATGTAGACTTCAATTGTTCTCACTTGTTTAATTTCCTGCTCTCAAAAGCTATCGAGTGTTCATCTTGCATTAGTACTGCTCCCAAGCCATAACCTAAAGTGTCACATTCTATCACGAATGGTTTTGAGAAGTCTGGGGTAGCTAATACGGGTGTGGAGGACATAATTCCTTTTAATGCTTCAAAACATTTTTCCGCTTCTTCATTCCAATGGAATGCATTCTTTTTTAGAAGGTTGGATAAGGGTGCGGTTCTATGTGCATAATTCCTAATGAATCTTCTGTAGTATCCCGTTAGCCCAAGGAATCCTCTTAACTTGGAGATGTTAGTAGGGTTGGGCCATTCTGTGATGGATTTGATTTTTTCTGGATCAACCATAACCCCTTCTTTAGATATTACGTGTCCAATATAGCTCACTTCTTCTTTACCGAACGTGCATTTGGACATCTTGGCATAGAACTGATTTTATTTTAAAATAGAGAGCACCTGTTCTAGGTGTGTAAGATGATCCTTCCATGTCTTACTGTATATAAGGATGTCATCAAAAAACACTAATACAAACTTCCTTAGGAGTGACTAGAATAGGTTATTCATGGTTGCTTGAAATGTTGTTGGGGCATTAGTTAGCCCAAAAGGCATTTCCTTAAATTCGTAATGTCCCTCATGGGTTTGAAAATCTATCTTCGCCACATCTTCTAGCCTTACTCTGATTTGGTAATATCCTGACCTTAATTCTAATTTTGAAAAGTACCTTGCGCCATGCAGTTCATCCAACATTTCATCGATAAATGGAATTGGGAATTTGTATTTAATAGTTATTTTGTTTAGTCCTCTGTAATCGATGCATAGCCTAAATGATCCATCCTTATTTCATACCAGTACTACTGGTGCAGCATAAGGACTTCAACTTTCTGTAATCACTCCACATCTCAATAAATCATGGATTAATATTTCAATCTCTGTCTTATGGTGGTGTGGATACCTATAGGGTTTAACATTGACAGGGCTGGATCCTGACTTGATTTCGATGACATGGTCGATCTTCCTTTCTGGTGGTAACTCCATGGGGAGGTCTTCGAATAATTTTTTGTATTTTTGTATTAATCCTTGGATCTCTGGATGATCTTGTTTAACTACTTCTGAAGTTAATAATTCCATCTCCTAGCATTGTACAACATATGCTGGTGCTCCTCTTCGAATTAGCTTCTCTATTTTGTGGGATGACACAATTTGCGTGCAAGGGGGTTGGAACCCATATAATTTGTATCTTTCTCCTTGCCATTTATACTTTATAAATTGTTCTTGGTGGTTTGATGAGTAGGTACCTAGTGTTTGCAAACACTAAATTCCTAATACTACATCAACTCCTCCTAAGGGCACTGCATAAAATTCTGACTCAAGGTTATAGTCTTGTATTTGTAGCTTAACTTTGTGGAATTTCCCTACTTTTTGGATCTTCTTTCCATCTGCTACCATTACTTTCATGTTGGGTATTGGATATATGAAAAGGTTAAGCTTCTTTGCAACACTTACGTCAATGAAATTATGGGTGCTTCTTGTGTCGAATAGTACTACAACATTGTTATTTTTTATATGCTCTTTTAATTTTAATGTTTGTGGTTGGTGTATTCCTGTTATGGCTGCAATTGATATTTTGGCAGTTTCTTCATCTTCTGAATTTGACAAGGGATTTTCAATGTCACGCATTTCTTCTATGTCAGATTCATCACTATCTGACTTGTCTTCTTCTTCTGCTTCACATTGATATAAGTTCTTGGTGGTCTCCTTTTTTAAACATCTGTGTCTTGGGTCCCACTTCTCTGCGCAATACTTACACTTTCCTTCTTTCATCCACTGGGATTCTAAGGTGGTTTTTTTGTCATTCCTCAAATGTGGTGGCTGGTATTTGGTGTCGTTTTTCGTAGACCTTCTATCTTTGTCATGGTTTTTGTTCCACGTTTTTTTATTATTTTTCTTCAATGATTTTTTCCTTGCGTCTCACCTTGTCGAAGGATGATATATTTAGTATCTATAGTTCATCTCTTATATAGGGTTTTAGTCCATACACATAAGTCTGGAGGCGTTGACTGTCTATGAGTTCTAGCACACGTGTCGCCAGGGCTTCCCATTCGTCGGTGTATTCATCGACATTGCCTTTTTTCTGTAATCTGGTAAGTTTTGCGAAGAAGTATTTTTCTTTTAAGTCTTCAAACCTCTTAAAGAAATAATTTTTCAAGGTTCTCCACTTGTGCTTAGTTTCCTGTGCTGTAACCTTCCACCACATGTACCAATTGTAAGCCCGCTCTTCTAGTTGCATAGAGGCATATTTTATCATTTCCTCGTTAGTTGTGATATTGTGTATGGAAAAAAATTATTTTGCCTTGTTGATCCATGCCACACTCCGTTTTGTGTCTCCATTGAATTTTGAAAATTCTAACTTAGGTTTCATTTGACATCTATTCCTTTTTGGAGGAGAAAGTGACTGCTCATGATTTGGAGAGAGATCGTGATCGAATTCTTCTTGTGGACTTCCTCTTTTGGGAGGAATTGTCTTATGGTGCCTTGAATTTGAGGATGGTTGGTCTTCCTTTGACATATTGCACACTAGTGTAGTAATTTTGTTTTCCAAATGATGCTCGAGTTTGCTTAACCCATCTTCGAACAATACTGCAATGTTTCTTTTTACACCTTTCATCTCCCAACATACTGCTTCGTTGACTTCTTTCCTAACAGTCTCTGCTAATTCGTTTTTGGTTTTGTGTAGTTCTCCTTCGATTTGGTTGAGTCTTGAGTGTAAACCCTCAATATTTTTAGAAACTTGGGCTTGGTTAAGCTCTAATTTCGCCATTCTTTCTTTAATTTCATTCATTTCTGCCATTTTTCTTGTGCAGGGAGGAATTTTGTTTTATGAGATTTAAGGAATAATAATTAATTATATTAATTATTATATAAAAAAATATGAATTTAATTTTTTCGTTTTGGTATCATAAAACAAAAATGTGAAATATTATAATTATATTATAATATTGAATTAATATATTGTTTTAATAACATATTATAATATTTTTTATGTTTTGTGTTTGTTTTGCAGATCGTGGAAATTGTGGCTGAGCACAGGACTGCGCAGAGGATGGCGCGCGTTGGTGATTGCGACTACGGCGGTGGGAGGTGGATGGTGGAATTTAGGTGCAGCGGTGGCGATGTGAAGGGAGACGCGATGGTATGGTGAGTTCGGTGGAGTTTGGATGGTGTAGAGGAGAGGGGTGTGCAGGAGGGTGAGTGGTGGAATGCTGTAACAGAAATGGAGAGCATGAAACAGTGGAGGTGACGGTGGAAGAACGGGTGTAGCAGCATGGAAGGTGGAGAAGAGTGGGGTTGTGTGGAAGTTAAGGGTGAGTGCGATGGTGGAAGAACGGTGGAGAAGTGCGGAAGGTGGAGAGAAGTGGAGTTGTGTAGAAGGTACTGAGGAGCCGAATAGTGGCTCTGATACCACTTGAAGCGAACTAAAACTCTAAAACCCACATGAATTCTGGAAATTAACCACAGTAAAATTGAATATTGATTGATGATTTAATTACAATGATGAGAAAACATTTTATAGGTTAAAAATACATCATTTCATTGAAAGGGTGTGATCCTATGTTTTAATTAACACTACATTAATATTAAAATAATTGTTCATAATATTAGGTACATAACAATTGCATTTTGATCTTTCGATTAGAAAACACCATCATCAGTAGCAACATCATAATCATAAGCAACTTCTGATATTTCGATCAGAAAACATCATCATCATCATATTCTGATATTTCGATCAAAGAACATTATCATCAGCAACTTCTGATCTTTCGATCAGAGAATCATCATCATCATCATATTCTGATCTTTTGATCAGAGATCATCATCGTCAGCAACAACATCATCATCATATTCTAATCTTTCAATCAGAGAACATCATCATCAGCAGTAACTTCTGATCTTTTGATCAGAGAAACATCATCATCATCATATTCTAATCTTTCGATCAGAGAACATCATCATCATTATTAACAGCATCATCATCATATTCTGATCTTTCAATCAGAGAACATCATCATCGTCAGCAACTTCTGATCTTTCAATCGGAGAACATCATCATCAACAACAACATCTGATATTTCGATCAGAAACATCATCATCATCATAAAAACATCAACATCATCAAAACATCAACATGATCCTTCCTTTCAGAATTAGGGGATTTAGGTCTTTACGGAGTTACCAATGATCCTTCCTTTTGGAATTACGGGATTTAGGTCTTTACGGAGTTACTAACGATCCTTCCTTTCGGAACTACGGGATTTAGGTATTTACAGAGTTACTAACGATCCTTCCTTTTGAAATTACGGGATCAACACATTTGTGGAACTCAGCCAATCCTTCCTATTGGAATTACGGGATCAACACATCTGTGGAAATCATAAAATCCTTCCTATTGGAATTACGAGATCAATTCAATGATCCTTCCTTTTGGAATTATGGGATTTAGGTCTTTACGGAGTTACTAACAATCCTTCCTTTCAGAATTATGAGATCAACACAGATGTGGAACTCAGACAATCCTTCCTCTAGGAATTACGGGATCGACACACGTTCTCGAGTACCGAAGTGACCGGATCTTTTTTGAACCGAATTTCAAGGATGATACAATCCTACCACCTTCTCGATGACCGAAGTTACACCGGATCCATTCTTAACCGAAGTTCAAGGATGATACAATCCTGCAACATTCTCGATTACCGAAGTTACACCGGATCCATTCTGAACCGAAGTTCAAGGATGATACAATCCTGCCACATTCTCGATGACTGAATTTACATCGGATCCATTCTGAACCGAAGTTCAAGGATGATACAATTCTACCACATTCTTGATGATCGAAGTTACACCGGATCCATTCTGAACCGAATTTCAAGGATGATACAATCCTACCACATTCTCGATGACTGAAGTTACACCAGATCCATTTTGAACCGAAGTTCAAGGATGATACAATCCTGCCACATTCTCAATGACTGAAGTCACTGGATCACTTTTGGACATATGTCCCAGGATGATACAATCCCTCTTCATTCTTGAAGACCGAGGTCTCTGGATCACTTTAGGGAAAGTGCCCAGGGATGATACAATCTCACTTCATTCTTGAAGACCGAGGTCTTCGGATCACTTCTGGACATATGTCCCAGGATGATACAATCCCTCTTCATTCTCGAAGACTGAGGTCTCCGGATCACTTTAGGGAAAGTGTCCAGGGATGATACAATCCCACTGCAACATCACTACTCCCCCTTTCGGGGAAGGTCTTTCTAAACCATACCAAGCTTGTCTCAAAAGTGTTCGAACTTTACCCGAGACAGAGGCTTTGTTAATGCATCATCATCTAAACCATATTCATCTACCTCTTTAGTATGTGAATACTGAACTATCACCATCTGTATCTCCAGTATGTGAGTACTAAAAGCATCATCAGGTCACCATCATCTGCATCTACAATATGTAAATACAGAAACATCATCTATATCTTCAGTATGGGAATATTGAAATCATCATCATCTCTATGTTCAGTATAGAAATACTGAATCACCATCATCTGTATCTACAGTATGTAAATACTGAAACATCATCATCTGCATCTTTATCTTGAATGTAGAAATACCAGATTTCTATGTGTTACGACGGAACACAGGGTTCTCTGTTACCACAACTCTCGTTATCACATAGAATCAATGTAGTATCCATCTTCAGTTCAAAGAGACCTGATATCAGCTTTCGAAGCCATATGGATTCACAACTTAGCAGAGCAATCTGTCATGTATTTTGCTTCAACCATGCTATGAGAAACATTGGATTGTTTCCTACTAAACCATGAACTCATAGCAGACCGCAAACAAAAGCATCTACCTAATGTGCTTTTCCCGTCTGAGATACTTCCATCCCAATCTGCATTTGTGTAGCCATACAATCTATACTCATGGCTACCATCATAATATAAACCAAAGTCTATAGTCCCTTTCAGATATCTCATCACATGTTTTGCAGTTACTAGGTGAACCCATCTTGGTTGAACAAGATATTGACTTAAGGTGTTCACAGCAAAACAAATGTCTGGTATGGTATTTATTAAGTACATAAATGACCCAATGATCTATTTGCAATGAGTCATATCCACTAACTCTGATGAGTCATCAGCTAACAACTTCAGGTTGGAGTCCATGGGTGTGTCCATGACTTTGCATTCCAACATATTGAATCTCTTCAATATCTCTACCGCATACTTTCCCTGGTTGAGAAATATTTCTTCTGAACTTTTCCATACTTCCAAACCTAGGAAATAATGCATTAACCCAAGGTCTTTCATCTGAAATTATTCTGCTAGTTTCTTCTTGCTTTGCATGACTTGTTTCTCATTTCCTGTCAAGGATAAGTCATCCACATATAATAACAGGATGACAAGTTCATCTTCTACAACCTTGAGATAAAGGTTAGGATCATATTTACTCTTCGTAAATCCCATGCTCGACAAGAAACTATCTATTCTTCCATACCAAGCTCTGGGAGCTTGTTTAAGACCATAGAGGGCCTTCTTCAACTTGCATACATGAATCCATATGGCTTCAACTTCAAATCCTCGTGACTATTCGATGTAAAACTCTTTCTCAATCATACCATTAAGGAAGGCTTGTATTTACTTCACCATGGAAGAAACTACCATGATAGTTCTGAAAGAAGTGTACCTTGCTTCCTGGATTAAGTGTCTCTTCAGAATTAATTCCCTCTTTCTGAAAGAAACCTATGGCCACAAATATTTCTTTATACTTCTCAATACTTCCGTCAACTGCATGTTCTATTTTGTATATCCATTTGGAGGATACAATACTCTTTCCTTCTGGTTTGGGAACTATATCCCATACATCATTCTAGTATTATTTCATCATAACATCTTCCATGAGTTCATCTTGTCAGATCATCAACATATCCCAGTCTTCTACATTCAACTTTGAAGGTTGGAACCCAATTTACTCTTGGTAAAGTCTTGATCTATCAAGAAGCTGCCCATCATGTCGTACCGTGTCGAACTCAGATATCTTCTATAGTCACTCCCCCTGAAGTGGAGTATTATGTTCATTCTTCATTCTGTACAAGTGGTTCTATGCTTGATATACACTGGCCAATAGATTATGTCATGTCATAGTCTATTCTTTCTTAGGCAAATCACGAACCTTTATTTGTACACTTGTTATTGTAGATCCATATGGAGGATACTACGTACTTTTCTTTATGTCTCAAAATCATATCGTATACATCATTCCCCATGATCAACTATTATTCTTTGATCATAGCTTCTTTCATAGCATTCTTTTCTTCATCTTGCGTTATCTCTCATACCCATGGTGGTTTTCATCCTTTGAGGTGGATCTACCACTCTCTGAAGCTCTTTCTTCCGTCATGGTGTTTCTGACCCTAGGAGCTTCAGATTCATGTTTATTGAATTGTCATCACTTGCTCTTCGGAACAAGTCTCGTCCTTCTTTTCTTGTAGGAGGTTGTACAGGATCTTTCCTACACTTCAAATGCACCAGTTGCATGGTTAGAACTATTTCATAAAACATATGCATAACGACAAATTCTTATGCATCATGCAACTATTTATCCAATACAACATTCATCCATATCTCACAGAAACTTTCTATATGCCTTCCATCTCTACTATGACATCATTGATATTGTGCACTAATCCAATATGTCAGCAAATAGGTTTGATAAGTAGCACTTGAGAGTTGTATAGCGCCATGAGCTACTTACCCATCACATGCATATTAGTAGTATTAATGTAAACAATCTATCATGCATAACACATCAACTGAATACAATCAAATGTATAACAAAACAATATCATGAAATGGCAATTGAATACTTATCTTTTATGTGTTTCGTGGGTAGACTCCATCTTGATCATTCTGCTTTATCATCTTCTTCATTCATGAAATCATCATTTCTTACCCAAATGATAAGATGAATAAGAGGTTCTTCAAGAATTGATTTTTTCATATTCCTCATCACTTGAGGGATCTTCTTTGAATGTTGAGAGCTTGATCTTCAATTGCTCCCATCTTCTTCTTCTTGTTCTTCAACTGTTTTCTCAAAGCCATCTTCTGATTTAAGTTATTATCTTCAAATATCTTGATCAAGGAATCAAACATATTCGGTGTATTTAGGGAAGACACTTGTGGTATAAGTTGATCTGTGATTGAATCAACAACGATCTTCTTGGCTTTGATCAAGTTCTTCTTGTGTAAGGCTTTGAGCCTCATCTTCGTATGGAACTGGAACCTCTCTACTCATGTAGGTGTCCAATTCATTTTCTTCAAAGAGATAAAATACTTCCATGATTGGAAGTTGTCAAATTTACCAAGCTTATCATCGAGCTGATGTGATATATCACTTTGAAATGAGAACCTCAAATGCAAGTAGCAAAAGATTAGATTTTACCGATTTGAGGTGTCCGTCCTGCTTCCGAAGCTGGCTAATCTAGGGTTTGTCAGAGAAACCCTAATTTTCAAAAATTGGAATATTTTAGATCTGATTGGATAGAAAGATAAATCTCTTCAAATGGAGCTGTCCAATGTACTCCTTTTCTGAAAACAGTGGAGGGAAGCTCCCAGAACAGGAAGCCCTAGTTTTCCAATTTCTTTTGCATAAATGCCTGTTATTGTTTCTGTTATATCTCTGAAGTTAATAATCCTCTATGTCTAAAATTTCTCACTGATGTAACCTTGAATGTCCCTCATCCCATACCATAGGTTGCATCAGAATTGGTTTCACCAATTGGGATTTATGATCATTTTACCAAGGTGACCTGTTACAGGACTGTTCAGAATAGTGAAGTTGTACGGAATGCAACATGTCACTGGTTCATATTCAGGTTCTAAAATTTGGACCACAAAAAGTAAAGTCCGTGATATTTCTGGAAAATATTTAGTAATTCCATCCTCTGTATCCCAATCTATAGAAATTTTCCATAGATGTTTTGTTTAGGGATGAATTTTGGAAGAGACTAGAACCCTAACTTGGGGGGGTCATATCTCCCAGAATATAGAGAATCTGAGGCAGAATTTTGGGCACAGTGTAAATATGGATTTTATATTCAGCCTCAGAAATTTTGCAACTTCTGAGCCTTCACCAATCTCAGGATATAGTGAATATACCAAAACTTAGCAGTTTTAGTATTTAGGGTTTTTCCAGATCGGGGTCAAACTAGGGTTTGACTTTCCTGGAGTTTCACCCAACCAAATTTATTGATCCGGGTCTCTAAAATTTGATTTTGATGAGAAAAATCCTATGATGGGCTCACTAAAAAATTATTCTTTTGTAGAAAGCCCTAATTTTCCACACCAAAACTGAAAATGCTCGAAATCGAATTCCGCTTTGATAGAAAGATGCGCCCTTCAATGGAGAGTCGATCTAGCCTTCTTTTTCTGATCGATCATGGATAGAGACCCAAAAAATAAGAATCCCTATATTATTTAGCTGCACAATGTATTCTTTTGGGATGGCTCTGATACCATGTTAACTTCTCATATGCTAAGCTAGATCATGAGTATTTCATTTCATTTTCATAACAAAAGCATATAAACAAGATCACTGAAAGATAGACAAGAACAACCATACAAAAGGAACACAAAGATTTATCTTGGGAAAACCCTAAAGGGAAAAACCCAGAAAAAATATTCCTGAATATAGATTCCCCAAAAAGATAAAAGATAAAAGATAAAACCAACAAGGAGATCAAAGCCCGATCCTCCTCCTTCTCCAGCTACTTCTCTTCTCCACTAATGTGCTACACAAGTGAGAGTATGTGTCTCAAATGAGGAGCACCACACCTCTATTTATATTCATCCATTCACTTTAACTAACTCATTTGACACGTAGGCTCGAGTTAAATCATGTAGGCTCGAGTAACCACACTGGGGTGCTAATGACCCACCTTTACAATTAGAGGGGACTACCTCATGACTCTTATTAGTTCTTCTGATTAGAAGCATCGGGGTACAAAGTAATACAAGTGGTTCTCCCGGTAGGACCATCGAGGACCAAAAAAGATACATATAGAATATTCTTCGAAGTTACAATATTTCAACAAAGTCAAGCGTGCTTGTAGACATCATGTAAATGTGCATTTTAATTAAAAATAGCCACAACCAGCTATGTCAATGCAACATTAAAAGATATTGGGGCATGATTTCCTAAGGATAAGGGGGGGGCGAATATTTAACCTTTGGGGACAATGGGGAAAATCCAAATGTCAGTAAAAGAACCCACAAGAGTTGGAAACTACTTTCTTTTCTTATTTAACCAACCAATTAACTATCCAAGGGTAGTTGAGCAGTTATTTTCTTGGGGAAAGGGGGAGTATGCGAAATTGTCATTTCTGGAAGGGTTGTCAATTTTGACCCCATGCTTTCTCAAGTAAGATCTCTCATCCATTACCCTCACATGGAGGAGGAGAGAAATAGGATTCTTCACTCACGGAGGTAGTCACATCCCACCACTCACACCCAGGAGATTTCCTCATGCGCTCACGCGCAGGCATGCATCTTTTCCTCATGCACTTATGTGGTTGAGATCACTCACATTTTTTGTTGCTGTGTGTTTCCCCTCACGTGGATAGTCATTTTTTTCAATTTCTCCAAGAAGGAATTCGTTTTAGGTAAATCCAGTGAGTGGAAGAAGACACCCAATATTTATGGGTGTTGTTGAGTCTGTTTTGTCCACGTTAGGGCCAAAACGTCCCTGGGAATCAAATTGTTGTTAGGGGCTATTTTCACGCTTCTTAGGAATTTGTTTTGTTGCCAAAATGTTTTTCCTCAACCAAAAATTGTGTATCTTGCTGTGTATTCCTTTGATGTTGTGACTTGAACTATTTTTGGAGTGGAAATGGGGTCTAAGATTGCTTGGTAAACCTAGTGGAAGAAGGAATGTCATAGACAGAACTAGAGGGATGGATTTCTTCTTTGCACACCCTGAATAGCACTGGAAGGGAAGGCATGGCCTGAGGGAATATATAGAAGAGAAGGGGGTGTCTCCTTGTCTTGGGTGTGTATATTTTTTGGAAGTCAGGATAAATCTAGTGTAGGTTCCCATAGCTCTTTGGTTAGTCTCACTAGCTTAGCAGTCAGCCTTTCCAGCTCCTTTTATAGCCGAATAAACCCAACTGTGTTGTCTTGGCTGAGTTTTGTGTATCCTTGGCTATGTGTGAGCCTGCTAGTGTTCCCTTAATCCTTGTGGGGATCATGCCCAGCTCAGGGTGGCAGTGTTGCTGAGAGATTGATGAGCACAATGGCCTATGGTTGGGTGGAACGTTGCAGCGATGTAGCTGGTTGCGGGACAAGCTTCTTTCAAGATAAGTATTCTTGTGTTTAAATCATTGCAACTGTGTTTGTTTTATAAATCAATATGAACATGTTAAATTATGTGAATGAATGAATTTTCTTTTGTTTTTTTATAATCATTTATGCATCTATGTATCTTTTATTTCATTGCATTTTATCCTACATTCAAGGAGCTTACTTTTCTTGGATTAGCTAGATATCAGTTGTGTTAGTCTCATCCTATCCATCGAGTAGAGGGGTGGGGATGTGAAATTCAGGTGCTTAATTCATAATTCCATCATGGTATATTTAGATGATATAACAATTTATTCTAAAAAACGACATGAACATTTTTCTGCTCTGAAAAAGGTGTTCGAACGATGCAGGAAATACGTAATTTCCCTCAACCCTAAGAAGTCTATCTTCACGGTCACGGAAGGTAAGCTTTTAGGTTTCATTGTCTCCAGGGAAGGCATGATTATTTATCTATATTGCACTAAAGTTATTTGAAAGATCTGCCTCCATGGTTCCTGAAAAGCAATGTAGTCCTTCTTGGGTAAGATCAATTTTGTTCGCTGGTTTGTACCAAATGTTTCCCAAGTTGTTAATCCCTTGCAACATTTAGTTAAGAAATATGTATAGTTTAAATTGTCTAAAGAACAAAGGAATGCCTTTGTTGAAATTAGAAAATCCATTGCAGAAGCACCTGCTCTAATGTCTTCATATTTCAACAAAGATTTTATACTTTACACCTTTACTACTGACTTTTCTTATGCAGTTGTCCTGACACAAAAGAATCTTGAGGACTTCAAGATCCCCATTTCTTTTATGATTTCCACATTTAAAGGAGCTGAGTTGAACTATTCCCATATCGATAAACAGACCTACGTAGTTTACAAATCGATGAAACATTATAGGCCATATCTAATGAAATCAAGGACTAGGGTGATTGTCCCTTACGCGACCATTCAAAATGTCCTTGTCCAAAAGGAATTAGCTGAGAATAGGACTCACTGGATGATGGTGTTGCAATAATATGACTTGGATATCAAGCCAACAAATATTTTCAAAGGAAAAGGTCTATGTTTTATCTCCATCCAATTGAATGACCCTGAAGATCAGCAAACCAAATGGGAGCAGGAGGAAGTCGTACCCACACGTTCTATCAATGCAATTGAAACTACAACATCTGAATGGTATGGTCACATTAATTTTTTTCTAAATCATGGGTTTTCTATTGAAACCCTTGGCCCTAAAAATCACAGAGCATTAAGGTTAAAGTCATACCTGTATCAATTTATTGATAATGTTCTGTTTGGGAAAAACTACGATGGAGTTTTTCTCATATGTTTAGAAAAGGATCAAACTAATGATATCCTTTTTCAATTTCATGCAATACCTACAAGTGGGAATTTCTCAGAAGAGACGATAGCTCAAAAAATCATCAGAGCAGGATATTGTTGGCCTACCTTATTCAGAGATGCTCATGCCTATGTCTAGAAATGTGAGCCTTTCCAGAAGTGTGCTGGAAATGTCAAGAAACCTGCCTTCCCTTTGCAGCCAGTAGCAGTCCAGTTTCCATTTCTGCAATGGGGATTGGTTTTTGTCGGACCCATGAACCTTATTTAATCCCTGCAACACAAGTACATCTTGACAACCACTGATTATTTTACCAAGTGGGTTGAAGCAGTTCCTCTTAGACTATGCAATACGAACCAAGTAATATCCTTTCTTGAAATTCAAATAGTCACTAGGTTTGGCACCCCTAAACATCTCATTTTTGACAATGCATCTTACTTCAAATCCATTGACCTCATAAGCTACGCCCTTGAAAAGTGGATCAAGCTCAATTTTTTTGCCAATTATTATCCTCAGGGAAATGGACTTGCTAAATCCTCCAACAAAAACCTGATAAATATTATGAAAAAGATAGTGGCTTCCCATAACAAGGATTGGCACACTCATCTCTACTATTCTCTTTCGGCAGACCAAATTACCCCATAGGAAACCATTGGAAATTCCCCTTACTGTATGGTTTATGGTAAGGAATCCATCCTGCCATCCAATATCACCATCCCCTCATTACAATTAGACCAATCCATCCAATAAAATGATTCATCCCCACTTCAACAGAGGATTGACACTCTACTCAAGTTAGAAGAAGGTAGGGAAATATCCAAGAACAAATTATATCAACACCAATAGCTGGTGAAAAAATGGTTCGATGAAACATCTTCTTCTGACATAGATTTTTTAGTAGGGGATTTGGTATTGAGGTGGGACAAGAAGCATAAAGACAATAAGGAGTATAGCAAGTTTCAAAGCCTTTTACTGGGACCTTTCATTGTTATAGAAAATATTGTTCCTAGCACTTTTTAGTTACAAACAATGGAAGGAGTCATTGACACCTACCTAGTGAATGTTTCTCTACTTAAAAAGTATTTTGTCTGAACATTTTGATGCATTGTGTATATAGGTTTGGTGTTTTCTTTTATTTTTTATTTTTTTTGGATGTTTGATTGAGATTAGTGGGATTTTAATAATCTATGCACATTTGGTAAGTGGCGGTTAATCAATTTCTCTCCAGATTGTAGCACTCTGAACCTTATCACATTGTCAGTTTCAACCTTTTTTAGCCTTTGGAAGGATTTGTTTTATATGTTATTGGCAACCAATAGTTGCAGGATTCCGGATTAATGCATCTTCATCCTGGTCAATATATTTACATATGCTTTATTCATGTGATGGGGGTTGTTGAGATACTTGGTTCTTCTTGTCTCGGGTCTCATTAGTGCATTACAACATAGCTTTATAACCTGGTTGGCCTTATCTATTCTGGAGATTATCGTAGTCACATTGAAAAAATAATTTTTGTTTTAGATTGTGGATTGTAAGATGGGGGGTCTCATCATGATACAGCCCATTAGGTTCATAAATGCTTGGTGGAATGACATATTCACCATTAAAATGGGAAGGTGGCTTTTAGTTTTGCTAAAAGATGGAAGGTCCTATCACAGGTTGGTTCATTCATGATCTGCAAAGTATCAGTGAGTAATTCTACTATTATGTTGATATAAAGCCATGGTAGTGTCTTGCAATTCATGTTCAAATAACTTTTTTTTGTTTCTGTAAGACAATTATTGTACATAAGGATAGGGTGGTCTTATCAGAAGCCAGCCCTTCCATGATCATATATTTTATTTTGGACTAAAATTATCATTAGATGGTCCTCAGGAAATGATAGATGCTTTCAGTTTTACAGCTGGAAGACAAGAGGTCTCCTTACTGAGCTGGCTTGTTCAATTTCCAGATCAGGTTTGTGAGTGGAACTGATCACCACATTGGGGTAGTGATCTTATGCAATGAAGTATTTCAAAAAAAAATATTGGTTACCTATGTTTGGAGATCCAGAATATGCATAGGTATGTTTCCAGGTTCAACATAAACAGTGTTCCTATGCTTGCCTCAAGGTGAGAGATCCTATTATCCTTTGTGCCTCCTGAATCAAATTTGCATCATCTTTAAATTGATCATCGATGGGAATGTGAAAATCATTTTGATAATTCTGTCTATTGGTTGAATTTTTATATAAACATTTTCTGTAGTCTTAGGTTGAACTAATTTTTTACTAACATGTTTTCAATGTGAACGAGTTCTTGTTTTACAGAGATAACCAGTTTGTACTGTTACCACCTAAGTTGTACTTAGTGGTTTTTTATCAAGTGAGCCTGGTGAACCGGACAAGGATAACTTTTTTGGACTTCAGAATACCTTCAGTCTTTCTTCTGGGAAGCCTTCTTGTACTATACCACATGTTCATACCCCATGGGGGAATTGTAATAAATTTTCTAGCATGATAGTGTCTATAAAAGACTCGGTATTTTGGACTTTATTTGTCAATCCGATCAGCATAGGGTGTTTTTCCCTTGGCTATTATTGGTTGTTGAATAAACAACCGATAATTTCTCATTTTTTCACTCCATACCTCGAAAGTTGGGGTGGTTGGCTTGGCATTTAGGCCCATTGAGGTTATTAGAGTCTATGTGACAATGTATAAAAATAATAGGCATCATGGTCGAGTCATATGAACTTGTCTAAGTCCCCCTAGGTTTTTTCAACTTTTTTAAATTTTTAACTTTTTCAATGTTTTTTATTAAAAATTTAATTTTTCCAAAACTTAGGCTATTTTTTAATAGTTTAATTGGAAAATTTGGTTTTGTAATAAAAGTGGGCCAAATAATCAGTTTCAGTCATGTAGGTGCTCATTTTCAAGCTAAGAGCACCATGTAAACCCATGGACCCAATTTTTTCAGGTTTTGAGTGATTTTCCATCACTCAGGTCAAAAAACCCCAAAAACCAATTATTGATTATTTTAATTAATAAATTGATGAATAATGGAGCAAATCCAAAATCCTAGATCAGTGGATTCCTGGCCAATTTAATTGAAATCAGTCAGATCTGAACTAGATTGACTGGATCTGACAAATCCTTGACTCAAGGAGGTGATCTGGACAGATCCATAGTTGATCTTCAACATCCTTTATGGGGAATTACACCCTCTCTCTCTCCTCCACATGTGTGGGCTCTCCTGGAAGCTCTGTGGATTGATGTGTCAGTATGTGGGTTGATGTGTTAGCTCAATCAACCCCCCAATTAACAAGTAGGCTCAGTTCAGCTTCAGATCAGCATTCATTGACTCTCCTTTAGCTACAGTGGTCTGTCACCTTGGGATTTGCACCCCTCTGGGATGGATCTCCTATTTTTTGTATAAATAAACCTCAAGCTACCTCTTCCAAGATTGTTAGAACTAGGATTGAGGTGTTGTTTCTATTGTACTATGTTGTTGTTTATTATTCTGGAATAAAGAAGCTTTGGAGGCAAGATCTATGGTGTAATGCTCTTCATGTGTGGATAGTGATTGTCAAATGCTTATGAGGTATAACCTCTGTTGTTTATCATTGATTTTGCTGATTAATTGTTGGCCATGAAGGAGAGAGATCCCTCCTATTAGGGTAAGAGTTTATTCTATTTTGATTTATTCTCTTACTACTTCTTGTTTCAGATCTATTGGAGTTGTATGTATTTTAAGTTTAATTGCATGCTTTCCAATTATCTCTTCCAGCAGCACCTATGTTTTAATCATCTGTTTGTGCAAGGATTTATATGTTGTAGGTGATATCGCTTATAGAATAGGTTGATATGGTTTGCATATTCCTGATCTTCAATATCTTCTGAATGACATAGTTCCTCGCTGTTCCACCAAAGCAGACTCCAAATCCCAACATTCCCAGGATTCCAACACTTTTTCTTAATCTTTCTCCTTCAAAAAATCAATTTTCTTATGTGGTTACTGTGTTCGAAATATTTGTTATAATTTGGATCTGTTATATCAAAGTAAAATTTACATATATCTTCTATTTCAAAGCTCATAGTCTAGATCTCAATTCTGAAAAGTATCATTAAGCATTCTAGATCTAGCATAAAGAAATCGTCCATTTTGCATGGCAAGTTAAAGAAAATCAATAGGTTGCATGCTCTAGATTTCCTTTTATGTTTTAAAAAGATTAAATCCAGAAATCAATGCATATTTTTTTGGCTGCACAAACAGCAACCCAAGATCCCAAGGAAATTTTTCTTTCCATGGTTCTTTTTTCATCTGTTTAGCTAGTTTTAACTTAGTCTTTTTTGAGTTAAGGTAGGCTGATCCAAAGGTACTATTAAAGTGATTTTGGGCATATGTTATTCCAACATGATTGATTTTTTTTATCATTTTTAATAGAAAATAAAGGAATATTCTGTTCAAAAGTGGCCTAGGGAGCGTTCAAATCCCCCCAGGGGTCTCCCCTTCCACTAAAATTTAAAAATTTTGGAAGGTTGTAAGATCTTGGTTTCATCCTGTATAAGGAACGAGAGGTTTATAATATTTTAGTTTGTTGATATTGTAACCAATAATAATAAAATAAAATCTTTTTTGAGTAGGCTCTTTCAAGCCCGCTCCCCATCCCCCACGGGGGATCTGCGTCCATTTCACATTTTTGCATTTTTCCCTTTTTTTCTACTCTAGTTTAGTAATGACATGCAGGATTGTATACTTTGATATAATTTTTCATTATTCCATATTTTAATTTCAAAATTAATCATACTATTTACCCCACGACTTCCTGATTGACCCTCAAGGGGAAAGAAATGTGTGGTAGGACTAATTAGAAAACCGACGTTTTGTATGTTTGATTCATTTTTCATCAATTGTTTCATTAGTCATAATAAAATTAACCCCTCCTTGATTCCCCAATTTATATCCACTTGAATTGAAAGAGGTTCCTGGAGGGTTTTATTTTTAACAAGAACACCTATTTGAAAATTTACTAAAAATAACGAAGACTCTAGTGTGTATGCTCTGTACTTGGTTGCGGTTCATCCAATCATTCAAGCTGCATCAAAAGCACTTGAGTGACTAGAATAATTAGGATTTAGTCTCCCCAAATTAACAAACCATCAAGCAAAAATCCAACGCCTCGATCAAACCATTACTATGGAAAAATACCCGAAGGAAGTGGGAACTCCTAAAAATGACCTCGAGGCACCGATCTCTATTACACCTTTGGGTGCATTATGAACAACAGCCTTAGACACTCCATTCATCCCACATATTCCTTATGGGTAGCCATGATGGTTTAGTTTTGGACATACTTCAAGTACCCCCTGGGAATATCTGGAGTCCCCTCACCTAAGTTAAATTACTCATCTTCTTACATTAATTTAAAATTAACCAAGATACATTTTTACAACATTCATTCCAGTACTTGCAAGCACTCTGAATTGTTTTTTGAATCCATTTTCAAGGCACTGGTCAACTTTTTATTTCTTTCAATTTATATGTGATTGGATGTCATTTTAGTGCTTACTTGTGATTATCTCATCATGTTATTTGTTGTTTACAATTGTTAAATTGAAACTCCTAAAAAACTCAATCTTTAATACCATCACGACACTAAGTAATTAGCCTTAGTAACTTAATAGGGTCTACCCCCCTTGGCTTCATTAGGAGTTGAGCCTAAATGGAGGAGTCAAGAACAAGGTGATAGCCTTGACTCGAGACTTTCCCCCTGGGACACAACAAGTGGCTTGAAGATTTATGCCATGGAACCTAGGTGTGTGAAAGGCGGCAACACTTTTTGGCACCGTTGCCAGGGATAAATTTTTTTATTCCCGAGTATGACTTTTGTTTTCTTCCTTTTTTGTTTTTTTTTTCTTTGTTTGATGAATGCTTAGAGTAGATATTTAATTTTCATCTGGCGACTCCACTAACTTTTTTCAGTTTTTTTTACAAAGAAAAGAAAAAAATATTCTTGTGAGAATTCTTAAATGTATATTTTTAATCTCACATGGCGACTCCATTGAAGGAATAAAACCCTGTTATCTCATAAACTTGCGAAGTTTTGTTGTGTGTAGATGAGCCCATGTGACATGTTAAAACCTTTAAATACTCATCACTTGACAGCTCCACCTTTTTAAAACAAGGTTTAAAGGTTATGTCAAATGCATACTATTATTTTTTTATATGGATTAATTAAAGGAGAAATATGGTGCCCAGATAACCAGAATTTTTCAGCCTATTGATTTCTCAAACATCCCAGGTTTTCCGAACTATTGTAGTGGTGTGGGGGATGCATATAAATGGATTCCAGTATTTCATGGAAATTACGGTGATTCGGCCATATGGCATGTCAAATATTTCCTTCAGTTGATGGCTAACTCCAATTCTTCATGAAGATAATATGATGGAAATGTTTGCTAGTACTTTTTGGGGTGAATCCTATTGTTGGTTTTGTCATGGCCTTCCTAATAAATGTATAACTTCTTTTCCAAGCTTCCTTTGGATGTTTTTAGAGAAGTGGCATGATGGTAGGGGTAGTTTGAATGGTTTGAAAAAGTTCCTTGAAAAAATCTGTGCTTTCTACCTATCTAGGATAGAGTATCACATGGAAACATATGATGGACCTTTTACAACGATACAAAGTATTGAAGACTTGGAATCACTTCTTGAACATTTAAGTGAAGAGGAAATCCATGATACTCCCATCAAAGAGTTTCCTCATAGTTATTCAAGAAAGGAAGTAGTTAAGAGGCTTATTAAAGAATATGAGGTATCTCCCAATACACAGCAAGATTCTGAGGAAAGAAAAATCCAAGATGATCCTATTGAAGAGATTCAGGAGGAGCCCATG
This sequence comes from Pseudotsuga menziesii, assembly GCA_001517045.1. Lineage (NCBI taxonomy): Eukaryota > Viridiplantae > Streptophyta > Pinopsida > Pinales > Pinaceae > Pseudotsuga > Pseudotsuga menziesii. Next base: position 320,100 of record LPNX010923832.1, on the reverse strand, counting down.
ATGGAACACATTGTTGAAGTCTCTCCTCATGTCACCATAGCTGAAAACATTGAAGATTTGAGGTATTCTCAAGTGTGTTACAATGCTGATATTTTTCCAAAAAGCCCTCTAGAGAAGCCCACTAAGCAACACATCCCAAGTGATCCCATTGAATATGTCCAAAAAGTTTCCTTGATTGAAGATAATATTGAGGATCCTCTTCATGATATCATAACATAATCCTATAAAGAAACTTATGATAAGATCAGTACAGTGTGTGGTCACACTAGACCTTGTTTTCCTCATGTTGATGAAAGTTTGGAAAGTTTATTGCCTTGTAACATTTTATTTGAAGAATATTGTTATGAATATAAGGAAGACATGGATAGGTAGGAGCATGATGCCATGGAGGAAGGTTCCCCCACATATGACATAGATGGTAGTGATGACTATTGGAATTTCATAGATAATCCAACTTGTGAAAACCTTATCAAGAATCCCATCCATGATATGTCCAACAAAGGGAGTGTCTATTCAATAATTTGTGGAAGTCTAGTCTACGATACATCCATAGAGGGGAGCACGGATATGGATGCTTGGGAAAACCTTAGTGTGGAAGAGGAGCATTCAAAATTTTCACCTGATCATTTAGAGTCATATCATGTAGAGCCGCATAAGGGTATCAGTAATGAAGACATTGAGAAGCATTGTTGTGAAAAGTTAGATGTGATGCAGTCAGTGGAATATCACTCTTAGCCATCTTTTTCACATATAGAGGTTCCTTATGATTTGGAGCTACTTGGGGCTTGTGCAACAAGTTATCATTTGATAAGCCCCGGTGATCAGTATGATGATGTAGTCAGCCTGTCTCATCATTTTGATTGGTATATCAGTCCTATCCAGTCATGGATAGAAGCAGCCTGCATGAGCACATACAAGTTGGGGAAGAATTTTTATGACATTATTCATGCCTATGATCTCCCATCCATCCTACCCATTTTGAATCATCACGTAGGTTTGCATTTTCTGAATAAGGTATCCTTACTTTGGCTGGTAACCAAAGACAGGGAATTTTTTTTACGTTAATAAAATAATTAGGTGATTACATTAGAGTTTTTATTACACCTAACCTTTTTATATCATACTTAGAGAAGGAAAATAAGCTCCTAAAAGAGCATTTACTTTCTGCATTTATGTTTTGTACTTAGCTATACTAAAACTTTTTTTTCATTAATTAATTACATTTATTTTATTTAAATAAATCAACTTAATGGTTCATTTGGTTTTTATATAAAGTTTGTGCTACTGAGGTTTTCTTGTCAAGTTGAGATGTTTTTAGAGGGTATATAAACCAGAGATTCTGGTGTTCTCATATCCTCTCCTTGCCTTAAAGACCAGATCGAGCACATGTCCCACAGTTGGAGCCAGAATTTTACCACATAAGTTGTACTTAGTGGTTTTTTATCAAGTACAATGATAACTTGTTCGGACTTCAGAAGACCTTTAGTCTTGCTTCTAGGAAGCCTTGTTGTACTATATCACATGTTCATACCCCATGGGGGAATTGTAATAAATTTTCTAGCATGATAGTGTCTATAAAATACTTGGTCTATTAGAATTTATTTGTCAATCCGATCAGCCCAGGGTGTTTTTTCCCTTGGTTATTATTGGTTGTTGAATAAACAACTGATAATTTCTGAGTTTTTCACTCCATACCTCCAAAGTTGGGGTGGTTGGCTTGGCATTTAGGACTATTGAGGTTATTAGAGTCTATGTGTCAATGTATAAACATTCTAGGCAGCGTGGTTGAGTCATATAAACATGTCTAAGTCCCCTTAGGTTTTTTCAACTTTTTAAAATGTTTAGCTTGTTTTTTATTAAAAAATTAATTTTTCCAAGACTTGGGCTATTTTTTAATAGTTTAATTGGAAAAATTGGTTTTGTAATCAAATTTGGCCAAATAATCAATTTCAATCATGTAGGTGCTCATTTTCAAGTGAAGATCACCATGTAAACCCATGGACCCACTTTTTTCAGGTTTTGAGTGATTTTCCATCACTCAAGTCAGCAAACCCCATAAATCAATTATTGATTATTTTAATTAATAAATTGATGAATAATGGAGCAAATCAAAATCCTAGATCAGTGTATTCTCAACCGATTTGATTGAAATCAGTCAGATCTGAACCAGATTGACTGGATCTGACAAATCCTTGACTGAAGGAGGTGATCTCAAGAGATCCAGAGTTCATCTTCAGCATCCTTTATGGGGAATTGCGCCCTCTCTCTCTCCTCCACATGTGTGGGATCTCTTGGAAGCTCTATGGATTTATGTGTCATCTCAATTAGCCCCCAAATTGACAAGTAGGCTCATTTCAGCTTCATATCAGCATTGATTGACTCTCCCTCAGTTGTAGTGGTCTGTCTCCTTGGGATTTGCACCCCCTGGGATGGATCTCTTGTTTTTTATATAAATAAAGCTTAGGCTGCCTCTTCCAAGCTATTTAGAACTGGGATTGAGGAGCTTTTGCTCTTGTATTATGTTATTGTTTATTATTCTAGAATAAAGAAGCTTTGGAGGAAAGATCTATGGTGTAGTGCTCTTCATGTGTGGATGGTGATTGTCAAATGCTTATGAGGTATAATCTATGTTATTTATCATTGCTTTTGATGGTTAATTGTTGGCATTGAAGAAGAGAGCTCCCTCCTATTAGGGTAAGAGTTTATTATAGTTTGATTTATGCTCTTACTGCTGCTTGTTTCATATCTATTGGAGTTGTAGGTATTTTAAGTTTAATTGCATGCTTTCCAATTATCTCTTCCAGCAGCACCTATGTTTTAACCATCTGTTTGTGCAAGGATTTCTAAGTTGCAGGTGATATTTCTTGTACAAGAGGTTGATCTGGTTTGCATATTCCTCATCTTCAATATCTCTTGAATGACATAGTCCCTTGGTATTCCACCAAAGCAGACTCCAAAGCCCAACATTCCCAGGCTTCTAGCACTCTTTCTGTCTTTCTCCTTCAAAAAATCAATTTTCTTACCTAGTTACTATGTTCGAAAGCTTTGTTATCATTTGGATATGTTATACCAAAGTTAAATTTACATAGATCTTCTATTTCAAAACTCATAGTCTAGATCTCAATTCTAAAAAGTATCATTAAGCATTCTAGATCTAGCATAAGCAAATCGTCCATTTTCCATGGCAAGTTAAAGAAAATCAGTAGGTTGCATGCTCTAGATTTCCTTTTCTGTTTTAAAAAGATTAAATCCAGAAATCAGTGCATATTTCATTGGCTGCACAAAAATCAATCCAAGATCCCAAGGAAAGCTTGCTTTCCTTGGTTCCTTTTTCACTTGTTTAGCTAGTTTTAACTTAGTCTTTTTTGAGTTAAGGTAGGCTAATCCAAAGGTACTATTCAAGTGATTTTGGGAATATTTTATTCTAACATGCTTTCTGGTTTTTAGCAGGTGTAACAGAAAACAAAGGAAGCTGTTGTTCGAAAGTGGCCTTGGGAGCGTTCAAATCCCCCTAAGGGTCTCCCCTTTCACTAAAATTTAGAAATTTTGGAAGGTTGTAATATCTTGGTTTCATCCCATATAAGGAACAATAGTTTTATGATATTGTAACCAATAATAATAAAAGAAAATATTTTTTGAGTAGGCTCTTTCGATCCTGCTCCCCATCCCCCAGGGGGGATCTGCGTCTGTTTCACATTTTTTGCATTTTTCCCTTTTTTTTGCTCTAGTTTAGTACTGACATGCAGGATTGTATACTTTGATATAATTTTGCATTATTTCATTATTTTAATTTTAAAATTAATCATACTACTTGCCTCACGACTTCCCGATTGACCCACAAGGGGAAAGAGATGCATGGTAGGACTAATTAGAAAACTGACGTTATGTATCTTTGATTCATTTTTCATCAATTGTTTCATTAGTGATAATAAAATTAACCCCTCCTTGATTCCATGATTGATATCCACTTGGATTAAAAGAGGTTCCTAGAGGGTTTTCTTTTTAACAAGAACACCTATTTTAAAATTTACTAAAAATAACGAAGACTCCAGTGTGTATGCTCTGTACTTGCCTATGGTTCATCTAATCATTCAAGCTACATCAAAAGCACTTGAGTGACTAGAATAATTAGGATTCACTCTCCGCAAATTAACAAACCATCAGACGAAAATCCAACGCCTCGATCAAACCATTACAGTGGAAAAATACCCAAAGGAAGCAAGAACTCCTGAAAAGTGACCTCGGGGCACTGATCTCTGTTACACCTTCGGGTGAACTATGAACAACAGCCTCAGAGAATCCATTCATCCCACATATTCCTTGCCAGTAGCTGTGACGGTTTAGTTTTGGACATACTTCAAGTACCCCCTGGGCATATCTGGAGTCCTCTCGGCTAAGTTAAATTACTCATATTCTTACATTAATTTAAAATTAACCAAGATACAATTGTGCAACATTCATTTTAGCACTTGCAAGCACTCTTAATTGTTTTTCTACTCCATTTTCAAGGCACTGGTCAACTGTTTATTTCTTTCAATCTATATGTGATTGGGTGTCATTTTCATGCTTACTTGTGATTATCTCATCATGTTATTTGTTGTTTACAATTGTTAAATCGAAACTCCTAAAAAAAATACTCTTTAATACCATCATGACACTAAGTAATTACCCTTATTAACTTAATAGGGTCTACCCCCCTTGGCTTCGTTAGGAGTTGAGCCTAAACGGAGGAGTCAAGAACAAGGTGACAACCTTGACTCGAGACTTGCCCCCAGGGACACACTAAGTGGCTTGAATATTTCTGCCACATAACCTAGGTGTGTGAAAGGCAGCAAGATGTACCAGCCATTTGCAATTTGTTGTAGGAACAACAGATCCCATGTTTTATATAAAACACAAAAGCCCAAATTTTGCATGAAAAAGGTAACTTTCATCGATTTTCTTAATTCGTTTTGGGGTCCCCGTAACATTTATCATAGGCTCTATGATTTGACTTAGTTAAATTTCTTAAATTTATGCATGTTTTGTGTGTTTTTGGGTGATTGGTGGAAGACTATATTTTCCTAACCATTATGTCCATCCCGCATCTCATAACCCACAATGCGGATTGTGGGATCTTGAAGTTTAATATTTGCGAGTTTTCTATCTCGCATTCTGCAATGTGGAATGTGGGAGTGGAAGTATTTCTCTGAGCACAGTTTTTCATCCCATAACCTGCATCCCACAATTGTGGATTGCGAATTGCGGGACATAATTTGATTTATAATTTTTGTTGCTTGTTCCCACAACCTGCAACTAGGAATTTGTGGGATGTGGATTGTAGAAAGGGTTACATAAAATTTTGATATTTTGTGATCCTGCATCCCACATGCCACAATTGTGGAATGTGGATTGCAAGATGGTGAATAAAATGTAAATCTCTCATTTTGATCCCATACGCCGCAAGATTTGATCCCGACCGTCTATTCATTTTAATCCTATGCTCTTAATATGAATCACGGAAAGTCTATATATAGGAAGGTATGTTATATTTTCTTTACCATTTTTATTGTTCTGAATTACTCTGTTGCGTTGGGTTTCACTGTGATTTTTACCAGAGAACATTTTCGTAGTCCTAGTCAATTTCAGGTTGGTTTCTTACTCATTTCTTCGCTTAATATTTTACAGTATCATTGTTTAAATTAGTTTTGATTTATTTCTTATGCATTTAAACAGAGTGTTTCAATTTCCAAAATGCCTCGAATCACCCATTGAAAGAGCCTTCAAAAGGACATGCTAACCAAAGACCCAAACTTTGGTATTTTCTCTAACACCAGTGGCAGAGTCACTAAGACTTATGAAATTTATTGGTCCAGGGTATACTCAATTTTTGACAATGATGACCTCTTGGACATACAAACTAACTAGTTGGCCTACCAAAGAATTACGGATTCTGGACTCCACACCATTGCTTCTAGACCTTCCATCCTCCCTTATACTAACTTGGTCAAATGGATCATGGAACACATGAACCCTAAATACCATTCCTTCAATGATAGTGTAGGGTCGCAGTTAGCTACCTTCCATCCCAAAGTCTTCACCAGAGCCTATTCCATTAAACCGGCTATACAACCCCTCAATGTAGAATTTTCCCAAGCCTCCAAGACTAGGCTCAACCTTGATGAAATGTTAAAATATTGGATGAATGAAACTAGTAAGCTCTCACAGAGAAAATATGACCTTTAACCTGTCACATGGTTTAGGGAACCCTATTCTTTACTAGTAGCCATGTTATGTATACTTTATGGTCTTCCCAATTGCTCTGTTTTTAAAGCTGAATGGTCTCCGATAGCTCATCACGTCATAACTACTGGTGAATCTTTCCCATGGGATTCTATTTTGTCCTTGGAGCTTAAAACGGTTATCTAGGATTATCAAAAGGCTACTGCCTAGAAGAAACCCAATTTCTTCTTTTTGGCCTTCTCCATTGACGTATTATGTAGTGAATTCCAATATCCCAATTTGGGATGGAACTGGATTTTACCAGCCCCTTCGGTGCCTATTTTCCATTCAGAATTGTGGGATACTAACTATGCAGCCAAGTTATGTGATATTTGTGAACACTTCCTCGCCAGCATTTATTTTTTCAATCTTCAAAAAGGAAGCTCCTGCCTTTTCAGGTGAAGCAAAGATCTTTATTGATACAATGGGTGATTGGTATGCTGGTGAGTCCTTTGCATATTTTAGGATTTGGGGAATCAATACTGTCCATATGCTCCCCAAGATTGTCCCTGACAGGTTGGTAATTGAAGAGGTATCTTTCCAGACTATTACTAAAGGGTTTTATAAGAAACGTATTGGCCCCAAAAGAAAAGGTTGGCTCAAATTTCCTATGAACCTTAGATCATTGGTCATCCCAAATTCGACCTGGGCTGCAGTACTAAGTGATCATATAGTTTCTTTGAAGCCTAGTTTTTCTAGCAAAAGAAAACATGACCCCAAGGTATTTCTTGATGCTCATTTCAAGCAGAACCATATCAAGGGTGGTTATACTCATGAGAAAGTCCTTGATGACTCTATATAATAGGGTGTAGATACCTTTTCTGAGGTATTGGATAGGGACAAAAGAAAAGAAGAGAAGAGTCACATTTTACAATATCAACAGGAACTCAAAATTAGGATTCAAAGCTACAAAGCAATGGAACTTGACCTCTTAAAAAGGGTAAGAAAGGACAGGGAAGAGAAGGAAGCCCAAGCAACAAAGGTTCTTTCAGTAGTAACCGATACATAGGGGAATAAGGGAAAAGCTCCTATGCAAGATATCCCATAAGCGACAGTCTCTCAACAACTGAAGGTTCTAATGCATACTTCTCAATAGTTAAGGAAGAAATTATCACATATAACTTCTGCATTGGATAATCAAGCAGTTGCAATTGCTAATCCTATTCCTGATGTTCAGGTGACTACTACAGTTATCCCGATAGGTGATGAAAAAGTAGCAGTTGATGTTAATCCATTTAGGAAATAGAAAACATAGATGATTGTTTCTCAAACACTTATCATTGACCTTAGTGACTCTGATGTTGAAGAAGAAGTGCATTCCTTTGTGCCTATAACAGAAGAAGTGACCGAGCCTTTGAAAATATTTGCATATTTTTTCAATGATAATGGAGTGGAAGACTCTGTTTTTAACTTAAGCATCCCAAAATATGTTTTTTTCCTATCTCATCAACTGTAACACTCCTCCTCTCATCCATCCACACTCTTTCCACTTTACCTGTTGGGGTCATCCCATCGTCCCCATTATCCCAACTCTATCATTCTTTGACCTCAACAACTATTTCTATCCCAGCTATCTTGGTCCAACACCCCACATCTTCATTTACCATTGATAAGACCCAGTATTTCAAAATACCTCTGCCATTAGCTCCACTCATTTTTCCATTATCAGTTTTTCTTAACCATGTTTCATCATAGTCGATCATTGGAACTAACATCCCACTTTCTGAAGTTATTACCCTTATCATTTCTTCAACCTATATGCCTACAATTGATCAAAACCTCTCCTTCCCCTTCTCTACTTCACATATCACTATGTCTATTCCACCTCATACCATTACTCAGACATCCTCGCTAGTCTCAATAGTGAGTGGGACTTCATCATTTACTCATTTAGTCGATTATTTTGATAAAGACAAAGTAGTCTCTCTTGGAGATTACTTTTATAGTAGGTCATCAAAGGAAGTGATAAGAAAAGGAAAGAACAGAAGTAGGGATCATGATGATGTGTCTAGACCTATCACCAATCAAATAGTCTAGACGGAATAGTCTGGTGACCCTCAGATTGATGCAATTGATTCAGCCACAGCTTTGGGTGCTTTCATAGGTGCCAACCTTGATGCACTTCTCACACCAAACAAGGATTTTGACAAAAGGAAAGAGGAAATGAAAATGATACATGAAGAAGTAGATGAGTTCAAGAGACAGCATAAAACTCACATGGCAAATCTAGAGAAACCATGTGAAGACAAGTTCAAAGAGTTGCAACTCAAGAATGCCTCTGTCGAGGATGAATTGTAGAATAAAAGAACTATGAATGCCACTAATACCAAAAGGATAGCTTTGTTGATAAGACAATGTGAATATGCAACTCCAAATGCAAATTCCTTTGCATTCTTTAGGTTTTCTAAGAACGAGTTTCAATATTTGTCTATTCAAGTCAATCAGGAGCATCATGATTTAATGACTGAAATGTTTAGGACTCTGGATGATATTTTTGAGCCTTATGTTGCTTTTGATAAAATGTTTATCACCCTTGACACTCAGACAACTAATAGAGAACACGCATCCAAAGCTTATGATGTTATTGTGGATTGGCAAAGATATATGAAAGACAGACTAGAAGCTATTACCATCCTCAACAATTTTCAATTGAAAAAGGTTAGAACAGGCAAGAAAGAACAGGCAATTTGCGGGAGAAGATGGTATGCGGTTGAAAAAATCATGGAAGCACTACATGTCCCTACCATGTAGTTGATTGAAAATGCTTGTCCTACGAAGTTAATGATCGAGCAGGTTGAACGTAGATCTGAGGAAGTTAAGGAAAAGATTAAAGAGCTTGATCATATCAGCATTGGGGACGTGGATCAGTTGATAAGGAAACCATTTACTATGCAAGGAAAGATCCACATTTTGATCCGTATTTGGCATAACTTGGCCAAAAATGAAATGGAGAATTTTAGGTGTGATATTCATCGTGGGTTTGAATCTACAAATTACCCAAACATAGATGAATTGTTGGATATTTGGAATAAGTGGCGAGATTTTCTTGGATACTAGTTCTATGTGGATCTTCTGATCCCAATTTCATGGGGATTCATCCTTTTTTAATTATTATTTAAAGGGTAGACTTCACATGTAAGAGGGATTATTTTCTCGGAGGGAAAAATATGGACAAGAGATTGGAGATACTCGGTTTACTTGAGGTTTTGTAATTTTTTGCAAACTTTATTTAATACAGTGATGTTATTTTTTTAGATCTCTTTTTATTTATTTGATGAAGTTTCCTTGAAAAATGATGATTTTTTCATTTCACATGGATCACTGCTATTGTTAGTATTTTGCGATCAATAAGTGCATTTATTTATGGCCTTGGTTTCCCTTGGATAATGATTCATGTACTAACAAAGTGTTGAAATATTTTATCTATAAAATCTTTATCTATTTCTGTAAATGATTACACAGTAAATTGGATGATATATGTTAATTTTTCAATTGACATATTGATTACATGTTAACCTCGAATGTGTTAATTTCAAGTTGTTGTCAGTCAAATTTTTGTTGGTTTATTGTAAATTGAATTGATGAGTAATTGATATTGTTTACATTTTTGTTAACTATGATGAAATACTTATAAGTCTTTCATCTCAGGTTAATTTGAGAACAAACTAGAACATATTTCTTAGAGTAGTATAGATTTATTTTAGGTTTCCTTCACAAATAGATTAAATCTCCATTTTACTTTCCTCACCTATTTAGTTTTCCTTCATTCAAAAACACATCCTTCCAGGATCGAAGAACCACAAGTGTTAACAAAGGCCTTAACATCTGTGGGTGTTAACCACACCAAATAGCTCGAGGATAGGATAATACTTGCGTAGGATTATCTGAAACCTTTGGCTAGGTTTTCCCCCTCTATTGTGAGCCTAAGAACCCATTCCAACAACCTACACATCCGAGGATTCAAAAAGTGAGTTGACAACCAAGAGTTGGAAGACAGACAGAAACACATCAATAATCGGTACTTGTGGTCACAAGAGAAAAAGGAGAAAGCACAAAAAGAAGTTGAGAACTTGCAATAAGCAAAGGAAAAGCTGATAGTAGAGAAAGAGAAAAATATGTGAGCCTTGAAGAAAGTGCAAGAGGAGTTGAAGGATAATATCACTGAGGAGATCACAGAGCTAAAAAAAGAACAAGACCACCTTGTGGTTGAGAAGGCCCATCTTTTTAATAGTTGAGTTCAGTTGGAGGTAGTAGTTGCAGATGCTTGTGAGCACGTCTTGGAGAGTACCGCGGAGCTGGATGTGGTAGTCAGAGCATAGCATATTGGGGCCATTATTCCCCAGTTAAAAAAGGATAACAACATTTTGGAGGCCTTGATACAACCAGCCACACCACCAGAGAAAATCGTAGAAAGGAAGAGTGCCATAGAAGACTTGGAGACATAGCTCGACGAGCTGAAGAAAGAAGCAAAGAAAGTGTTAGATGAAACTACGCAATTTTGGGGAAATGTAGTGCAAGATGAACAGTTGGTGCAAATAACCACACTGTTCTAGGAAGAAGAAGGAAAAATCACAACATTGAAGACCGTATTGAGGACGATGCCACCAATGGTCCAGGTCAGGCGATTTGCAGAGCTAGAGGAATTGCAACAACCATTTGTGAAGGCCCAAGAGCATTATAAAAAGTGCACTGAGAAGTTAGATGGTTTCTAAGGATATCAGTGTGAAACTTTATGGTAAGGAACTTGATGCATCGTAGGCTATGCAAGAAGGTAAAAAGGAGACTGTAGAGAAAATGGTTGAGCACCCAGTCACCCACGACCTGACGACAATCCAGGAGATCACTGAAAATATCAAATGGAAAGTGAAAGAAATTACTCAGCAGTATGAATATTTCAAGATCAAGATCAATGAGTACACCATGTCTAGTTAGCATGGCTCGAGGGCGAGCCACAAGATTGTTTTAGGGGGCCTGTTGGAAAGGGGGTTTTGATACATTAGTTGGGTAGCATCATGGATGTTGCGCAAGCTCAAAGACACCATGCAAGTGGAATATTAGCACGCAATGGAGAGCTCAGAATATCTTTTATATTTTGTGTCACTTTTTGTAGTTTTGGACCATATCTCGTGGATATTGGTCATCATTTTGTAAAATCAGTTAGGAGTTAGTTAGGAAGTTGTCTAAGTGGACCCTTAATGTAAAGGTGCAATCCTATAAATAGTTGTTGAATTACAAGTGATAGATATCCTGGCAAGAAAAGAATTAGAGACATGGAGAAATATTTTTTGTTCTCAGATATATGTTGATTTGTGGATTGTTTTTCTGATTTTGCATTGAAGTAATATGACAAGGAGAAAGTTGAACTAAATCGCTATTTTCTTTTTAGTTTTTCATGTTTACTACTTGTCTGTAATTCAATGATGAATTCTAAGTGAATCTGTGACATGGATCTATGATGCGATGCTTCCCTAACTTAAATGATGTTATTGTATTAGATATATTTGCAAATCGATATGGTTACTGATGTTTTGATCAATTGATGTGATCTATTAGAAAATAATGATGAATCATTCTACTAATGCTTGAGTGATTAATCAGATATGTCAATGATGTGGTAATTTGGTAGGTTGATGCACATAGTCCTCTCCTATTCTGCAGAAACTTGGTTCTGTCAGCCATCCCTTGAACATATCGGGTGAGACCTCATCCACTCTATGGATGTTACTGGATAGGGTAATACTTGTCTGGGTTGGTGCTCAGGGAGATTGTGGTAGTTTGGTTTTCGACAGTGTGGGAACTCCTACATAATGGTTTTGTTGGTTGGGTCTATTTCAATAGTAAGGAGGCATAAATGCAGGCATGAAAGGCATGGGTGTACATATGTGTGAGTGGGAGAGTCTCTAGAAGCCAATAAATGACCAAGAAGACAAAAAAAGAACCACATTCACTCGCTAGTGCCCCTAATCAAATAAGAAGTGGTTTGTAATAAATGCAGGAGCCTCAAATGACATGATGATCAAAATAGAGCGCCTCAACTATCAGGATGATCAAAGTGGAGCACCTCAACTGTGAGTCAACGAGCTAGAAAGACCTATTTGACCAATATTGATTAGTATAACCTAAGTAGGATCATATAACATAAGCACAAGGAAAATGAAAATTCCTCCAAAGTGTAAGACCATGGTACTAAGGTAGATTAATTCTCTTACAAATTCTTATAATTTTTATATAGGCATGTTACAGGTTTGAACAGGATGCGAGTGGTTTCTAGGAGTTCCAAACATTGAAATTCTATCACTCTTTTCCAACTTACATCATAAATCCTTCACTAGGACAAGATTACTAACAATTGCCTCTTTTTTATCTAAATCGGAGTAAAAATTAGAAGGCTCCTACACAAAAGGTTGTCTTCTTTTATGTCGGATCATAGGGATAAGAGAAGGCCAAAACGTAGTCTGTCTGAAGCTATTTTCATTGAAAAATTGATCCCAACTCTTACCAATGGTAGACAATTGACATTGTAACATGATTTTGAGTAAACCATGATGAAATAATCTTTGGTCTTGATATCCTACTGTGTTTTGGACCACATAAGCCATATTTTCCAAACTATAAGAAAGAAGCAAGGTAAATTTAATCTAGAACCCTTGAACGCCATAATATTTCTGAGGTGATAAGAATGTACAGAAGAAAATATACCATCGCATGTGATGTACCTTATAATGAGTTGTATAAGAGGCCTCCATTCAAGATTAAGGAACTTCGCAATATATCCATGTTAATCATCAAAATCTTCTAGCAGAGGAAGCAAAAAAAATTTCCATTTTGCTCTGTTAATTTCCTTCTACTTGAACCATATTTTACCCTTTTGTGGCAACTTTGTAGCCTAGTCTATGAGGCCTTTGGAAATCACAAAACGTAGGTTACTAATTTGGCAAACGATTTCTCTAAGCGACTGAGAAAATTTTCAAGTCAATTCTACATGATTCCTACTAAAACTTCTAAAGAAGTAATCCTTGTTGGAATATATTAAACCCACTCATAACTCAGGATAAAATAATTAATCATTTATTTGATTAATTATTCACCCACTAGCTTAATTAGTTCACATCCACTTGCACCTTAAAGTCAATACATGCCATGTATATCCCAGGAATGCTTTATTTCTGATTATGGGTTGATCTTGACCACTTTTTGGCCATCCATAATTAGTATACAACACTTTACAATGGATTCTTTATTTATATTTTCCATCTTTTCTATGGATAAGGTAAAGCTAGTCAACTAGGAAACTGGCTCCCTTTGTTTCCAACCCATCCTTCATCACTATCTCTCCATTTTCTAGGATTAGCATGTTTTTCCTTATCTCCATACAACTCGATTTTCCTATGAGGTATGTACTATTTATGTACAATATTATTCACCATTATTCAATGAAATGATACACACCAATATTGATCTCTTCATTCATTTGATTCAATCTATTTTATTCTCTCTAGTTTTCATGTGTATTCTTGTGAGAATTCTTAGTAGCAAGATCTATTTCCTGTTCTTATTCTTAACATCTTTGCTCATAGAATTGAGCTATTATTTCTACATGGTATCATAGCAGAAATTTTGATCAAGTTCGACAGAGTTGAGGAGCACAGCCAGTCTCGTATCCCTCTCTAAAGAAGAGCTTGTCTAGCTTACAAGATTTTCTCCTAGTTTGTTTTGCAGGTTGTAGAGAGTTTCTTCTTGAGCACATAAATTCAGCAATATGGATTCTCCTTCAACAACAATTCTTACTCCCTTCAAATACCATGAATGGAAAGTCAAAATTTCCATTCTATTGCGCAATAGGGGATTATACAGAGTTACTCTAGATTTGGAGAATGAGCCCAATGCTATGACTGAGAAAGCTAAGTGGTGTACTAGGTTGGATGAATCCTATGGATTTCCTTGCCTATATATTTCTCTTGATATACTCTTTCATCTAGATGGTTTAACCACTCCAAACCAAGTATGGACTCAATTGGAGTCTCTCTTTGGAGTTTAAGATGATATAAGAGCACATAAATTGGAGATTGAGTTATTCTCACTAAGTCCAAGCAATTTCGATTATCTTGAGGGTTTCTTCACCAAGTTCAAGTCACTTTTTTTAATGCTCAATAAATGTGGGATTGAGAAACAATATGATCAATTAATCCTTTCCATTCTTTTAGAATTAGGTCTTGATTACTCAATTTTTGTGTCTACTTTTTATTCTACTAGGCTTATCGTTCCTAAGTGGAAAATGCCTACTTTTGTTGGAGCAGGGCCCTGTAGCTATAGGAAAAGCTGCTATTTTTGGTAGAAGATGGACAATTTTTGGACGAAAGATATTTTTGGTGATGCCAAAAAGCTAGTGATATAAGATATGTGATGCGATAAAGGTACAACGCCGTAGCGCATTTTCCATCGCGGATCGTGGGCCGGAAATCATGGCGGTCGAAACAAGGAAGTCAAAGGAAATAGTACTTGAAGCGGCCGAGAAGAGAGCTCAACCACTGCATTTAAGGCAGCGACGATGACAGGAGGGCTCAACTACCCTCATAAATGGAGAAGGAGCAACAGGCCAAGGCATTAAAGATAAAGGAGAGAAGGGGAGCAACCGAGGAAGCGGCACCCATACCCGCGATCAGCACCAGAAATCGTGGAATACTGCAGGAAGCTGTGGTGTGACCAGTAACCGGCAGTTCAAAGTACAGATAGGCCGACTGTCACAGTTAGGGTTTTGGGTTACCATTGGGATAGGCCCACAGTTTTGTATCACAATGAGACCTTTGGGCCAGCTATTTAAGCATGTATTTTTGTATTATGAATGGTTGGTTGGTTGGGTTTTTTTGGTTGTTACTAGTTGTCATTAGTATTGTGAGACATTGAGGAAGAGTCGAGCTCTGGTTCTATTGTTAAGTCTGTAGTTATTTTACTGTAACCAATGGCTAGCTCCTTAAGCATGAGTGTAACAATACGTAGGGATTGAGAGAGAGAAAAAGGGTATATTGTAAGAAGAAAGCATTATAGGAGGAGAAGAGATCTAAGAGAAGGGCTCCCAACTGTGTGCGTGGAGTTTCCCATAAGATCTCCTGCTGCATAAGAGGTTGCAGCAGAACTGTGTTTACTCTCTCAAGATATAATACAAACACAGTTCCCCTAGACGTAGCTTCCCCCGTGGAAGTGAACCACATACATTCGTGTGTTGTGCAACTATTTCATGTGATTGTGCTCTACTTAGTTGCTATCTGTTATCCGTTACATGAACTTTGCTTATCAGTTAATGAATGTATGTATGCTATCCTTCAGTTTACAGTAACATAGAAGATTAAATGTGAGTTGAATGTGTCGAGTATTCTGTATATGAGTTTATCAGTGCTTGATTCACGACAGCTAACAGCTATAGTGTTAAGTGACTTCTGTATATTTAGTTCAGCGAGTTGAGCATAACTGATGTTAAGCGTGTTAAATTGTAGAAATTTAAGTGAAGTTGTTTAACTCCCTACTGAAGGTTAACTGAGCTATTATACCCAGGGAGGAAACCTCTGGACCTTGAGAGTTGATGTGCATATTAAGTCTTACTGTAGGAAATATCGCAGCGTAGAAAGGTGATATCGCACTGTCGGGGGAGCTGCGGTGTGAGATATCGTAGGTTAAGAGTTGAGCAGAAGAGAAAGTCTGTGCATTGTTCTAGAAGCTACGATGTGATAAGAGTCAGGCCTATAGCAGAGTCAGCTAGGAAGAGAGAAATAGCCCTTGATAAGAGATTTAGCTGATTAATTACAGTCAAGAGGACCTAGGATGCTATAGAACCTGGTTGAGGAATCTTGATTCTTCAGCCACCCTATCTAGGATCACTTCGGGTGAGACTTCAGGTCGTTCTGCAGTCTGTTTCCAAAAGGGCCAATGAGCTAGGGGTTTTGTTGGTACAAAATAGTAAACCCGGGTCTGCCCAGAAAGATCAACAAATGGTTCCGTCGTCGATTTTGAACAAATTGAAGACCTGATGTTCTGTTGGCATCCTATTAAAGAAGAACTTAACTAGTGGGTTGAGTCTAAGGAAAGATAATTTGCTAAGAAAGAAAACAAGAGTCCTAGGATGATTACAGAGGACTGGATATAGAAACATATCTTCACAGACCTGCATGATATATTTTTTGTAACCTATGCAAATGAGTTGTACGATTGGTTGTCAAATTTGAATGATAAGTATGTATTCAAGAAGAAAAGGAACATTGTATGGACACCGGAGCTGATTCACACCGTGAAGATCGTAGATAATCCCATTTCGTGGGCAGTAGACTTCTGGCTTGCGAGTTTGCTGGAAGGTTTCATTACAGAGTTTGCAGTTGATCAAAGAAAGAGTTTCAGCGAAGCAGAGAGGTACTTCTTCAAGGGATATCGCGGTCAGTACTTGAACTCTTTAAATTTGTCCCTTAAGATGTTATTGTATGAAAAAGGAGTACTGGATATATTCTCAGATGAATAAGTTAAGTAAGTGTAATGTCACAAGAGTTTGAAAGTGATTATGAAGAAATTGGATGTACACGTAGCGGTAAGAGATATAAAGTAGATTTTAGATCTCCCTTCTTTGAAGACAGGTCAGATAGTACTAGAGAACAGAGTCAAAGTAATAGAGAAAGAACAGCAGGGGGTATCCCTTACCACCTTTATACCCCACAGAAACTAATCGGGACTCATAATAATCTCGTAGGAACTCGATCTAGTAGTTCACACACAGTACATACTACCTTTACACCACCTACATTTACACCGACAAGTGGTAGTAATACAGCAAATCAGAATCCACCTCATAGAAACAGAATGGGGGATGACATGAAATTACCTATCTTTAGGGGTACAAGGGCAGAAGACCCAGAACAGCATTGGTTCCTATGTGAAGTTGTATGGACCATTAAACAGATCCAGGATGACAATACTAAGCTTGTCTAGTTGGCCACTACACTTAGAGAAAGAGCTTTAACATGGTATATGAAGTATACATCAGCGCAGATTAGAACACTCACAGAGGTCAGGACCGCAATGATTAAGGAATTTAAGAAACCCAAGTCTGAGTCACAATGTATCGCATAACTTAAAGACATTAAATAGTTACCCATAGAGTCAGTTTGGGATTTCGATTAGAATTTTAAAGCTCTTATAGACCAAGTTAGTTTTGAGTTTGCACTGGAGCAGCATAAGGAATGGTTCATCGTAGCACTGCTCCCTCATATTAGACTTCCACTAATGCAACAGAAAATCCATACGCAGGATGAAGCATTGGAGATGGAAATGAAACTAGAGGCTTCACCTTTAGCTGAGACTAGTACAGGTATGACAAATTTACAGAATCAGTTAGCCAATCTCACTTTACAGCTACATGAGATTAAGAAAGGAAAAGAGGTTGAACAACAATTATGGTGTACAAAGTGTAAAGGACATGGCCATACCAAAAATAACTGTCCGGTATTTGTTGAGTATATAGAAAGTGGGGCTCCTAACCCCTTAGTATAGAATCAAGGGCCATGGTGTGAAATCTGTAGAACAAGAGGACATATGTACAAAATCCTAAGAATTTATACTATAACTTCTGTAAGTCAGTAGGACATCATGAAAATAATTGCAGAGCTTATGATCTCATGATAGAGAGAAAACATGACTTCTATAGAGTCCAGTCAGAGACATTAGGACTAGCAGCAGGTCCACAGCATGAACTGGCTCATGATGGTCATGGTAGAGGCTTTGGTCGTGGCCATGGACCAATTGTTTGTTACAACTGTGGAGACATAGGACATTATGCTAGGGATTGTCAGAACCCTTCTACAACATGTAAGTATTGCAAGTATTATGATCATACTATAGAAGAATGTCCTATCTTGATAGCCAAGATTAAGGATCCTAAGCCAGCAGTAAACCAGAATATTTAGTTTATTGCTGCTGAGTAGAAAGAACCAGAACCAAGAGTCAATGTTGTGACTCACAGTGGTGCTTCTACTAGTAGGACATCACAGGATGCCAAAAAGAATAAAGGTCCAAAGTGGGTGCGTAAAGCCACTTATAAATCTACACCACTTGACCTGCAGAAGAACAAAGAAACATTTCATCAAGCTAAAACTTTCTTTACTGGCCCTACACCGTCAGGATCGTAGATATTTCCTTGTAGGGGTGTACCGCAGCAAAAACCTTGTGGCGTTAGTCCTGTGTAGATATCGCATGCTGCCACATCTGGAAGGTGCGAAGAGGATGAGTTGATAGGAAGTGTACAATCCTTTTTGCAGAGCTGCTTGAAACTCGTAAGAAATGAGAAAGCCATTGGAGAGCTTCGACGCATCATAGATCAGTATCAGCAGTCTTCTTCCATGAGAAGTACACAGTGTTCTATTATATTATGGGCCATACAAGAACAGGAAGAGAAATGAGACTCACATCACAAATTGGAGAGTTTGAAATGGATGAGGTAATCCTAGATTTAGGATCATAGGTAAATGTTCTTACTAAGCAAACATGGGAACAGATGGGTAGCCCTAAGTTAGCCAGATCACCTATCCATTTGTGATTAGCCAATCAGTAGAGGGTATCGCCACTAGGTTGATTACCGCAAGTACTAGTTGATATTGATGAAGTTCGCAGCTTTGCAGATTTTGAAGTCATAGAAATGATTGGCGATAGTAGACCGTATCCAAATTTATTAGGTATTTATTGGGCATTTGAAAACATAGTTGTTATCGATTTGAAGAAAATACAAATGACCTTTGAGGATAAACAGATTCGAGTCATCGCACTGTTGGATCCTTTTCAGGGTCCTCGATACATTGAACTTATCAGAGCAGAGGAAGAGGTGCGTAACATGGACAGCCTCTATCAGATGACTGATAACCAGAGTGATTATATCAATCCCACTATAGAAGTAAATATTAGTTGGCGATGCGATAGCTCATGCGCATTGGATTTGAATGTTGGTTTAGAAAATTGGTAGAATAGACTTTATGAAGTTTCAGCTCTCCGATGTGCATTTATGACTAAGTCACTGCGATGGATTGGCACAGAGATTAAGGATATTCCATTGTTTGATGGCTTAGCAGATGTCAATGAATTTTTACAGTAGTTTGAGCAGGAAATCCCTAATGAGCAAAGGATGGCAGTTATTGACCTTGCAGTAAAAGCCACACCTGCAAGATGGTGGCATGAACATAAAGAAAATATCGCATCAGGGGATGATTTGAAGAGATTAATGGTGATCAGATTATCTAATGAACAGGAGCGTTTACAGCAGAAATATACAGGAGAAAGTGACCCCAGATCACATATTAATATTTGTGAACAGAATTGGTCGGACCTTCCAACGGATGAATGGGTTCACCTATTCATTCAAACTTTAGACATAGTCCCAAGGAACTAGTACACTGAGACAAAGTTGCGCAGAGGAATGATTACATGGCCAGTTATGATAGACAGCTTTGTACTCACTTTCACTTTTGAATCTGAGTATCCAAGCATTGATCGGGCTCTAAAGATTATAAAGACTAAGATATTTGATGACTGTACCCTACCAGTGTATGCCCAGCTTGATTGGTCCATCCAGTTAGAACATGCGCTAGAATGTTACAACTTCATAGAAGAGCCAGGTGATTAGGATGAGAATCCTCGCAGTATCAACATTCCAGAGTCAGAAGGGACTCGCGAAGTTGATGGACCAAAGCTAGAGATTCTAGCTGTCACAAATCCTATTAATATTAAAAAGATCAATATTGGCACCGAAACAGAACCAAATTTTGCCTCTATTGGAGACTATTGGGATGATGAAATGGTAAGACACATCGCAGATTTGTTACATGAATATCAAGACTTATTTCCCACTAAGTTTTGTAGAGATGAAGGGAATAGTAGGAGATTTGAGATTCATGAGGATACCTTTGAAAGAGGATTCTAGGCCAGTTAAGCAGCATCCATACAGATTAAATCCTCATTATAAAGAAAAAGTTAAGGATGAGATTGATAAGATGCTAGCAGCAGGAATCATTGAACCAATAGAAGAGAGTGAATGGGTTAGTCCCATGGTTGTATAGGAAAAGAAAACTAAAGGAGAAATCAGGATTTGTGTCGATTTGCGCAAACTCAATGACGCGTCACTTCATGACCCATTTCTGACACCTTTTACTGATGAAGTTTTAGACAATGTGGGAGGACAGGATATCTACTCATTCACTGATGGATTTTCAGGATATCACCAGATAAGAATCCATCCAGAGGATCGACATAATACCACCTTTGCAATGGAATGGGGCTCATTCTAGTATATAGTAATGCCCTTTGGTCTTAAAAATGCACCAGCTATTTTTTCTAGAGTAGTAGTCACTGTCTTTAAGGAACAAATCCATAAATTCTTAGAAGTATATTTTGATGATTGGACTGTATTTGGATTAATCAAAAAGAATATAGGAGATTTAAGGCTGATATTAGAGAAATGTAGGCAATATCAGATTTATCTTAACTTGAAGAATTAGTATTTTGTTGGGTCATATTGTTTGCAGACAAGGCTTGATGGTAGATCCTGCAAAGATTGCCATCATTGTAAATCTTCTAGCACCCAACTCAATCAAGCAATTGAGGACAGTGCTTATTCATACAGGGTATTATAGAAAATTCATCAAGAACTATACAAAGATCACAGCCCCTATGGAAAAGCTGTTAAAGAAAGACGTGAAATTCCTATGGAATGAGGAATGCCAGCAAAGTTTAGACACTCTTAAAGAGAATATGGTTACAGCACCCATATTAATATTTCCATATTAGAACAAACCATTTCATGTACATGTGGATGTATCTGGCATCGCACTGGGGATTGTCTTAACACAGCCAGGAGAAAGGGGTATCAATCACCCTATCGCGTACTCAAGCAGAAAGTTATCTACCGAAAAAAAGAACTATACCACTACAGAAAGAGAAGGATTAGCTATGGTGTATTCTCTACAGAAGTTCAGGCACTACCTGTTGGGTGCCCCATTCAAGATGTTTAATGACCATTCTACTTTAAAGTATTTGGTCAATAAGCCAGTGTTAGGGGGAAGGATCTGTATATGGTTACTCCTATTTCAGGAGTGTGATTTTGAAATTATTGTAAAACCAGAGAGATTAAATGCAGGACCTGATCACTTGTCGTGGATAGACTCAGGAGAAGAACCAAGTAATTTAGAGGATAATTTGCCAAATTCGCAATTATTTTCTATCCAGATCACAGATGATTATTACACAGATATTATTCACTTTCTCACTATAGGGTGGGCACTAGTTCAGTTTACTAAGCACCAAAAGAAACAGTTCGTTGTTAAAGCAGCAGATTTCACTTTGATCGCAGGACATTTATACAAGTTAGGTCCAGATGAAGTCCTGCGCAAATGCGTTATTCCACACGAGAAAGAGGCCATTATCAGGGAAGCACATTTAGGTACCACAGGAGGTCGTTTCGCAGGAAAGTCGATTGCTCAAAAAATTCTAACTGCAGGATTATGGTGGCCTACTTTGCATAAAGACACTACGGAGTTTTGCAGATGCTGCAATATCTACCAGAGGGTAGGAAAACTTTTGAGGAGAGATGAAATGCCGCTGCGACCACAAATTACGTTGCGGGCATTTAAAAAGTGGGATATATATTTCATTGGTCCTATCAACCCACCAGGGAAACGAACTGGTGTGAGATACATCATCACAGGAACATAATACCTCACCAGGTGGGTAGAGGCCAAAGCAGTAAGGAATTGTGATGCTGCTACAACTGCACAGTTCATTTTTTAAAACATCATAAGTAGATTTGGATGTCCATCAATTTTGATGAGTGATCAAGGCACACATTTTTTGAATCGCACTATTGAGGCCTTGATGAAGGAATTTCAGATACAGCATCATAAGAGCACTCCCTACCACCCACAAGCTAATGGTACGATGGAGGATTTTAACAAGATTCTAGAAAATGCTCTTACTAAGATCTGCAACAACCAAAGAGATGATTGGGACCTCAGGGTTAATACTGTGTTATGGGCTTATAGGACTACATGCAAGAAACTCACAGGACACACACCTTTCAGCTTGGTGTATGGACAAGAGGCTATTATGCCTATGGAATATATTATTCCCAGTTTAAGAATTTCTCAAATTACCAAGATGGCTAATACAGATATGATGAATGAAAGATTAGCGCAGCTGCTTGCCTTGGAAGAAGACAGATTAATCGCAGGAATTCATCAAAAAGTGTAGAAGGCACGAGAAAAAGATTGGCATGATAGGCACATCAAGAGTAATATTTTTCAGATAGGAGACCTGGTGCTCCTTTATGACAGCAAGTTTGTTAAGTTTCCAGGGAAGTTCAAGACACATTGGTTGGGGCCATATCAGATTCAGCAAGTTACAGAAGGAAGTGCCGTTCAGCTCAGTAAACTGAACCGGGAACTTGTTCCTACTTTGATTAATGGCAGTAGGCTTAAGCTTTATAGTGATAGCCACTCAACATCCCAACCCTAAATTAGAGAACTAAGTGGTGTAGATGTCCAATGTAGTTGAAAGGAGGAATCGTACCCATAACTAGTCTACACCAGGTGAAAAAGTTCTAAGTAGGAGGAATCGCAGCAGGAAAGTTTATTTTGCGCAAGTCATAGGATGATTACAGAGTTTTTGAACGTTGCGGAGTTTCACACCAACTTTTTGGTCCAGGATGATGCAGTGTGACATCGTAGTGAGGCGATGTTGCCCGTGCTGTGAAGACAATTTTGAAAGGGAAAGAGGGCCAGTCACTTTTCCTTCTGACAATCAATTAATCTAGATATGACCAGTATATGTTTCCCTAGATTCAGAAATAGTACAATGATTGTCCTATATTTGGTAAATCTTGGTCGAGACTGAATCTTGCGCACAATTTTTGAGGGAATTTTGAACGGGTTTTCAGCAATTAATGAGGAGCGAGGCATGAGGTGTTGTCTTGTCCATGCAATAAAAGCTGCCAACGGGTCCAGCCTAAGCGACCGTTGCTTCAAAGATTACCGCCTTCATTACAAATGCACAGATCATTCAAATAGAAGGGTTACTTTTGCGATTTCTGAGAGTTATAGAGTAATTTGTAGAGTTTTCCTTGTGCAGAGATACTCCAGTTACAGAGTGTTGGTTTCCCCATTTTCGCAGCCATTGCCAGCCTAGAGTATCGCACCAGGCGATTTATGTATGAGAAGGAACCTTTAGAAGATGTCATGTGATGATTGAAGTGTGGTGGCATCGATTTTGCTATGACGACGCTGCCCAGGATTGTCAAATTAGGTGCACCATAGGTCAGGCAGACGCCAAGGATGAATAGTCAAGCTCAGATAGTCGAAGAGTCCAGCTTAGAGCACAAAGAAGAAGTTCATATGGAAACAGTATACATTTTTCCATGAGTCGAGGATGCACCAGAGGTAACCATTCCCAAGGGTGCTAAGTTTCCTATCCCGCTACCACCAATTGATCCTCGCGTAAAGGAAGATGGAGAACTATTAGGATATGTCCCTCCTCTCAAATTTACAGACTATAACCTTGGAGATAGTAAGATATATTCTTAGTTTTAGCCGGATCAGTATCTTATGGTTCAGAGGAACCCGAGGACCGGTGCAAATGAGTTTGTTCCTATGGAACATGTCCAGATTCTTGAGCAGTCAGGCTTGCTCAATTTGTTGAAAATACCACATTTCGGACAAGGTGCAGAGGTTAATGTCATGGTGCGTGTGCTACTTTCCTGTGTACATGGAGGTTACCTCTGGCTGGGTAATAGGGTTGATCTGAACGTTGATTTGATACACTGCATCACCAAGCTGTCCAAAAGCGGTAAGGACCCTCAGACACATTTATTAGGGAAGAGCAAGGATACTAAGCTACCAGCGCTTCTAGTTAACAAGTATAAGCTATAGAGAGGATGTTGGGCTTATGACCTCACCGCCTTAGCAGATGATACACTCATATTTACAGCCAGTCTGCTTGCAGGCAGACTGTTAACCAAAGTTCACCCGAAAGAAGTCACAGGAGCAGTAATTCACCTTGCCGTGCAGGTCATAGAAGGTGAAGAATTTAATTGGTGTTTGTTTTTATTAAATATTTTTCTTGCAGATTGTTTGGTAGCACAGGACGAGCCAAACCACCCCTTCCACTTCTCATGGCTGCTGATATTATGTGCATTTGTCGGGTGGAGAGAGCCGCCCCTTACCCAGTTTCTACAACTACGAGGCGGAGAGTGTAGAGGCACGCACTATACAAACTTATGGGAAAGCAGCAGCCTAGCCAAGAAAAAGATCAATATGATAGTATTCTATGAATACTATAAGCTGTTGAAGTGATTCATCTAGGAGACACCGCGGATCAACACAGAGGTTGTTGACATGTATCACATTCACCTTGATTTCACTGCGGACAGGCATACAATCTATCTGAGGCCCAAAGGGTTCAGAACGGATGATTGGGCTATTGGATTGTTCAGGATGATAGCACAGGATGTAGAAGATGTCATCAAAGATTTTTATGAAGTATGGAAGAAGGCATTAGAATATGCCACAGCAGGAATTGTACCAGCCGATACTACACCGATAGATCCATTAGACAAAGGAAAAGGTATGGTAGGTTTCAAGAGGAAAGATGCAGTAGAAATTCCACCAGTGGCACAAAAGAAGAAAAAATTCAAAGCCTCAATGCCAGCTATAGATACCCCACTAACAGAGGATGACTATGATCTCATCACAGTGAGATTGAAGGAGGAGATGCAGGACTCATTTCAGGCGATGCAGACATCGCATGACAAGCTGCAGAGCATGATAGATAAGCAACTTCTGGAGTTGAAAGCACTAACTGAGAAGACTTCCATGATGCAGACTTAGCCAGTCAAGGAAACAGTAGAAGAAAGCTCACAACCATCGATTTCCCGTGAGGAATTCTTTGCAAAGGATCGCACCAATACAGTGCTGATACCACCAGGAAGCATCTGATTCCCTGTTTCGATGATTGATGTGTAGATATAGGTTAGACAACTTCTCAAGGTTAATATGGCACAATTCCTCGTTGATTAACTATAGATGATCCAGTAGTAGATAGCCGCAGAGCTTAGGGATAGAGAGCTTGTGACTTATAACCAGAACACTTAGCTGATACAATAGAATGCAAATCTCACCGTAGGCTTTCAAACAAAGGAGGAGGAGTTAAGACTATATGAATAAAGAGAACAGGATCTAAGTCAGGTCCTACAGAACATCGCATTGGAGTTACCCCAATGTAACATAGAGTTTTCCTTTCCTTTAACGCAGAAAGTAAGAAATATTGCAGATAGAGTAAAGGATCTGGAAGAAACAATGGTCAAGATGGAGGAAGACCACAAGGCACAGATTGCTGAGCTTGAGGATCGAGCACCAGGCACACCTGAGGCAGACAAGGAAGCAAGGATGCAGGCCTTTAGAATCACTTCAACGTAGATGAAGTGTCGCATAGATAATGTAGAGTCATTGCTAGCTGATGCAATGAAGACATGGTCGAAGCTAGAAGAGCTCCCAAATAGACTAGATTTGTAGTAGAGCATCCAAAACATAGAGAATGCAACAACAGCAATAAAGGAAGAAGTCAAGAGCTCTTGCAAAGATGAAGAAGATGACAAAGATGAACCGTTTGCAACATGAAGCACAGTGATTGCGAGAAAAAGAGATACAATTCAATAATATGCTTCAACCATATTAGGAACAAATCACAGAACTGGTCGATGCAGTTGAGCAGAAGGTCAAGGAGTTCACTGCAAGCAAGAGTGTAATTGATAGTACAGAAGACCCTATGATTAGTCAAGTTATGCTCGAAGGGGCACAAGACTGTGTCGAAGCCATGGAAAAAGATGTCGCAGGACTCAAGGAGAGATTCACAAGGACTTCACAGGAATCCAAGGAGAATCTACAGATAATGAAACCAGTTGTTAGTGGCTCGGGGATGAGCCACAAGTAAGTGTTAGGGGACTGTTGGAGTAGGGTTACGCAGCTACAGGAAAAGCTGCTATTTCTAGTAGAAGATGGTCATTTTTTGGAGGAAAGACATTTTTGGTGATGCCAATAAGCTAGTGATATAACAGATATGATGCGATAAAGGTGAAATGTCATAGTGCATTTACCGCTGCAGATCATGAGCCAAAAATCACGGCGGTCGAAACAAGGAAGTCAAAGGAAATAGTACCTGAAGCGGCCGAGAAGAGAGCTCAACCACTGCATTTAAGGAAGCGGTGATGACAGGAGGGCTCAGCTACCCTCATAAATGGACAAGGAGCAATGGTCCAAGGCATTAAAGATAAAGAATAGAAGGGGAGTGACCGAGGAAGTGGTTCCCATACCCACGATCAGTGCCAGAAATTGTGGAAGACTGTAGGAAGCTGTGGTGTCACTAGTAAGCGGCGGTTCAAAGTACAGATAGGCTGACTGTCACAATTAGGGTTTTAGGTTACTGTTGGGATAGGCCCACAGTTTTGTATCATGATGAGACCTTCGAGCCACCTATTTAAGCATGTATTTTGTATTATGAAGGGTTGGTTGGTTGGGTTTTTTTTGTTGTTACTAGTTGTCGTTAGTATTGTGATACATTGAGGAAGAGTCGAGCTCTGGTTCTGTCGTTAAGTCTATAGTTATCTTACTATAACCAATGGCTAGCTCCTTAAGCATGAGTGTAACAATTCATAGGGATTGAGAGAGAGAGAGAAAGGGTATATTGTAAGAAGAAAGCATTATAGGAGGAGAAGAGATATAAGAGAAGGGCTCCTAGCTGTGTGCGTGGAGTTTCCCAAAATATCTCATGCTGCATAAGAGGTTGCAGTGGAACTGTGTTTACTCTCTCAAGATATAATCCAAACATAGTTCCCGTGGACGTAGCTTCCCCCCTGTAAGTGAACCACGTACATCCATGTGTTGTGCGACTGTTTCATGTGATTGTGCTCTACTTAGTTGCTATCTGTTATCCGTTACATGAAATTTGCTTATCAGTTAATGAATGTATGTATGCTATCCTCAGTTTACAGTAACATAGAAGATTAAATGCGAGTTGAATGTGTATAGTATTCTGTATATGAGTTTATCAGTCCTTGATTCATGATAGCTAACGTCTATAGTGTTAAGTGACTTCTATATATTTAGTTCAGCAGGTTGAGCGTAACTGATGTTAAGCGTGTTAAATTGTAGAAGTTTAAGTGAAGTTGTTAACTCCCTACTGAAGGTTAACTGAGCTATTATACCCAAGGAGGAAAACTTTGGACATTGAGAGTTGATGAGCATATTAAGTCTTACTGTAGGAAATATTGCAGCGTATAAAGGTGATATCGCACTGTCGGGGGAGCTGCGGTGTGAGATATCATAGGTTAAGAGTTGAGTAGAAGAGAAAGTCTGCACATCGTTCTAGAATTTGCGATGCGATAAGAGTCAGGCCTATAGCAAAGTCAGCTAGGAAGAGAGAAATAGCCCTTGCTGGGAGATTTAGCTGGTTAATTAGAGTCAAGAGGACCTAGGATGCTATAGAACCTGGTTGAGGAAGCTTGATTCTTCAGCCACACATATAGGATCACTTCGGGTGAGACTTCAAGCCATTCTGTAGTCTGTTTCTGAAAGGGCCAGTGAGCTAGGGGTTTTGTTGGTACAAAATAGTAAACCTGGTTCTGCCTAGAAAGACCAACAACTTTAAATTCTTTTATTGATTCACTAACAAAGGAGAAAGATAAATTGATCCATATGGGTGTCCTTAGTTCTTCCAAGGGAAAGGATCGTTCTCTCTTGGTTCAAGGAAACAAGAATGACAAATCAAAGAAAATTATGAAGAATCCAAAGTCAGAAATTGAAGATGATAGTTCGAAGCCTACTAATGAAGATTCAGTAAAGAAGGGTAAGAAAAAAGGGAGAACATCCAAGTGTTATTATTGAAGCAAGGATTTAAATTCAAAGAAGAATTTTTTCATTAAGAATATGGACATCATATTTTGTCTTCTTTATAAGTACAAGATCGAAGTTCTAGATGAACTAGAAAATCCTGTTGATTCCTCAGAATAATGTCATAGTGCGCACTTCCAAGGTGATATAACTTATGATTTGAGTTCCAGAGTTCTATAATTTTCTCATGTCTCTGATATATATTTATTCTCTGATATATCAAAATCATAAATATCATATCCTTTCTTTGATGATTCTCCTCTGAGCCTACCATTAGAGGAAATTTGAGGTCTAAAATGGGCCTCTTAAGGAAAATAATAAAATAATAGTTATTAATTTTGGATGAAGAATGAAAAAAATACTTTTTTGTTCGTATTTTCAACATATCGCCCTGTGTTTTTACTCAAATTCTGAGCGAGAGAGCTCATTGGATGTAGAATTTAATTCTGCATCCAATGAGCTCTCCCACTCGGAATTTGAGTAAAAACACAGGGAGATATGTCAAAAATACGAACAAAAAAAGTAGTTTTCTTTTATGACAAATATGACAATTCAACCATTATGGTTAACTCATTTTATTGAAATTATATTGGTTCTTGAATTCCAACTCACAAAATTTATTGTTGGTGTGTTTTCTTATAAGGCCCATTTTAGACCCAAAATTTCCTCTAATGCTAGATTCATCTCCCAAAAATTGTGATTTTTCACTAGATATTGACTTGTATTTGAGCATCTCTTCATCACAAGATTATATATGTGATTTAGAATATTTTTTGCAGGATGATATGCATGTCATGAAAAAAATCATACCACCATCAATACCATCTACCATACCTCTGAATAATCCTAATACTATACAAATCCCAAGTTCACTAGTTGATTCCTCATTGGTCTCTTATGCAGTGTTACTTATCTTACATGGTTTGAAGTATTTCCTATATTTTAGTGGTTGTTTATCCATGACCTTAGTCATATTTGGAGTGATATTAAAAAAATTTGGATCTGTTATAAACACTTATGGTTCAGATCTCATGTCCATCCATCATTCATATTTTTACACCTATCAGTTTTCCCCAGTTGCTCATAGTTTTCCTTGTCTAGCCCTATATCCTCATGGGGTCATTGAAGCCTTTGTATTTGTTGTTCCATATTCTAATGTTTCTAATATATCATAGTTTTATCATCCTCATATCATATTTGGAGGTTCTACATCATATTGGAAGATTGACATGTGATTCACATCACAAATTTGCAGTTATTCAGGGAAATGGGTGTGAAATAAATTGTCTTTATTTTTGTACTCTTTGGGAAGGAGTATGCACAGATCTCTTTTCCATTTCAGATTATGTTTTAATATCATAGTTTGACAGTAGAAATAAGTGTTCATACAATGCTCCTACTTCATCAGTTGATGAGATACAAGGAGTCTCTCCTCTTCTTTCTAGCAGGTTCTACACTCTAGCGCATGATCATGGAGTTCATGATTTCTTCAACAAGTCTTCCATCCAAAAGCAGTTCAGTTAGATAATTCAAGTTAAGATAAATATATGTTGAAGACATATTATTTCAAATTTTTTTCCTTGTCATTTCTTAAGGGATGATTTTCCCCATGTGGTTTTGCCTCTTTCTTCACTTTTCTGGACATGAATAATTGTTAAAGGGTGACCATAGCCTTGTTGTTGGGCCCTATATGCATCTATATGCATATATAGTTTTGACATACCATCCTAAATTCAGACTTATAGGGGGTGTTGGAATATATTAAACCCACTCATAACTTAGGATAAAATAATTAATCATTTATTTGATTAATTATTCACCCACTAGCTTAATTAGTCGACATCCACTTCCACCTTAAAGTCAATACATGCCATCTATATCCCAAGGATGCTTTATTTCTGATTTTGGTTTGATATTGACCACTTTTTGGCCATCCGGAATTAGTATACAACTCTTTACAACAGATTCTGCTTTATTCATATTTTCCAACTTTTATGTGGAAAAGGTAAAGCTAGTCAACTACGAAACTGTGTCCCTTTGGTTCCAACCCATACTTCATGAATTTCTCTCCATTTTCTAGGATTAGCATTTTTTTCCATCTTCGTTGACAACTCACTCATGCTTTTTCCAATCCATGAGGTCCTTGATATATTTTGCAAGTGCTTTAGCCACCTATGGCGATTTGCTATATTTTGGTAAGTTAGAATTTTTGAGCTTTATGAGTTGTCTCCATACAACTTGATTTTACTATGAGGGATGTACTATTTATGTACACTATTATTCATCATTATTCAATGAAAGGATACACACCAATATGCATCTCTTCATGCATGTGATTCATTCTCTTTTCTTCTCTCTAGTTTTCATGTGTATGCTTATGAGAATTCTTAGTAGCTTATTCTTAGAATCTTTTCTCATAGCATTGAGATTTTATTTCTACAACCCCAACCTATTTTCTCAATCAATTTGGAAGAATCATGTTCAATCTCCAATAATGCACTCCTGGTTGTCTTGAATCTACACAAGGGAGCCATTATTTTAACGCTCATATGGTAAGAAAGGTAAATTTGTGGGTGATCATCAACATGAAAGGAGAATGAAAACCAAGTTAAGCTATCGTTGTGTAAAAAGCTCAATTTCGACCACTATTGTAACCAAAACAATACAAGTTTCATCATAGGGTTTGATAAATCGATGCTAATGATGATACATGCAGCAAAATTATGATCTTGTACATAGATTATAAATGGAGATGACATTAGAAATATAATTTATATAATGAATTGACATGAGACCATAATGGTTTTACTGTATAAAACAAGTGTCATGCATCATACAATGGTGGAACGATTCATGTTTTCGATCCAAGCTAGGGTAAAAGACAAATGTCACAAAAGTTCACAAGTAGTTTTGTTTGCATGAACGCAATGGTAGTTAGGATAAATTATAAGTACAATTTTGAATAATCAATAATCATTTATACATATTTTTAAGATAATTTTTGAATTATAATGAATAAAAATTATTAATCCAACCATTACATAAAATAAAAATGCACTATATCACTTATAATTTATCATTTACCTAGAATGAAAATCAAACTATAGAGACTTGGTATTAGTCAACATGAGATGGTCATATAGATAGGATGAGGTTAAATCGTAGAAGCAAAATTTGACTTGGTTTCAAAATGAGATTAGTCCATTGTCGATGAAACGTTAACTAAAATTGTATCATAACCAAACAAATATAATCAAGAGTTAAATGTATGTAGAGAAAATTGATTATATAGTAAGAAGATTTAAGAGCTACAAAATTGATTACCAATTATACATCATAAACATGATATTGATATGCTTGCAATGATTTTTACTTGAGTAATTAGTGTTTTCAAATTGAGAGTACCTTTAGAATCATAGTTTCTGAAGGCACTCTTTAATAATTTTCTCAATAATTTATTAAAGAAGAAAGATGATGTCATTTTTGTTAACTGAAAAAATAAATAAAAGTGAGAAGGTTATTGGATTCCAACAATAACTAAGTTCACTACCAACTCCTACTCATTACAAGGTTAATCATACTTAATCATATAAATCATGCATCATCAACAACATCATAACTGAAACAAAAGAAAACATGGCATGTAACATGTTTGTAATCAATGTAAAGAGAATACACATGATCAAATATAGGTATCTAAAATCCAATTCAATGTATGAGATAAAATCATGCAAACTATGACAATTTTAATAAATTTGTGGAATTTAAACATAACTTAAAATCCTACTTAACACAATGACTCCAGACATATATACAAAAGAAACAATGGACTTCACTTGGTTTCTAAAAGAGATAATAAAAATAATAGCAAACATATACTCAAATATGTGTATCATGTTTCCAATATATATCATATACAAAAATGCATCATAGAAAAGGAAAACATAATTTGAGCCTAGAACCAATCTTTGTACTCTTTTTCCTTCATAGAACTTTATAAGCATTGCTAAAAATTGAAACAAGCACTCATTCTTATTATCAATAAGAGCATGAAAAAAAATTTCGATTATTCTCATATCAATTATGTAAGCTCAAATGGAACTAAGTTCCATCAAAATAAGGGATTTTGTCTCTAATGTACTATTCATTTAATCCTAACCAAGTTTAAATAAAATCATGATCATGTTTGTATACACTATAAATTGTTAATCTCTTCACCCACTCAACAATAGTTTAGAGAAATACATGGATTCAATTTGCATAATTTATTTAAATAATTTAGTTATGTACAATTCAACTAATGTTAAATGGTGGTTTATACAACTAATAAAATTTCCAAGAAAACTATTCTACCTTTATTTGACACAAATATATGATATCTTCTTTAAATGTGATGGAATTCTTTTTTCTTAATCCAAGAAGAAAAATAGACCATCAATTATTCACTAGAAAATTGTCACAATTTCAAGAATTCCAAATTCATCTTAATTTTACATCAATCAGTCACACGAGAAAGTTAAAATAAAACAAAAGAGTATAAATAATTGATTCTTACTTAATACATTATCCAAATGAATTGAAACTATTGGAACTAGTTCATATCACCGAATGGTATTCAATATACAAATCCTAGTTTTCTCATTTGTTAAAAAAAGTAAAGAGTGCATTTACATCTGAAACAAATTCATGCTATGAATCTTTAATCCACTTGATTCCAAGTACACATAGTCAACCCCTTAATCATGTCCATGAGGTTTCATCAAAACAATTTCTTTACTATAGGAAGAATTACTTAACTCATGAATTCATGGTAGTATGTATGCCATGACCATACTTACATAGTGATAGATAGTATTCAAAGTTTTCTTAAAATGGTTTCCACAATCATTTAATCCATACCACAATGATAATGAAACATTAACCATATGAAAAAAGCCAATAATATACACCATATATATCTATCACCCATCTAATATCTTCACAAACTTACTTGTAATCCCAATTATTAAAGCATGTCTTTGTGAAATTCAGTCACAGTAATCTTGAGACTAAAGCAGATCTTACAGAAGATTCAAAACAATTTTACACATGAAATGACCTTAACAGTACTTCAATAGGAGGTTGCAGTTGTATATTATCAATAATCAATAAATAGAGATGATACAATGTCATACAACTTGCATGAATGCAAGGAAATTCCAATTCTATAGAGGTCATTCGAATTGGATAAATGAGAGTATCTGAATTGTCTGTTAGCAACACTAAACACACTAGTTAACCACTAATCAAGCCATGATTGACTTTAATTGAGTCCTAAATAAATTGAATGCAATAATGACTGAGTCTAACTGAATAGAACTCAACTACATGTCAATCAGTAGGTGGCGGCACATCTCTAACTGAAGTCAGCTCCAATGAAGTGAACTGAACTAAAACTAGTCACCAAAAGTTGTTGGAGGTTCCTGAGTTCACTCCAACTAACCAAAATCAGCCCAAAATT
The DNA here is from genome assembly GCA_001517045.1 of Pseudotsuga menziesii. Taxonomy (NCBI): domain Eukaryota; kingdom Viridiplantae; phylum Streptophyta; class Pinopsida; order Pinales; family Pinaceae; genus Pseudotsuga; species Pseudotsuga menziesii. The sequence goes on along the minus strand of LPNX010923832.1, from coordinate 286,386 downwards.
GCCATATGGATGAGGAATGCACTTTTACAACTCAACTTACCTGATTTTTAGGTGAAACAACATTCAGTTAGCTAATTGGTGCACTTATGACAAGCATATCGCCTCATAATTTCTCCTTGATTGAAGGAGGAAGCCTAGTTAGCCTCCCTAATTGAAGGAGAAGGCTTAGTTTGGCCTCCCTGATTGAAGGAGAGCGTGGGTGTGCTAATGTTGATGTTAGGAGTGTGCTGGTGTACTGATGCTGATGCCAATTCAAGTCAATTAACTTAGGATAGTGGGTAATTAGGACAAAATTGACCAAATAGGTGTGTGGGTTCGATAATGACTCCAACACCCCCCCTTAATCTATACTCATGTGGAGGAGTAAAAACAAATGCTAGGGCCCCAACAAAAATGGCCATAGCTCACCCTGTACAAAAAGTAACTCTAAAATGCTCAAATAAAATGTTAAGTGAGGAAAGAGGGAAAACCAGTGGGAAAAAACCCCCCTCAAGATGAACGCTTAAGAAGTAACTGCCTTCATCATGATGAACTCACACCCAACATTGAATGGAGGTAAGTGAACATTTTCTTAGTAAATTTCTTGGTGAAAATATCTGCAATCTGTTCATCTGTAGGGTAGGATTGCAAAAAAATTGTCCGATAATGCACCAACTCCCTGATGTAGTGCATGTGGATCTCAACATGTTTGGTCCTCTGTTGCTGAATTGGATCTGTTGAGATCTTGATAACACTTTGGTTTTCACAAAAAAGCACTACCAATATAAAAATCTCACAGAATTCCTTCCAACCAAACTCGTTGGATGCAAGAATTCACTACTCCCCTATACTCGGCCTCTGCTGAAGTCAATGCATTGGAAGCCTATTTTTTATTGGACCAGGAAATGGGGCAACCACCAAACATAAAAAAAAATACCTAGAAGTGGAATTTCGATCTATGGGATCCCATGGCCAATATGAATATATATATGTAATATCTATGATCTGATGACACATCAGAATATTAATCAATTCTGCAAATTTATATTAAAATTTCTGAATTACAAATTCTACCATTCGGTGCACTGACAGAGTAGGGAAATCAAGGTTTCAAGTAGGGAAATCTTGCAGAGGCAGAGTGGGAAGAGGACATCAATAAAGAGTGAGTTAATTCTTGGAAATACATTCCCCGAACACATTTATATCTGGGACCATTGATATTTTGGAGTCTGCGCTGCAGAAACTTACTTTCATGCTATTGGGTCATCAAACCGTGAAACTAGGGAATATCATTCCATCTTCCGAATAGAGGATTATAAAAGTTTCAGAGGTTATATTCAGTCATAAAATAATTTTATTTACTATTTATAACACTTTTGGACTACCCATAATAGATTGGGATCAATTTGGGAAAATTAGGCAGTTTTGGCCTAGAGAGACCCTGTGCAGTGGAGGGTTCCAAAGGATAGTAAAGCCACACAAAAAATAGTTTCTGTATTTATTTATGTGGAATTGGGTCCTTATATTACCCACAAGAACTTACAAATCAGTTTTTGGATGAGCATAACTCTGTTAATGTAAGATATGGAAAAACTAGTTATTTAAGACTAGCTTTCTAGCTAGGGTAAGAAATTAAGTAGATAAAGAATTTCATATTTATTTATGTACTGATATGAAATATAAAATATATATATGAAGCTCCATTTAAAATATATAATCCAATCAATCACCTCCACAACTTCATATAATCTTTATTGCACTGAAATTCATCAAAATCCCCCCATATGGTGATAAAACAAGCTTTTAATGTGAAATAAGGAAGGTGAAATTTAATGAATGAGTTATTTCAACTTGATGAAATAAAATAAAAGATTTATAATCTTTTCAAACATCATAATACATATGATATACTGACCCATACAAAGGGGGCTCCAAAATGATGGGCATGAGGCCCGAATCCTCACNAGCATAGGTGAAGAATGGGATTCATTGGATCTCATCCTGTAGGTGATGGAGGATAAAATTTAATTCTATAATAATATTCATTGTATGACCTTAGCACTCCATATACCTGCAATATATAGAAATGGAGATGGAAGAGAAGGGAGGAGGGGTTTGGGGATCATCACCCAATGGTCTGAGGGACAACACTCAGAGAGTATGCTCACATAGCATAAAAACAATATAAAAACATCAAAAATAAATAAATGGTATTGAATTCACATTTAATATCCTTTTGGATGACCTCTTTATCAAGTGGATGCCAATGGTGACCTATGAGAGCAGGTCAACCCCATGGGTTCCCTAACCCTAGCCACATAAGCACCCCCTTTAGGAGATGAGGCATGTAGGACCATGTGGAATTGTGTCCAAGTCCAAATCATCCTTCACAATTATAAACTACACCCTCCCTTAGTCAAAATATTCTTCTTTTGAGTTATGACAGCTTTTTGCTTTTCCTGGCTCATAAGGAAACTGTTTTTTCCTTTCAAAAACTTTCCTACTTTTCTCTTATAGATTTTGTAAGATCCATAAGAGGAAACTACACCCTCCCCTTTGAAATAGTTTCCTTTTTTTACCTATGTCAGCTTTTCTGCTACTTTTAGGCAACTTCCCTTTATTCTCTTGTTTGATTTTGTCATGGACTTTCTTATTTTTACCAAGGCAAGTTGACTAGCTTTCCCTAATGCGCCCTCCTGACATGGTAGCCTTAATTCCACATCATTATTTTTCACAATAAATAAAATGGCTGAAATAAAATTAAATAGATGCCTTAAAATACTTATTAGCAAAATTAGTCCTAGGAATAATAATTAATATCACTTTGAGCCCCTAGGAACTTAGCACGGTCAACACTTTTAATGGTCAATTTGAGCGGACATGACAGTACTCCCCTCCCAAATATGCTTGTCCTCAAGCAAAAGCACTCCAGAGTGTTGCAAATTTTTTCATCATGCAGGAGAACTAGAGCATGAATCCATTGTGCAAAAAGATTGACTTGCTCCATCAAACCATCCTGTAAAGTTTCTCCAAAACAAGCAATGCCAGGGTACCATTACTTGGATTACACCCCCTTCAGTGAAAATTCCTTCCCACACAACTTAGCAGGAAAATTTATGCCTGGATCCCATTTCCTTAACTGTAAGTATCCAAACATTATAATCCACCATACAAATTTATCATCACAGGAAATGACATTTTTGTTGTGGAAATCATAGAACTGCATTGAAAACTGTAAATTCTCAATGCAAAGTTGGAAATCTGTCAGATTTCCCCACCCAACATAAAGTTCTTTATGTGCTTGATGCACATCAACATTGAATCTCACAGTTATGTTGCTGCAAAGACCTAGGTGTGAGTCCCATGTCCAACCCCAATGAGTATAGGAATCATCCAACCAACAAGGGTGCCCAAATTGCTCACAGTAAGATGATGCATCACAATTATCTCCAAAAATACAAGAAGGAAAAACAAATAAGTATCCCCTTATCCCACCTGATAAGGTATTAACACTCCTACTAAAGGTCCATGTGAACACTTCCAATGGATCAAATCTATACCACTTGTTAAATAATGCAAGAATCTATCAAAATGTGTATATTTCCTCCACAAATACCACCTTATGCAATATTTTTTCCTCAACAAATTCTCTTGGTAGTTTGCTTGCTTATCTTCCTTCCACTGATCATGTGTAGAAATTTTTTTGCATGAAGATTCCATGTGTGACATGTAATCTTCCACCCATTCCACGTGTGGCTGAATGGCATCAAGTGACACCCACAGGTGCCTATGTGGCTAATGGGAGGGTGATGGTGCATTCTACAAGTCATTATGAACACTTAGGAAAGCCTCTAGCTCTTTCGGTTGCACCAACAAGGAAAATTCCTTCTCCCAATTTTCATTCTGACTTGATAAGGCTGAAATAGAAGTGCAGGTAGAACTTTGAATCATAACCATGTAATACTCATCCACCATATTTATGGCTTCCCAATATTCATCCTCATGTGACTCTCCTATTGGGAAGAGACTCTTTCCAGAAAACAATTCCAGATTTTTCTGGAAAAGACCAAGTGCTTGGTTCTCATCAAAATTGCTTGCACAATCCTTAGGCACAAAAAAATCAGAATTCACCTCATGTGCATGTGTATGGAAGGTATCCAATGGCTACAAATTAAATCTTTGTGGCTTCCCACATGTCAAGACAATGTAAGTCCCAATAAAAAAATTATTGCAGAAATTAAATTCTTCACCTCCCACATTCTTCACTCCAAAGGTGTCTCTATCCACCCAATCAATGGATGAATAGGGAATTTTATTTGCCGATCCATGAGGAATGTTATCATCCCTCTTTATAGTAGAGAAGAACACTTCATCCTTCCTCTCAACCTTAATGAGTGCTTGGCCAAAATTGTCTTCCTCATACCTTTCCACAAGCACCTGCGAAACTGTCCCTTCCTCGTGGCTGTCCTCCACATGAGGTTCCTCCATTAAAACCAAAACGTTTCCTTCCATGCAACATAAAATGGGTGACACCTTCAAATCCCTTTGAAGTTGACATATCTACAACTTTGAATCTTGAAGGGATATTTGTCTGCTATTCAATAACTCATTAGTGATCTCTAACTTATTAGTGATCCTTTCTAATTCTTCTTCTTCCTTCTTGACTGCATAGCGATACATTTCAGCCATTATGAGGAGATGATCTCTATCATACAATAGGTTCATATAGTTCTCCTTCATCTTGGGAATTCCTTCTTTCAGTGCTATGCACTCCTCCAGAAGGCTTCTCCTTCCATTTCTCCTCCAGAAGCTTTCCAACAACATCTGTCCACCAAGGCGTTGATGTCAACAAGGTTTTTCAAAGCTTCCTTAAGCTTTTCTCTATCCTCCTTAATTGGTCCACTCAAATGATATGGCTCACCAACAATATCCTGCACCAAGTTTTCTTCCTCTAACAAATGACATATAATACTACTTTTCTTGTGTCATGGATCCACAACATGTTGGAGCAGGGCCCCGCAGCTACAGGAAAAGATGCTATTTTTGGTAGAAGATGGACAATTTTTGGAGGAAAGACAGTTTCAACGAAGCAGACAAGGAAGTCAAAGGAAATAGTACCTCAAGCGGCTGAGAAGAGAGCTCAGCCACTACATTTAAGGCAGTGGTGATGACAGGAGGGCTCAGCTACCCTCATAAATGGAAAAGGAGCAACAGACTGAGGTATTAAAGACAAAGGATAGAAGGGGAGTGACCAAGGAAGCAACGCCCATACCCACAATCAACGTCGAAAATCATGGAAGACTGCAGAAAGTTGCGGTGTGACCAGTAATCGGAAGTTCAAGGTACAGAAAGGCCGACTGTCATAGTTAGGGTTTTGGGTTACTGTTGGGATAGGCCCATAGTTTTGTATCATGATGAGACCTTCTGGCCACCTATTTAAGCATGTATTTTGTATTATGAAAGGTTAGTTAGTTGGTGAGTTGGGTTGGTTAGGTTGTTACTAGTTTTCATCAATATTGTGAGACATTGAGGAAGAGTCAAGCTCTGGTTCTGTCATTAAGTCTGTAGTTATCTATTGTAACCAGTGGCTGACTCCTTGAGCATGAATGTAACAATCCGCAGGGATTGAGAGAGAGAGAGAGAAAGGATATATTGTAAGAAGAAAGCAATATAGAAAGAGAAGAGATCTAAGAGAGAATGGCCCCCAGCTGTGTGCGTGGATTTTCCCAGAAGATCTCGAGTTGCATAAGAGGTTGCAATGGAACTATGTTACTCTCTCAATATATAATATAAACACAGTTCCCGTGGATGTAGCTTCCCCCCTGGAAGTGAACCACGTACATCCGTGTGTTGTGTGACTGTTTCATGTAATTGTGCTCTACTTATTTGCTATCTGTTATATGTTACATGAACTTTTCTTATCAGTTAATGAATGTATGTATGTTGTCCTTCAGTTTATAGTAACATAGAAGGTTAAATGTGAGTTGAATGTGTTGAGTATTATGTATATGATTTTTTCAGTGCCGGATTCATGACAGTTAACAGTTACATTTTTAAGTGACTTCTGCATATTTAGTTCAGTGAGTTGAGCGTAATTGATGTTAAACATGTTAAACTGTAGAAGCTTAAGTGAAGTTGTTTAACACCCTTATGAAGGTTAACTGAGCCACTATACCTAGAGAGAAAGCCTCTAGGTTTTGAGAGTTGATGAGCATACTGAGTCTTACTGTAGGAAGTATTACAGCGTAGAAAGGTGATATCGCACTATTAGAGGAGCTACGGTGTGAGATATCACAGGTTAAGAGTTGAGCAGAAGAGAAAGTTTGCACATCGTCCTAGAAGCTGCGATGCAATAAGAGTCAGTCTCATAGTAGAGTCAGCTAGGAAGAGAGAAATAGCACTTGCTGAGAGACCTATCTGGTTAAGAAGAGTCAAGAGGACCTAGGATGCTACAGAACCCGGTTGAGGAAACTTGATTCTTCAGCCACCCCATCTAGGATCACTTCGGATGAGACTTCAGGCCATTCTCCAGTCTGTCGCCGAAAGGGCCAGTGAGCTAGGGGTTTTTTTGGTACAATACAGTAAACCCAGGTTTTCCCAATAGAAAGAAGAACCAACAAATGGTTCCAATGCCGGTTTTGAACAAATTGAAGAGATGATGTTCTGTTGGTATCCTAGTAAAGAAGAACTTAACCAGTGGGTTGAGTCTAAGGAAAGAGAATTTGCTGAAAAAGAAAACAAGAGTCCTAGGCTGAGTTTAGAGGACTGGTTACAGAAACATATCTTCACAAAACTGCATGAGATATTTTTTGCGGCCTATGCAAATGAGTTGTACGATTGGTTTTCAAAGTTGAATGATAAGCATATATTCAAGAAGAAAAGGAACATTGTCTAGACACCGGAGCTGATTCACACCGTGAAGAGCATAGATAACCCCATTTCACAGGCAGTAGACTTCTTGCTTGTGAGTTTGCTGGAAGGTTTCATTAAAAAGTTTGCAGTTGATCAAAGAAAGAGTTTCAGTGAAGTAGAGAGGTACTTCTTTAAGGGATAGCGTGGTAAGTACTTGAACTCTTTAAATTTGTCCCTTAAGATGTTATTGTATGAAAAAGGAGTACTAGATATATTCTCAGATGAATAAGTTAAGTAAGTGTGATGTCACAACAGTTTGAGAGTGATTCTGAAGAAATTGGATGTACACGTAGTGGTAAGAGATATAAAATAGATTTTAGATCTTCCTTTGAATACAGTCCAAACAGTATAAGTAGAGAACCAAGTCAAAGTAATAGAGAAACAACAGTAGGGGGTATCCCTTACCACCCTTATACCCCACAGAAACCAACCGAGACTTAGAATAATCCCACAGGAACTCCATCTAGTAGTTCACACACAATACATACTACCTTTACACCACCTCCATTTACACCGCCAAGTGGTAGTAATACAACAAATCAGAATCCACCTCATAGAAACAGAATGGGGGATGACATAAAATTACCTACCTTTAGGGGTACAAGGGCAGAAGACCCAGAACAACATTGGTTCCTATGTGAAGCTGTATGGACCATTAAACATATCGAGGATGACAATACTAAGCTTGTCCAGTTGGCCAATACACTTAGAGAAAGAGCTTTAACATGGTATATGAAGTATACATCAGTAAAGAATATAACACTCGTAGAGGTCAGCACCGCAATGATTAAGGAATTTAAGAAACCCAAGTCTGAGTCACAATGTATCACAGAACTTAAAGACATTAAACAGTTTCCCACAGAGTCAGTATGGGATTTCGATCAGAAATTCAAAGCTCTTCTAGACCAAGTTAGTTTTGAGTTTGCGCCGGAGCAGCATAAGGAATGGTTCATCGCAGCACTGCTCCCTCATATCAGACTTCCACTAATGCAACAGAAAATCCATACACAGGATGAAGAATTGGAGGTGGAAATGAAACTAGAGGCTTCACCTTTAGCTAAGACTAGTGCAGGTATGACAAACTTACAGGATCAGTTAGCCAATCTCACTTTACAGCTACACGAGATTAAAAAAGGAAAAGAGGTTGAACAAGAATTATGGTGTACAAAGTGTAAAGGACATGGCCATACCAAAGATAATTGTCCAGTATTTGTTGAGTATATAGCAAGTGGGGCTCGTATCCCCTTAGTACAGAATCAAGGGCCATGGTGTGAAATCTGTAGAACAAGAGGACATAAACCATAGGAATGCCCTTTACTTTAGAAGTATGTACAAACTCCTAAGAATTTATATTGTAACTTCTGCAAGTCAGTAGGACATGATGAAAATAATTGCAAAGCTTATGATCTCATGATAGAGAGAAAACATGACTTCTACAGAGTCCAGTCAAAGACATCAGGACTAGCAGCAGGTACACAGCATGAACCGGCTCATGATGGCCATGGTGGAGGATTCAGAGGAAGAGACCGTGGTGGAGGCTTTGGCCATGGCTGTGGACCGATTGTTTGTTACAACTGTGGAGCCATAGGACATTACGCTAGGGATTTTCAGAACCCTGCTACAACATGTAAGTATTGCAAGTCCTATGATCATACTATAGAAGAATGTCCTATCTTGATAGCCAAGATTAAGGATCCTAAGCCAGCAGTAAACCAGAATATTCAGCTTATTGTTGCCGAGCAGAAAGAACCAGAACCAAGAGTCAATGTTGTGACTCGCAGTAGTGCTTCTACTAGTAGGACATCGTAGGATGCCGAAAAGAATACAGGTCCGAAGTGGGTGCGTAAAACCATTGATAAATCTACATTACTTGACCTCCAAAAGAACAAAGAAACATTTCAACAAGCTAAAATTTTCTTTATTGACCCTACACCGTCAGGATCGTAGACATTGCCTTGTAGGGGTGTACCGTAGCAAAAACCTTGTGGCGTTAGTCCTGTGCAGATATCCCAGGCTACCATATCTAGAAGGTGCGAAGAGGATGAGTTGACAGGAAGTGTACAATCCTTCCTGCGGAGCTGCTTGAAACTCGTAAGAAATGAGAAAGCCATAGGAGAGATTCAATGCTTCATAGATCAGTATCAACAGTCTTCTTCCGTGAGCAGTACACAATGTGTTGTTCATAATATTATGGGCCATACAAGAACAGGAAGAGAAATGAGACTCACAGCACAAATTGGAGAGTTTGAAATGGATGAGTTAATCCTAGATTTAGGATCAAAGGTAAATGTTCTTACTAAGCAGACATGGGAACATATGGGTAGTCCTAAGTTAGCCAGATCACCTATCCATCTGCGATTAGCCAATCAGCAGAGGGTATCGCCACTGGGTCAATTACCGCAAGTACCAGTTGATATTGATGGAGTTCGCAGCTTTGCAGATTTTGAATTCATAGAAATTATTGGCGATAGAAGACCGTATCCAGCTTTATTAGGTATTGATTGGGCAATTGATAACATGGCTGTTATTGATTTGAAGAAAAGACAAATGACCTTTGAGGATAAACAGATTCGAGTCATTGCACCGTTGGATCCTTTTCAGGGTCCTCGATACATTGAACCTATCAGAGCAGAGGAAGAGGTGCGTAATATGGAGAGATTCTATCAAATGACTGCTAACCAGAGTGATTATATCAATCCCATTGCAGAAGGAAATATCAGTTGGTGATGCGATAGTTCATGCGCATCGGATTTGGATGTTGGTTTAGAAAACTACCAGAACAGACTTTATGAAGTTTTAGCTCGCAGATGTGCATTTATGACTAAGTCACTGCGATGGATTGGAACAGAGATTAAGGATATTCCGTCGTTTGATGGCTTAGCCGATGTCAACGACTTTTTACAGTAGTTTGAGCAGGAAATCCCTCATGAGCAGAGGATGGTAGTTATTGACCTTGCAGTAAGAGCCACACCTACAAGATGGTGGCATGCACATAAAGAAAATATCGCATCATGGGATGATTTTAAGAGATTGATGGCGATCGTATTATCTAATGACAAGGAGCGTTTCCAGCATAAATATATAGGAGAAAGTGACCCCAGGTCACATATTAAGATTTGTGAATAGAATTGGTCAGTCATTCCAAAGGATGAATGGGTTCACCTATTCGTTCACACTTTAGACACAGTCCCAAGGATCTGGTACACTGAGACAGAGTTGCGCAGAGGAACGATTACAAGGCCAGTTATGATAGAAAGCTTTCTACTCACTTTCACTTTTTAATCTGAGTACCCAAGCATTGATCAGGCTCTAGAGATTATAAATACTAAGATATTTGATGACTGTACCCTACCAGTGTATGCTCAGCCTGATTGGGCCATCCAGTTAGAACATGCGCTAGAGTGTTATAACTTCACAGGAGAACCAAGTAAATTAGAGGATAATTTGCCAGATGCGCAATTGTTTTCTATCTAGATCACAGATGAGTATTACACAGATATTATTCACTTTCTCACTACAGGGTGGACACCAGTTGATTTTACTAAGCAGCAAAAGAAACAGTTAATTGTTAAAGCAACATATTTCACTTTGTTCACGGGACACTTATATAAGTTAGGTCCAGATGAAGTCCTGCGCAGATGCGTTATGCCACACGCGAAAGAGGCCATTATCAGAGAAGCACATTCAGGTACTGCAGGAGGTCATTTCACAGGAAAGCCGACTGCTCAGAAAATTCTAGCTGCAGGATTATGGTGGCCTACTTTGCATAAAGACACTAAGGATTTTTGCAGATGCTGCGATATCTGCCAGAGGGTAGGAAAACCTTCACGGAGAGATGAAATGCTACTATGACCACAGATTACGCTGCGGGCATTTGACAAGTGGGATATAGATTTCGTGGGTCCTATCAACCCACCAGGGAAATGAACTAGTGTGAGACACATCATCGTAGGAACAGAATACCTCACCAGGTGGGCAGAGGCCAAAGTAGTAAGGAATTGTGATGTTGCTACAACTGCACAGTTCATTTTTGAAAACATCATAAGTAGATTTGGATGTCCATCAATTTTGATTAGTGACCAAGGAACACACTTTCTAAATCACACTATTGAGGCCTTGACGGAGTAATTTCAGATATAGCATCATAAGAGCACTCCCTACCACCCACAAGCTAATGGTACGGTGGATAATTTTAACAAGATTCTAGAAAATGCTCTTACTAAGATCTATAACAACCAAAGAGATGATTGGGACCTCAGGGTTAATGTTGTATTATGGGCTTATAGGACTACATGCAAGAAACTCACAGGACACACACCTTTCAGCTTGGTGTATGGATAAGAGGCTATTATGCCTATGGAATATATTATTCCTAGTTTAAGAATTGCTCAAATTACCGAGATGGCTGATACAGAAACGATGAATGAAAGATTAGCTCAGCTTCTTGCCCTAGAAGAAGACAGATTCATCATAGGATTTCATCAAAAAGTGTAGAAGGCACGAGAAAAAGCTTGGCATGACAGGCACATCAAGAGCAAGATTTTTCAGACAGGAAACCTAGTGCTCCTTTATGACAGCAAGTTTGCTAAGTTTCTAGGGAAGTTCAAGACACATTGGTTGGGGCCATATTAGATTCAGCAAGTTACAAAAGGAGGTTTCGTTCAGCTCAGTAAACTGAATAGGGAACTTGTTCCTACTTTGATTAATGGCAGTAGGCTTAAGATTTATACTGATAGCCACTCCATCTCCAAACCCTAACTCAGAGAACTAAGTGATGCAGATGTCCAGTGTAGTTGAAAGGAGGCATCGCACCCATAACTAGTCTACACCAGCTTAAAAAGTTCTAAGTAGGAGGAATCGTAGCAGGAAAGTTTATTTTGCACAAGTCATAGGATGACTATGGATTTTTTGAATGTTGTGGAGTTTCATGCCAACTTTTGATCCAGGACGATGCAGTGTGACATCGCAGCGAGGCGATGTTCCCCGTGCTGCAAAGACGATTTTGAAAAGGAAAGACGGCTAGTCACTTCACCTTCTGAAAAGAAATTAATATAGATATGACAGGTATACATTGCCCTAGATTTGGAAACAGTACAGGGATTGTCCTAGATTTGGTAAATATTGGTCGAGACCGGCGCCTGCACACAATTTTCGAGGGAAATTTGATCATATTTTCAGCAATTAATGAGGAGTGGGGCGATGGGTGTTGTCTTGTCCATGCAATAAATGCCGCCAATGGGTCCATCCTAAGTTACCGTTTCTTCATAGATTGTCGCCTTCATTATAAATACACAGATCATTCATCCAGAAGGGTTACTTTTGTGATTTCTGAGAGTTATAGAGTAATTTGTAGAGTTTTCCCTGTGCAGAGATACTCCAGTTCCAGAGTGCTGGTTTTCCCCAATTTCATAGCCATTACCAGTCCAGAGTATTACACTAGGTGATTTATGTCCGAGAAGTAACCTTTAGAATATGTCGTGCGATGATTCTAGCATGGTGGCCTCGAGTCTGCTATGACGACGCTGCCCAGGATTGTGAAATTAGGTGCACCACAGGTCAGGAAAATGCCAAGGATGAAGAGTCAAGCTCAGATAGTAGAAGAGTCCAGCTCAAAGCAGAAAAGAAGAAAGACGAGAAGATCACCGAAGATAAGAAAACAGAGAAGAAGAAAGATGAAAAGGAGAGTGAAGAAAATGTGGATAAAAAGAAAGAGGAAGAAAGTAAAAATGAGAAAAAGAAAGAGAAGGAGAAGGCTGGAAGATACAGATTTATATTTTCTTTGTGATACGAGTTCTAACCCAGATAAAGAGGAAAGGATATCTGTGGAAGGCTTCTCAAAATATCAAGATCCTTAAAGGAGTTGTTGATCCACGAAAAGACCTATATGCAAATTTGGAATATATCTTGTGTGAGGGATTCGATGGTGATCCAGATGAAGCTCATATGATTTGTAGGCCCATGTAATGTCCTGAAGTGGAGGGTAGAAAATTGTTGTTCAGCAATGGAAATGCAAGCTTTGAACTTGGGATTTCTAGATCTCTCCCTCTGGATCTAATATCCTCTGGAAAGTGTCAATCTCTGGATGAGGTTCTGGAAGAGACAGTGGTCAAGATGGAGGAAGACCAAAAGCTGTAGATTGCTGAGCTTGAGGCTTGAGCACCAAGAACACCTAAGGCAGACAAGGAAGCAAGGGCATAGGCCTTTAGACTCACTTCAATGCAGATGAAGTGTCGCATAGATGATGCAGATTCATTGGTCCCTGATGCGACGAAGACATGGTCAGAGCTAGAAGAGCTCCCAGATAAACTGGAATTGCAGCAGAGCATCCAGAACATAGACAATGCAATAGCAGCAATGAAGGAAGAATTCAAGAGCTTAGGAGCTCTTGCAAAGATGAAGAAGATGACAGAGATGAACCGCTTGCAACAGGAAGCACAGCGGTTGCGAGAAAAAGAGATACAATTCAATAATATGCTTCAACCATATCAGGAACAAATCGTAGAGCTGGTCGATGTGGTTGAGAGAAAGGTCAAGGATTTCACTGAAAGAAAGAGTCAAAATTGATAGCACAAAAGACCCCATGATTAGTCAAGTTATGCTTGAAGTGGCACAAGACTGTGTTGAAGCTATGGACAAAGATGTCCCGGGACTCGGGGAGAGATTCGCAAGGACTTCGCAGGAAGCCAAGGAGAAGTTACAGCAAGAGAAACCAGCTATTAGTGGCTTAGGGATGAGCTACAAGTAAGTGTTAGGGGACTGTTGGAGCAGGGCCCCATAGCTATAGGAAAAGCTGCTATTTTTGGTAGAAGATGGACAATTTTTGGAGGAAAGACAATTTCGGCGAAGCAGACAAGGAATTCAAAGGAAATATTACTTGAAGTAGCTGAGAAGAGAGCTCAACCACTGCATTTAAGGCAGCGACGATGACAGGAGGGCTCAGCTACCCTCATAAATGGAAAAGGATCAATGAACCGAGGCATTAAAGACAAAGGACAGAAGGGGAGCGACCAAGGAAGTGGTGCCCATACCCACGATCAGCACCGAAAATCGTGGAAGACTGCAAAAAGCTGCAATGTGACCTATAAGAGGCAATTCAAGGTACAGAAAGGCCGACTGTCACAGTTAGGGTTTTGGGTTATTGTTGGGATAGGCCCACAGTTTTGTATCACAGTGAGACCTTCAAGCCACATATTTAATCATGTATTTTGTATTATGAAAGGTTAGTTAGCTGGTCAGTTGGGTTGGTAAGGTTGTTACTAGTTGTTGTCAGTATTGTGAGAGATTGAGGAAGAGTCAAACTCTGGTTCTGTCATTAAGTCTGTAGTTATCTATTGTAACCAGTGGCTGACTCCTTGAGCATGAATGTAACAATCTGCAGGGATTGAGAGAGAGAGAGAAAGGATATATTGTAAGAAGAAAGAAATATAGGAAGAGAAGAGATCTAAGAGAGAAGGGCTCCCAGCTGTGTGCGTGGAGTTTCCCAGAAGATCTCGAGCTGCATAAGAGGTTGCAGCGGAACTATGTTACTCTCTCAAGATATAATATAAACACAGTTCCCGTGGACATAGCTTCCCCCTGGAAGTGAACCACGTACATCCGTGTGTTGTGCGACTGTTTCATGTGATTGTGCTCTACTTATTTGCTATATGTTATCTGTTACATGAACTTTGCTTATCATTTAATGAATGTATGTATTCTTTCCTTCAGTTTACAGTAACATAGAAGGTTAAATGTGAGTTGAATGTGTTGATTATTCTGTATATGATTTTATCGGTGCCTGATTCACGACAATTAACAGTTACAGTGTTAAGTGACTTCTGCATATTTAGTTCAGTGAGTTGAGCATAATTGATGTTAAACGTGTTAAACTATAGAAGCTTAAGTGAATTTGTTTAACACCCTTATGAAGGTTAACTGAGCCACTATACCTAGGGAGAAATCCTCTGGGTTTTGAAAGTTGATGAGCATACTGAGTCTTACTGTAGGAAGTATTACAGTGTAGAAAGGCGATAACGCACTGTCAGAGGAGCTGCAGTGTGAGATATTGCAGGTTAAGAGTTGAGCAAAAGAGAAAGTTTGCGCATCGTCCAAGAAGTTGCGATGCGATAAGAGTCAGTCTCATAGTAGAGTCAGCTAGGAAGAGAGAAACAACACTTGCTAAGAGACCTAGCTGGTTAAGAATAATCAAGAGGACCTAGGATGCTACAGAACTTGGTTGAGGAAACTTGATTCTTCAGCCACCCCATCTAGGATCACTTCGGATGAGACTTCAGGCCGTTCTGTGTTCTGTCACCGAAAGGGACAGTGAGCTAGGGGTTTTGTTGGTACAATACAGTAAACCTGGGTCTGCCCAAAATAAAGAAGAACCAACACAACACAAAACTCATTCTCATCATACAATTCAGCCTTTGAATTTTTTGCAAAATCACTTCCATGGTGTGAAGTGGAGGGTTTCTCTAAAGGCTAGAATGACATGTGATATGTACAAAAATTAGAAAGCATATCATTCCTTGTAATTTCAGCTTCATCATGCTGAAAGAGAGTCCAAAGAGTTTGAAATGTGCTCATCTCTTTGCATCAGATATTTCTTCTTCAATTGCCCTAGCTCACACCCGACTAGTGGGGGCTTGTATTCCACTTCATTGGGAAGTTCAGATGATGTCTTTATATCTGATATATGTTCTTATTTTGGATCTAGTATAAAATATCCCTCATCAACATTTAAAACATCACCCTCCTTTGCCATGGTTTTGTTAGCACCAATAGAAAAGCTAGGATTAATTTCATCTCCCTCACAGTTGTCCTTCATCTTACAGTCCTCAGATTCAAGTGAAGACTTTTTATCCTCCCAAGGATCAGATTGTTGTGGGTGTACATGGTTGCTGAAAAAGTTAGATATTTTACTGTCCATGTTTTTAACCTTATCATCTTTCTGTACAAATACTTTGGTGGCCTACTCCTCCACCAAATTTTGTTGTTCACACCTGACGGTGTGGCCTTGTTTTCTTCTTCATTCTGTGGCTCAGGAGGTGACTGTAAATATGATCTGTGTACCAATTTTGGATCTGATCCAAAATATGTCTCACCACCCACCCATAAATGAGCCAAAAACCTTGAGCAATGATCTGGAGATCACCCACCCAAAAACTTGAATTTCCTACATCTTGAACTCCTTCACCTATGCAACCACCTTGTGGTGATTTGCACTTCACCTCATGGATATTTTCTTTTCCTTGATCACTTGAATAAATAAGTGAATCATATCCTTTTTCCAAGATTAATAAAGGATTTGGGACCTCATCCTTGTCTTCATCCTTCCCATCCGGATGGTTTGGACCAACCGACCCTTCTTATTTTTCCTCATCAATACTTCCATTAGAAGCACTACATGTTTCTTCCTCTGGAAAGTTTATGGTGTTCTCCTTTGAAGGATGGTTTGTCATTGGCTCTTTCTTTTCCAAGAAATTTGATGAAACGTAATTCTCTGTAATAGTACTCCTTTCACAAAATTTGGAATATCTACTAAAAGAACACCCAAACAATCACATAATTCTTGGACCAACAGATATCCTTGCTGCATCTTCTCTTTTGGATTTTCTTTCTTCTTCCTTACTCACATAGTTGGAACAACTTGGTTCCTCTATATATGATTTGATGCCATTGAAAGAATTCTGATTCACATCCTTTGGATCAAATCCAAATCTGAAATAAAAATTATCTTTGAAAGGAATAAATTTACAAATATTTCACCCCAATGCAAGATACTCTTTATAGTGGTGGGGCAAGTTTTCATTGGCATCTATCATCTTTGCGAAATGCTTCTTAGGATTATCCATTGGTGGTTCAACAATTATTTATTCATACTCCTCATTTTCACAAAAGTAAACATCATGGTCTCTTGATATTTGCAATCTATCATTAACATAGATCATCGCTTCTTCTTCAATCACTGGTAGCAACCTCATGGTTGCAATTTTGACTTACTGATCTGCAATGTTAGCCAACAAAGAGCCTTCTTTCCATAGGAGTGGATGAAAGTGTTCTGATACCACTATAATATCTCTAATATGATTACAGATCATAATATTAATAAATTATTAAAATTTATATTAAAATTTCTGAATTACAAATTCTACCATTCGGTGCACTGATAGAGTAGGGAAATCAAGGTTTCAGGTAGGGAAATTTTGCAAAGGTAGAGTGGGCAGAGGAGATCAATCAAGAGTGAGTGAACATTTGGAAATCCATTCCCCTAACACATTTATATCTTGGACCTTTGATATTTTAGAGTTCGCGTTGCGGAAACTTACTTTCATGTTGTTGGGTCACCAAACTGTGAAACTAGGGAATATCAATCCATATTCCAACCAAAGGCTTAGGAAAGTTTCATAGGTGATATTCAGTAATAAAATAATTTTATGTACTGTTTATAACACTTTAGTGTTAAATTTGTGACAACTAATTAAACTAAAATGGTTTCTCAGCCGTAATTGTTGGTTGATTAGGAGTTACTGTAACCGATGGCAGTTCTTCTGTTAATGTAACTTCTTGATTAAATGTATTTAATTGTATTTGGAGAGGAACGAGAAGGGTGAATGAGATGTGTGGATGATATGCTTGATTGTAATCTTCATTGTTGAAAGGAATAAGACATCAATACTTTACCGAGGTGGATGTTTCCCCAAATTGGGGTTTTACCACATTAAAAATCCTGTGTAATATCTGAGTGCATTTTTTCCATTATTGTTTTTCAATTAATATTATATTTAGACTCAAATATCAACAAGTGGTATCAGAGCCCGAGTGCTGAAAAAGAGACTGTGTAGTAGAATCATTACTGTTGTTGTGCAAGAATCATCTGTCTAGTAGAATCATTTCTGCCTACTATGAGCATGGAGCTTTTCTTGGAACTGGCTGAGTGCTGAGCCTGGAGGTAGAAGAGCCAAACGCTGACCAAGTGGAGGTCTATTCGTTGGCATGAAGAAGCCTACTCGTGGAGAGAGAATCATCGTGGAGAAGGAGAAGTCTGCAGAGAGAATCGCCATGGAGAAGGAGAAGTCTACAGATCACTGTTTGCTGCTGTGTTTTATGAAGAGCAGTAACATTTTTAATTTTTAATAGAATGGCATCAATTTAAAAAAAAAGAAAAAAAGGAGCACTGTTAAATTCTTTGGGAATTTTTTTGGAAGTCTAGAAAGTTCAAGTCCCATTTGGAGTCAGCCAAAAAAGGTCAAAAGAAAAAAGACTTTCTATTTTTGCTGGAAATTAACGTGGTTATTTAAATAATACTTTTGTTATGGAATGAGTTAATTTGAAGTTGGGATATAAATATATTTATTTCCAACATATATAAAAACAAAAACCATGTAAGTTTTATTGAAAGTTTGGAATAAAAACGGTGGAAGTTTTTTGATATATATATTGAAAATTTTGAATTGAATTGAAGCTGAAAATTTATTGGATCATTAAATATCTAGAGTAGTATTTTTGAAAGTCTGAAACTTAACATTGTAATGGCAAAAATGTCTAGTTCAAAATTTGAGATTGAAAATTTAGTGGTAAGAATAACTTTGAGTTGTGGAAACTAAAGATGTGAGATCTGTTAGTTCAGCAAGGGTTGCAGAAGGTCTTAGATGGAAAAAGGAAAAGACCCATAACTATGTCAGATGATGATTGGGAGGATTTGGATGCAAGAGCACTTAGCACAATTCGGTTATGTCTTGTAGATGATGTCTTGTTTAACATTGTTGCAGAAACATCAGTAGCAAGTTTGTGGAATAGATTAGAAAACCTGTATATGACCAAATCTGTAACAAATAGAATTTATTTAAAAAGACAGTTCTATGGTACGAAGATGAAAGAAGGAACAAAGATTGCAAATCATTTAAATGTATTTAATAATCTTATTTTCCAGTTGAATAGTATGGACGTTCACATTGAGGATGAAGATAAGGATGTAAATATATTATGCACTTTACCTGAGTCTTGGGGTCATGTCGTATCTTCTATTAGTCTTAGTACATCTGACACTTTGGAATTTGACACTGTAATTAGAGCACTGTTGTCTGAGGAATTAAGAAATAGAGCTAATATTGAGTCCTATACACCTGAAGCTTTGTATGTTAGAGGTCGTTCCAAAGAAAATGGAGAAAAGTCAAGAGGAACTTCCAGATCTAAGCCAAAGGGTAGAAAGAGCAAACTCAAATGTTGGTACTGCAACAAGACTGGTCATCTCAAGAAATACTGTTGGAAAAGAAAAGAATCTAATGACTCCAAGTCTAAGGAAAATTCAATTAAGTCTGATTCAGGTATGATTGATGAGGTGTTATCCATTTGTAGTGTTCCGGGATATAATGAAGAATGGTTGTTAGATTCTCGTGCTTCACACCATGTATGTCCTCATAAAGAATGGTTTTCTTCTTATCAAATAGTTAATGATGGTTGTGTTCTTTTGGGAGATAATTCTCCATGTAAGACTCTTGGATTTGGAAATATAAAAATTAAAATGTTTGATGGAGTAATAAGAACACTTACAAATGTAAGGCATGTACCTGAGTTAAAGAAAAATTTAATCTCATTAGGAGTTTTGGATTCTAGTGGTCATAAGTTTACAGGTTTAAATAGAATACTAAAAGTATCTAAGGGTGCTTTAGTGGTCATGAAGGCACAAAGAGTAGGAAACCTTTACAAATTGATTGGAAAAACTCAAACTAATGATACAACATTAATATCTGATGGGGTGTCAAGATCCACTCAGTTATGGCATCGACGTCTTGGTCATATGAGTGAGAAAGGAATTCAAATATTAATGAATCGAAAACTACTTCCAAAATTAAATACTTTGAATTTGATGTTTTGTAAACATTGTATATTTGGAAAATAGTGTAGACAAAAGTTCAATGCAAGGAGTCATGTTAGTAAAGGTATTCTTGATTACATTCATTTGGATTTGTGGGGTCCATCCCCTACTATTTCTTATGGAAGAGCATCATATTACGTATTGTTTATAGATGATTTTTCAAGGAAATTTTGGGTCTATATTTTGAAAAGGAAAGCTGATGTGTTTGATACATTCAAACAATTTAAAGTTATGGTGGAGAAAAGAACAGATGAGACATTTAAATGTTTGAGGATGGATAATGGAGGTGAGTTTACTTCTTTGGAGTTTGAGAAGTATTACAAAGATGAAGGTATCGTAAGACATAAGACAAATGTTTACACTCCTCAGCAAAATGGCATTGCAGAGCGCATGAATAGGACTCTTCTAGAGACAGAAAGGAGCATGCTCAGCAATGCTAATTTGAGTCAAGAGTTGTGGGCAGAAGTAGTTTCAACTACTTGTTATCTAATAAATCGGTCACCTTCCATGGAGATAAATTGTAAAATTACGGAAGAGGTATGGACTGGTAATCCTTGTTGTGATTATTCGAATTTAAAAAATTTTGGTTGTGAAGCCTATGCTCTTACTCCTAAAAATCAAAGTTCTAAGTTAGATCTCAAGTCAAAGAAATGCATATTTGTTGGCTATGATGATGTAACAAAAGGATATAGGTTGTGGGAACCTACTGCCTAAAAAATTGTCATTAGCAGAGATGTAATTTTTTATGAATCTTCTATGATTAAATCAGAAAATATAAAAGTTGATGTGGAACAGGAACAGTTACTATCAAAACAGCTAGTTCAATTGGAGAACCAATTTTTGCATGACTCAAAGGAACAAGAAAAAGTTTCTGGTGAAAATGAAGTCATAGAAGATGAAGAAATTCAAGAAGATGTGGAAATCCTCCTAAGAGGTATATTGATTTTGTCTCATCTGTTGCTTTGTTTACTGATGATGGAGAACCTTCTTGTTTTCAGGAAGCCATTGATTGTGCTGAAAATGCTAAGTGGAAGATGGCAATGAAAGAAGAAATGGATTCTCTGGAGAATAATGAGACATGGAATTTGGTTGAACTCCCTAAAGATAGGAAAGTGGTTGGGTGTAAGCGGGTCTTCAAATTGAAGAAAATTGTTGACGGTAAGATTGAAAGACACAAAGCTTGATTCATTGTGAAAGGGTATTCTCAGATGGAAGGTATTGACTATCATGAGATTTTTTCACCTATTGTCAAGCTTGTATCTATTCACATTGTGTTAGCACTAGTTGCAGTGCTTGATTTGGAGTTAGAGAAACTAGATGTTAAAACGACTTTTCTACATGGAGATTTGGATGAGGAGATTTTTATAGAACAACCAGAGGGTTATGTCTAGCATCATAAAGGAAAATTATTTTGCAAGCTTAGGAAATCATTGTATGGCCTGAAACAGTCACCCAGGAAATGGTACAAGAAGTTTGATTCTTTCATGGTGAGCCAAGGTTATACTAGAAGTGAGTATGATTATTGTTTGTACTTCAAAAAGTTAAATGATGTATTCATTATCTTAGTATTGTATGTTGATGATATGCTTATTGTAAGTAAAATTATGGGCGAAATCAGCAAGTTGAAGGCTCAGATGGCTAGGGCATTTGATATGAAGGATCTTGGAGCTACAAAACAAATTTTGGGTATTGAAATACATAGAGAGAGAAGAAATGGTAAGCTCAGTTTTTCACAGGAGAAGTATGTTGAAAAGATACTTGAAAGGTTCGGAATGAACAAGGTAAAACCTATGAATGTTTCTTTGGATTCCCATTTTAAGCTTTCTTCAGGTTTGTGTCCTAGTAGTGATGAAGAAAAGGATTATATGTCTCGTGTTCCATATGCCAATGCAGTAGGATGTTTGATGTATGCGATGGTGTGCAGTAGACCTGATATTTCACATGCAATAGGTGTTGTCAATAAATACATGGCAAATCCAGGAAAGGAACATTGGAATGCAGTGAAATGGGTGCTTCGATACTATTGTGCCCTGACTCAATAGCCTTTACAAAACATTATTTCATCTAACAAAATTCTATTTTGTTAGATGAAATGTTTGAATTTCTCAATGCAAAATAAAGAGGAATTACAGCCACTGAAACAATGCCATTTTATCAGCTACTGAATTGGGGAAATTCGTTGTTTTGTAAAAGGACCTTTGCAACTATAGAATATTTGACAAAATCATCATTAATGAGTTATTATTTGTTTTTGGGTTTGAAATTAAGGATAAAGGTTAATGATTTCCACGTCCTTCGTTTATTCTAATCTAGAAATTAATCCAAAGCATTATTAATTGATTTCGTTGATTTTGTTATTATAACTATTGTTAGGGTTCAAGCATTATTAATGATTGGTTCATGGTGATTTTTGTTAAGACCTAGGGCCAGCGTAAGTCAAATGTGTCATAAACCATTTTCCACATATCCTAAGTTCTCAAACCCTGGTCGACATTACCACCAGTATCTATGCCGATTACTATTGTATGGTATGTTTTGCAAGGTTGATTCTTGATTTAATGGTTTGTAATTATGATAATTTACCTGTCACCTTTCAAAGGTAGGTCGAATACATGGTAGGGATTGCATGCATTGTGGTTATCATCGGATTGATTTATCTCCTAGCCTCCATCCTGATTCACCTATTACGAGGCCAGCCTACCATCATAACCCCGGTACTTGACCTGTCTATCGTGTTTAAGTCCTGGTACTGATTCCTCGTCGTGGACGCATGCCAATGGAGCACCTGTCCTACGTATAGTGAAGAGCCTCTTGTCATTTATTTCAGGGTAAATCATGAGAATATCAGTTGTTTAGGGGTTTCGGCCGTCATTTGTGTCCTCGATCAATTACCACTCCGAGTGCCGATGTCTTCGTTCATACCAAATCCGCAGGGGTATGACCTGTGTTCATGCATGGCTTATCCTGTTCATTATCTGGTGCTGTTGAGACTCCATTCTAAGTGTTAACGGTCTCATGTGTTGTCTCTCACTGATCTCTAGTACCTATTCTGCGTGCGGTTACGCATTCGGGCACAGCCTGTGATGGCACCGGTGGTAAGAGTTGAACCCTGCGAGATGACCCTGATAGATTCGAACCCTGAACTCGCAGTAAAGGTTGAGGATGTAGGATGGATGCCGTTCTTGAAGAATTTCTCCAACTCAAACCCTGAAGTAACTAGGGTTTTTTCCCTCTCCTTGGTGGAATTTCAAGCTGAAGTTGGGGATCTTCGGTTCCGGGTTGATGAAAGGTCAAAAGCAGCTGCAACAGGTTTATCCCTGACTGGTCAGAAATGGTTTAAGTACCAGAAGATGACTATAACTGAGTGGCGGCAATTACTTAAAAACCCTGCTCAGGAAGTCTCTTTTCGAACTGGAGTGGCCCGTAAGTATTTCAGGAAATAATGGCGCCCTGTGCTCGATTTGATTCATCGATACTTGACCTGCGAAGGCCGGCTATCATCAGCATATGTATACCACCTTCGGCTTATGTCGGTTTTTATAGGGTTTCTGTTAAATTTTCCTTACTATCTTTTACATAGCCTGTTCAAAATGTCAAATGCTATTAAGAAAGGCCCTAAACACGTCAGTCACAGCCTTTTCCATCATGGGTTGGTTCGCATGTTGATCGATAGTGAGTTGTTGAAGTTGGGTCGGTCATGGGAGGAATTTGTAGAATCCAATGGTTTTTCTTCATTTTTTCATTGCATGTTCGACAACCCTGACGATTGCAGTAAACATAAATATCCTAGTTCAGCTCTAGTCCCTCCTCCGCGCAAGCCACAATTGAGCCCTCGCCGTGTGAGCCCTCAATCCTGCAAAGACTCCATGGATAAACCAGTGAAAGGTGTTCATATGCCTCTAGGTTCTAAGCGTGTTAGGACAGCCTCATCCTTGTCACCATCAACCCCACAAAATGATAAATATAAAATTCGTGGTCGTGGGCCAGATAGACCAACAGCTAAGTTGGTGGCTAGATTTACCAGAAGCATGGCAAAAGTTAACTCTGTCAAAGCCCCTGTAATTGACAAGCTTCAGGTGGAGACTGGGGTTTTGGATGATGAGGAATTGGATTTGTTTTCGCTTGATAATGATAATGCTATTCATCCTGAAGTCTCTCCAAACCCTGCCAATGAGACTCCTCCCATGGTTGATGATCACAGCCCTATGCAAAATAAAGAGGTGCGAATTGATGCTGTTAGTAATTCGCCGGTCAAAGAAAAGTCTATCCCGATGAATTCACTTGGTTTGAATGGTGTCGCAGACATGGCTCAACCGTTGTTCATTAATCGACTGTTGGATAAAATTCGTAGTATGGAATATAGGGTAGGTGAAATGGCAGTGAATCGAGATTTAACGAAGGCTGAAAATGCTATGTTAAAAGAGAAAGTTAATGAGAATGATCAACAGCTTCTTCAATTAAGGAATCATAAGAACAAATTGATTAGGAGGGTCCTCAAATTGCAGGATGAAAAAGATAAGAGCAAAGAAAAGATTTGTGAGCTCAACGCTCAGATTGCACTCATGCAGTTCAGGGTTTCTCCTTCGCCGAGTAGTTCAAATGGGGTGAATATCCAGGTTTTTAATGCTCCAGTAAACTTGTAGTGTTTTGGCGGTGTGTTATTTTGATTTCAGGTTTGAAGTTTTTATGATCGAGTTTTATTTACAGGTATTTGCTTAATGTGAATTTTTTTATTAATTATTTTAGTGGTTTCTTATTTTAATGTCATTCTAATTATGGTTGTTTTGCTTTGCATCACAGGTGGTATTATGAATATTTTCCTTTCCCGATTTTGATGATTTCGGTTATATGAAGATTCCTCCATATCTGGAAGTAAATCGATCTTGCAGGGACTGTTTTCCAGGTGTCGTTACCTTATCTATGCCCTCGATCTCCTGTTATGGATTGACTATTCGCGCGTATGCTGAAAACGACATGTTCCCACTTGTCGTTCTATGTGAAATCAGTTGAAGATTTTAATGCTGATTATCTCTAGCTCTTAGAAAAGTTTATTTTGGGGAAATTAAAATGTATTTATAGGGGGATAGCATAAGGTACCAGGGGTCGATAATTTGGGAAAGGGAGGACAAGACCACTGTTCGAGCTATTTGTGACTCGTGACAGTTAACTGTCAGTAGCTACAGCTTTTGGACTGGTGATGTTTGATGCATATATACAATTTTTATACTTTACATATGGTTTATAAATATCTTTCGGTTTTGCTACTCATTTTTCCTATATTATAAATGTTTGTGATAATTTCCTTGAAGAATTGTGCAAATATTATGTATAAGTATCGACTTTTCCTGTTTCCGATCTCGTTGATATGTCATGTTCTGTAATGAATGGTTGATATCATTGTTATGTAATGTGTAATGATTTCTGTATGGATTTGTAATATTTGAATGTCTTTAAATATTATCAGATATTTGCATACATTGTTCCTATCAACTTAAGTCGATTACAGGTTAATTGTTTTGCTGCTCCTGATCAGGATTAGAAGTAGAATAGGATAATACGTTGTTTATTTTCTGCAAATTCTATTATTAGAAAAACCTATTTGAACCAGATTTCTCTCTATGAATTATAGTCAGATTATTCTTGTTGTAATTATTGTACAAGATGTAGATAACATCTCTTTGTAACATATTAATTGTGTGTATATTTATTTCTTTGTATTTATACCGCAT
This sequence comes from Pseudotsuga menziesii, assembly GCA_001517045.1. Taxonomy (NCBI): domain Eukaryota; kingdom Viridiplantae; phylum Streptophyta; class Pinopsida; order Pinales; family Pinaceae; genus Pseudotsuga; species Pseudotsuga menziesii. Next base: position 260,907 of record LPNX010923832.1, on the reverse strand, counting down.
CATATTTAAGTTAATTAAATTTGATAGTCTAATATTGTGTAACATGTAACCTGAATTAGCTTTTGTGAATCATAAAGATAGGTTTGACTAACAATCAGTAGCCTCAATTTTTGTCATAAGTCTTTCAGACTTTTAGGCCAACAGATCCTTTAAACCTGTCGGGAACGACTATCCCAAACAGCTTGGAACCTGCCCTAAGGATCCCAGTCTGGGTCGTATCCCCCTTTGTGGGCTTAGTCGAAACCGCCGGTCAACGGATACTTAAGAGGCACAAGTGACTATTGTATACTTTTTAATCGAACCAGTGATTCAATATGCGGTTTTGTTGATTCAGATTTTGTAGGTGATTTGGACAAGAGAAGTTCTACTTCAGGTTATGTCTTTAATATTGAAGGTGGAGCTATAATTTGGATGTAAAAGCTTCAGGAAATATTTTCTTTATCCAGTACAGAGGCTGAGTACATTTCTGCCTCACATGCTTGCAAAGAGGCAATTTGGCTGAAAGGTCTACTTGGAGAAATTGGAAGGTTGCAGAACAGTGTGCGTGTTTTCTGTGATAGCCAAAGTGCTATACATTTGGATACAAATCCTATTTATCATAGTAATACTAAAAATATTGATGTAAAATATCATTTTGTAAGGCAAGCCATTAATGAAGGTGGAGTAGATTTGAAAAAAGTTCATACTAAGGAAAATTCTGCAGATATGTTTACAAAACCAGTAATATTAGAGAAGTTGTGTTGGTGTGTGACTTCTCTTGGTTTAACAAAGAAGTGATGAATAGTATCGAAAAAGTATTTGATGATTTGTTTTCAAGGTGGAGATTGTTAAATTTGTGACAACTAATTAAACTAAAATGGTTTCTCAACCGTAATTGTTGGTTGATTAGGAGTTACTGTAACCGATGGCAGTTCTTCCGTTAATGTAACTTCTTGAATAAATGTATTTAAATGTATTTGGATAGGAGCAAGAAGGGTGAATGATATGTGTGGATAATATTCCTGATTGTAATCTTCATGGTTGAAAGGAATAAGACATCAATACTTTGCCGAGGTGGATGTTTCCCCAAATTGGTGTTTTACGATGTTAAAAATCCTGTGTAATATCTGAGTGCATTTTTTCCATTATTGTTTTTTAATTAATGTTATATTCAGACTCAAATATCAAAATTTGGTACATCTCATAATATCTTGAGATTAATTTGGGAAAATTAGGCAGTTTTGGCCTAGAGAGACCCTGCGCAGTGGAGGGTTCCAAAGGATAGTACATCCACAACAAAAATAGGTTATGGAGTTATGTATGGGGAATTGGGTACTCAGTGACCCATAGGAACTTATTTATCAGTTTTTGGATAATCAGAACTTTGTTTACGCAAGATATGACAAAACTAGTTATTTAAGACTAGCTTTCTAGCTAGGGTAAGAAATCAAGTAGATAAATCATTGCATATTGATTTTTGTACTGATATGAAATATAAAAGAGATATATGAAATTCCATTTAACATATATAATCCACTCAATCACTCTCACAACTTCATATAATATTTATTGCACTGAAATTCATCAAAATCCCCCCATATGCTGATAAAACAAGATTTTAATGTGAAATAAGGAAGGTGAAATTTAATGACTGATTTATTTAGACTTGAGGAAATAAAATAACAGAGTTATAAACTGTTCAAACATCATAATACATATGATATACTGAACCATACAAAGGAGGCTCCAAGATGATGGGAAGGAGGCCCGAATCCTCATTGGAAGAGGGCTGTGAGCATAGGTGAAGCATGGGCTTCACCAGAGATCATCTTGTAGGTGATGGAGGATGAAATTTACTTCTGTAATAAGCTTCACTGGCTGACCTTAGCACTCCATAGACCTGCAATATATAGAAAGGGATATGGAAGAGAAGGGAGGATGGGTTTGAGATCATCACCCAATGGTCTGAGGCACAACACTCAGAGAGTATGCTCACATAACATAACAACAATATCAAAACATCCAAAATAAATCAATTGGATTGAATTGAACTTTAATATCCTTCTAGATTACCTCTTTAGCAAGTGGATGCCAATGGTAACATATGAGAGCAAGTCAACCTGATGGGTTCCCTAACCCTAGCCACATAAGCGCCCCCTTTGGGAAATTAGGCAAGTAGGACCATGTGGAATTGTTTCCAAGTCCAAATCATCCTTCACAATTAGAAACTATGCCATACCTTAGTCAAAATATGATTCTTTTGAGTTATGACAACTTTTTGCTTTTCCTGGCTCATAAGGAAACTCTTTTTTCCTTTCAAAAACTTTCACGCTTTTCTCTTACAGCTTTACTGATCTCCATGAGAGGAAACTGTGCCCTCCCCTTTGAAATAATTTCCTACTTTTATCTCGGTCTTCTTTTCTTTTTCTTTTAGGAAACTTCCATTTATTCTCCTATTTTCTTTTGTCATGGACTTTCTTATTTTTACGAAGGCAAGTTGACTAGCTTTCCACAATGTGCCCTCTTGACATGGAAGCATTAACTCCACATCATTATTCTTCATAATAAATAAAATTGCTGAAATAAAATTAAATACATGCCCTAAAACACTTATTAGAAAAATTTGTCCTAGGAAGAATAATTAATATCACTTTGTTCCCCTAGGAACTTAGCATGGTCCACACTTTTAATGGTTAATATGAACTCTAGCTCAGAATTTGCAGCATAGTGAATGTCGTAGGATCTTGTGCCCTGAATGTACTGAAGGATCCTCTTGTCTACCTTCCAATGGAGATCATGAGGCTTATTCATGTATCTTGATACAACATTCACGGCATAAAAAAATCAGGTCGTGAATGTGTCAAGTATAGCAAGCTTTCGATCAATTGGCGGTAAATTATAAAATCCATGGGTGTAGTGGATTTTTTCTTTTCAAGGTTGATCCCTGAGAGGAAAGGAAATGGTATAGACTTGAAATCAGCCATGTTAAAATTAATTAATAGGTCTACAATATATTTTGACTAAGTTTCCATTATCCCATCAAATTCTTGTGAGATATCAAGACCGAGAAACTGTCTCAGCGGGCCTAAATTGATCATTTCAAATGCATCATGAAGAGCAATTTTTATAAAGTCAATCAAATAAAGTGTGCTTCTTGTTATCAAAATATCATCAACATATAATACTATGATCATAACATTACCATCATACTTCTGCAAATCTACATTAGGATCATATTTGCATCTATGGAATTTTTGTGAGAGCAGAAAGGCATCTGATTTTGGCATACCAAGATCTTGGGGCCTGTTTCAACCCATCTAATGATTTATGAAACTTACATACCAAATAAGGTTCTGATGTATACCATTCAGGATGCTTCATGTATATCTCCTCATTCGTTTTGTCCATGAATAAAATCACTCTTGACATCCATGTGATGCACCTCCCAGTGCTTGGATGCGGCAATGGCCAAAACTAGCCTTATGGAGTCCGTCTTTGCCACCGGTGCAAAGGTCTCATAATATTCCACTCCTTAGACTTGGGAGAACCCTTTTGCAAATATTTGTGGCTTGTATTTTCAGGTTGTTCCATATACATAAACCTTCATCCGATAAACCCAGTTCCATTGAACTAATTTCCTCCCAGTTGGAAGGGAAACTAGCTAGCTCCCAAGTTGCATTTTTTCGAAGAGAATTGAACTCTTCATCCATAGCAGCTTTCCATCTCAGATATTTCAGAGCATGGTACTAGGAATTTGGATCTAAAAAAATCATTAAATAACAGGTCTTGGACAGTAATTAATCATGACAAGAGAGAGGAATACCTTATCTTTGAAAATCAAACCGGGTTCTTCTTGGATCAACAAGATTTCTAATGTTTGTCCCGACGGAAGAGAGTCTCTTTTTGGCCCACGTTGAGAGATCGGTGGACACATCATAATCTAATTGTGAACCTGATATATGTTTCTCACTGATATCAGACATCATATCTGAAATATCAGAACCTTCACTCCCAATTTCATCATCCAAATGATCAGTAGAACAGGAGGGAATTTCAACAGTTTTCTTCTTGACTAGTTCTACCTCTTGGAGAGGTTCTTCAAATCAGACACTTCTCTCAATAAATATATGTTTGGTTCTGATATTCAAAATTTGTAATCCCTTATACTCTTATTGATATCCAAATAATAAACATTCAATACTTTTTTGTTACAAATAATTCCTGGACCCAAAAACCTTGAAATTTGACATATACGCCTTATGTCCAAAATAGGCTTCGAAAGGAATCTTTCCTTTCACAGAAGAGTGAGGGAATATGTTTTGAATGTGTGCAGAAAAATTCACATCCTCATTCCATATGTTTTCAGCTAAACCTTTTGCTTCCAGCATGCAGGTAGTCATCTCTTTGAGGGCTCGGTTTTTCCTACCCGCTACACCATTTTGCTAGGGTGTGTAGGGAATGGAGTTCTGCATTTGGATCCCAATGTCGGCACATATTTGCAGAAATTCAGACTTCATATAATCCCCTCCATTATCATATCTGAGAGACTTTATATTTCTCCCATAGGCATTCTCAACCAATGCTTTAAACTCAATGAATCTTTCCAACACTTCAAATTTTTTCTTGAGGAAGAAAACCCAAGAGTATCTATAAAAGTCATCGATGAAGGTTAGTACATACCGTGAACCACTCATGGATGTTTTAGGCATGGTTCCACTAATATCAGAATGAATCAGCCCCAAAATACACTTTGCTCTGCTTGCATTTCCCCGATCAAACTTCTGCTCAGGGTGTTTGCCAACAATTCAACCTTTGCAAATTCCACTGGAAGTTCTGATGGCTGGGAGGCCTTCAACCATGGAATGTTTATTAATTTTATACAATTATTTGAAGTTCAAATAACCAAATATCTCATGCCATATCCTACTGACCTCATTCCTATGAGTCACAAGAGCGGTGGGCCTTGCATTCGCCACAAACTTGGGAAACTCATAGGCCTTAGCATGGTGGTTTTCTATGCCTGTCACGATGAGCTTCCTAGATGAAATCTCAGTTATTTCAACATCATTCATGCTAAAAGTAAATCTCTTGGGCACTCCTAAATGTGTCATTTGATAAACACTGAACATATTGGAGTCCAAGGAGGGTACATACAAAACATCAAAAAAGATGCCATGTTCAAGTTTTACAATACCTTTGCCTTTCGAAATGATTTGAGAATCATCTCCCATGTGGATGGGAATGATTTTTTCAGTGTCTAGGGAAGAGAAAGATTCTTTTCTTTCCATCATGTGATTCGAAGCTCCAGAGTCTATGAGGAGAGATTTGGTCTTTGAGGTGCTTTCCATGAGGGCATGTCCTCTTTCTTGTTAGATGTCTTGATCTTGATTATCTCTCTTCTGAACACTCTCAAGAAGATTGACAGTGTTCCTCTTGAGGAAAAGACTCATCTCATCAATATTTTTCTTCATGCAGGCATGTTCAGGGTGAAATCCCTTATCTCAATAGGAACACTTGACTTTTTCTTTTCCTGGGTTTCCTTTGTTCTTGTGTTTCTTTGAGACAGAAGGATCTTCTTGTTGTTGGCTCTTCTCTTTTGGATTCAGAGCATCGAACTTATTTTGATTCTTTTTCTTTCCTTTACCCTTCGTATCTTTGGGCCCCGAAGCAAACAGTGCTTGATCTTTGGAGGATCTGATGATCCCCATCTATGTTGGAGACATTTACCCACCATGCATGCTTAATTTGGTCAATTTTGCCTTGTTAAACCACTATCCTAAGTTTTATTGACTTAATTGACATCACAGGAGCACTGTATGACATCAGCATGAGAACACCCATGCGTACCTTCAATCAAGGAGGCCAACTAAGCCTTCTCCTTCATTTGGGGAGGCTAACTGGATCACTTCGAGAGTGATCTGAGTGTCATAAATGCACCTAATTGATAACTAATGGTTACAATTAGTTAAGTTAAGTGGTGAAGGTGGCTCCATTCATTATTACTTTTCAATGATTATTTATGAACTGGAGCTAACACGAGAACCTACAACCACTTCTGATGACCAGTTGACTTCAGTTAACCTCATCGGGGTTCATTGGAGTTATTGATGCACTACCACTTGTTGGTTGGCATGTAGTGACATGTGTATGAGCTAATTTTAGTTAGACTCAGTCATTCATTGCACTTCGACTTCAGCTAGGACTCAGTTGAGTCAATCGGCACTTGATCAGTTGGTTAACTAGTGTGTTTACTATGGCTTACAGTCAGTTAAGCTACACCCATTCATTCAATTCGAATTACCTCCTTGGGAATTTGAATTGTATTGGAATTCATGCATCTTGCATGATAATTGTATTGTATCATCATTCTTTCATTTGATTATACAGAGCTACTACTTCCATTGTAGCACCATTTTGTCAATTTTATGCATATTTGACTGTATTCTTTGTGAGACTATGTTTTCAGTTCCTAGACCACTATGACAAATTAATATGGTATCAGAGCTCATAGTGGGACAAAGCTCAGATCTCTCAAAAACATGGTTTTTGATAGATCTTGCATGAAAAATTGAGCAAAAGCTCAAAATTCCAGCACTGCACCAGAAGCCAAGGATTACTACTTAATACCCCAAGTAAAGGAATTGTTGATCAAGCTTGCTTGATCGACTATGCTGAGTGTGATGAAATCCTAAAATGTGCAGGTTGTACAACCTTACGGTGCCCCTTTTGTTGTGATTTTCAGGTTTTAACAGGTGAAAAGTATTCGCTCCAGTAGTTTCAGATGGCTTCTTCTATAGAACTCTTGACTCCGTTCAATTTCCATTCATGGAAAGGAGACATGGAGTTCTAGCTACATGCTAAAGGACTCTATAGGTTAACTATGGACACTGAAGAAGAGCCTGCTTCTGTGACAGACAAAGCTAGATTCTTGAACAAGAAAGATGAAGCATTTCTATTCTTGTTCCTCTCTATTTCCTGGGATCTTCTTTTCCATCTCTCGGGATTGAAGACTCCAAAGGAAATTTGAGACAAATTGGAAACCCTGTATGGAAAATAGGATGATTTGAGAGTATACCAGCTTGAAAACAAGTTGATGTCTCTATAGCCTTCCAATTTCGAGACCTTAAATGATTTTTTCACAAAGTTCAAGCACATTGTCTTACTGTTGAAGCAATGTAAGGTGGAGAAGGAGGATGATCAGCTCATCCTCACCATACTCTCCAAAATTGGAGCTAATTATTCAGTGTTTGTTTCTACATTCCATGTGGGTAATCTCACAACCCCTAGATGGAAGATGCCTTCACTCAATGCCTTCATTGAGTCCCTAATAAGTGAACATGATAAGGTTGTCCAGATGGGGATCATCAGATCCTCCTGTGATCAAACCCTCCATGTATCGGGGCCCAAAGATATGAAAGGTAAAGGAAATCAGTAGAAGAACCCAAAAACCAAATTCGAAGCTCCTAAGCCTAAAGTTGAAAACCAACAGCATGAAGAGTCTTCCGGCTAGAAGAAGAACAAAGGAAAAGGGCATCATGGAAAGGAAAAAGTCAAGTGTTCATACTGTGGGAAGGGCTTCCACTCTAAACATACCTACATGAAAAATAAACTTAATGAAGCTACTTCTCTCCTTGAGAGAAATCACATCAATATTTTGGAAATATTTCGGAGGAGAGATCAGCAAGATCAACCACAACATGAAAGAGGTCATGCCCTCATGGAAAGCGCTTTGAAGTCCAAAGCATTCTTGATAGATTTTGGAGCATCAAACCACATGATGGCTGAAAGAGACTTCTTCTCATCTTTGGAGACTGGAAAATCCATTCCCATCCACATGGGAGATGACTCCACAATCATATCTGAAGGACAAGGTACTGTAGATCTTGAACATGGTTATTTTTCCAATGTTCTGTATGTACCATCTCTTGCATCAAACCTCCTAAGTGTTTATCAAATGACACATATGGGAGTGCCCAAGAGATTCTCCTTTATCCCAGATGATGTAGAGATCACAGAACTTGCATCTGGAAAACTTGTAGAAAAAGGCCTTGTAAACCATCATGCAAAAGCCTACGAGTTCTCCCATTTTGTGGCGGATGCAAATCCCACCGCATTGCTGACTCATGGAAATGAATTTAGTATACTATGGCATGAGAGGTTCAGCCATATGAACTTCAAATACTTACAGAAATTACATAATAATTCTATGGTTGAAGTCCTCTTGGTCATCAAAGATACCACTAGAATTTGCAAGGGCTGTGTTGTTGGAAAGCACCTTGAACATAAGTTCGATCGGGGGAAGGCAAGTCGAGCATCATGCATCTTGGGAATGATACATTCTGATATCAGTGGTCCCATTCCTATCACATCCATGAATGGATCAAGGTACGTTCTGAATTTCATTGATTACTTTTTGAGATACACATGGGTCTTTTTTATCAAAAAGAAGTGGGAAGTCTTGGAAAATTTCACTGAATTGAAGGCCTTGATTGAGAATGCATCTAGCCAAAATATCAAGATATTGAGATCTGATAATGGTGGGAAGTATGTCAGTAATGAGTTACTGCATATATGTTCCCAAATTGGTATTCAGATCCAGCATTCAGTTCCCTAAACTCCCCAGTAGAACGTTGTAGCGGAGAGGAAGAATCGGTCTCTCAAGGAGATGACCACCTGTATGTTGGAATCAAAGAAGTTGGATGCAAATTTGTGGGCTGAAGCCATGCATGCTGCAGAAAATATTCAGAACAGTGTGCCACACTCATCCATGAAAGGGAAGACCCATTTCAAATCATACTTCGGACACAATCCAGATGTGTCGAATCTATGGGTGTTTGGGTCCACTGCATGGGCCCGAATTCCACTTGATAAAAGGAGGGCTTTGCAACTACAAAGCATAGCATGTCTGTTTATTGGATATCCTGATGAATCAAAAGTTTTCAAGCTGCTGGATATCAAAACAAAATATATCATCATTGAAAGGAGTGTCAAGTTCGATGAGCCTCTTCACGAGGTAGAACTAGTGAAGGAGAAAACTGCTGAATTTCCTTCCTATTCTACTGAATATTTGGATGATGTAATTGGCGGTGATGAGCCTGATTTGGATCCTTTGATTTTTGATATCAGTGTATAGCAAACATCAGATGATGAATCAAAACTTGAAGTACAAAATCATCTTCCAACTTGGGCCCGACAAACACTCTCCTCCACATGAGATAACATTGGAAATCCAGATGATCCAAGGAGAACTCGGTCTGATTTCCAAGGAGAAGGTATTGCATTCTCTTGTCTTGATTATTTACTGTCCAAATATTGTTATTTGATTATAATTTTAGACCCTAAGTCTTACTACCATGCTCGAAAGGATCCGAGATGGCAAGTTTCCATGGATGAAGAGATGAATTCTCTTCAGAAAAACACTACTTGGGAGCTAGTTTCTCTTCCCCTAGGAAGGAAATTGGTTCAATGCAAGTGGCTTTTTCAGAATAAAGTTGCTACAGATGGCAGAAATTGCAAATATAAGGCAAGGCTGGTAGTAAAATTTTTATCCTAGGTCCAAGGTGTGGACTACCATGAGACTTTTGCACCAGTTGCAAAAATGGACTCCATCCACCTTGTTTTGACAATTTCAGCATCTAAGCACTGGGAATTGCATCATATGGATGTGAATTCATCCTTTCTGCATGGAGATATTCATGAGGAGATATACATGAATCATCCTGATGGCTACATTTCTGATCCATCTTTGGTTTGCAAGCTAAAGAAGTCACTATACAGGTTAAAACAGGCCCCAAGAGAGTGGTATTCCAAGATGGATGCCTTCCTTCTCTCGCAAAACTTCCAAAGGTGTAAATCAGATCCAAATGTGTATATATAGCAGTATGATGGTCATTTGATTATTATTGTTTGATATGTTGATGAACTAATGATCACAGGTAGCACAATTGCTTCGATTTTAGTCATCAAAACTGCTCTCCACAATGCATTTGAAATGAGCGATTTGGGGCTCTTAAAACAATTTTTGGGGATCGAAATTAAGAAAAATTCTAATGGGATAATGGTCACTTAGTCCAAATACATATCAAACCTGTTATTCAATTTTAACATGGTTGAATGTAGAGCTAATCCATTCCCTTTCCCTTTAGGGATCATCCTTGAAGAAGGAAAAAGCACACCTCCCATGGACTGCACTATTTATCGACAGCTGATTGGTATCTTGCTGTACTTGACTCATTCTCAACATGATATATGTTATTCCATGAATTTTGTATCAAGATACATGCAACACCTGCATGATTTTCATTGGAAGGCAACCAAGAGGATCCTCCAGTATATTCAAGGAACCAGGACCTACGTCATTCACTATGCTACAGACTCTGGGCTAGATCTGGTTGGGTACACCGAATTCGATTGGGTGGGTGATTCTATTGATCAAAATTATACTTTTGGATATGTATTCATGTTTGGTGGTGGCCCCATTTGCTGGTCTAGCAAAAATCAGGCCGCCATAGCATTGTCTTCAGCAGAGGCCGAGTACCGAGGAGAGGTGAATGCTTGCATCCAAGCTATTTGGTTGCAAGGCATTCTTTTAGATTTTGATATTGGTAGTACTATTTCCCACTGTCCTATTTTGTGACAATCAAAGTGCTATTGAGATATCCACAGATCCAGTTACCAGGCAGAGGACCAAGCATGTAGAGATACGCATGCACTACATTAGAGAGTTAGTGCATGACATGACCATCATTCAACAATACTACCCAGATGATGAGTAGATTGTAGACATATTCACCAATATATTTTCATAAAATTAGTTCACTTACCTCCTTTCACTGTTGGGGGTGAGTTCATCAGGGTGATCAAACTACTTTCAGTGTTCATCTTGAGGGGGGGGTTTTCCCACTGGGTTTTCCTTTTTTTTCCTCACTTAGATTTATTTTTGAGCATTGTTTTAGTTACTTTATTGTACAGGGTGACCTATGGCCTTAGTTGTTGGGGCCCTATCATTTCATGCAATTTATGTTTTCTACCTCTTTTGAGTATAGCTTAAGGGGGGGTGTTCGAAACATTTACCCACCATGCACACTTACTTTGGTCAATTTGGCCTTATTAAACCACTATCCTAAGTTTTATTAACTTAGTTGACATTAGAGGAGCATTGTATGATATCAGCATGAGCACATCCACACCTACCTTTAGTCAAGGAGGCCAACTAAGCCTTCCCCTTCATTTGGGGAGGCCAACTGGAGCACTCCAAGAGTGATCTGAGTGTCATAAATGCACCTAATTGATAGCCGATCGTTATAATCAATTAAGTTAAGTGGTGAATTTGGCTCCATTCATTATTAATTTTTAATGATTATTTATGAACTGGAGCTAACATAGGCACCTACAACCACTTCTGATGACCAGTTGACTTCAGCTAATCTCATTGGGGTTCATTGGAGTTATTGATGCGCTACCACTTGTTGGTTGGCATGTAGTGACATGTGTCTAAGCTACTTTCAGTTAGAATCAGTCATTCATTGCACTCTGACTTTAGTTAGGACTCAATTGAGTCAATCAGCACTTGATCGGTTGGTTAACTAGTGTGTTTACTGTGGCTTACAATTAGTTAAGCTACACCCATTCATTCAATTCGAATGACCTACTTGAGAATTCAAATTGTCTTGGCATTCATGCATCTTGCATGATCATTGTATTGTATCATCATTCTTTCATTTGATTATACAGAGCTGCTACTTCCATTGCAGCACCATTTTACCAATTTTATGCATATTTGTCTGTATTCTTTGTGAGAATATTTTTTCAGTTCCTAGACCACTGTGACAAATTAATAATCTAAACAGTCTTTTCATGCTTGTTTATGAGGGACTCAATGAAGGCATTGAGAAAAGGCATTTTCCAATTCGAGGTTGTTAGATTCCCAGTATGAAATGTGAAAACAAATACTGAATAATCTAATCCAAGTTTTGAAAGAATGGAGAGAATGAGCTGATCATCCTCTTTATCCACCTCACACTGCTTCAACTAGAGCACTAGGTGCTTGAATTTGGTGAAGAATTCATTAAGAGTTTTGAAATTGTTAGGGTGAAGAGCAATTAGCTCATTCTCTAGCCGATAAATCCTCATGTCATCCTACTTATCAAAGAGATCAGTAAGTTTATCCCAAATTTCCTTCGAAATCTTCAAACCAGTGACATGGAAATGGATCTTTGGAAATCGACAAGCACAAAAAACCAAAAGATTCATCCATATTGTTCCAGTATCTAGCTTTATCCACCACATGGTTCACCTCTACTTCGATGGCCATTGTGACTTTGTAGAGTCCCTTGACACGTAGTTGAATCTCCATGTCTCCCTTCGATTGGTGGTAATCGAAAGGAGTTAGAGAATCCACAGTAGAAGCCATTTTTCTGCTGCAGCGAATGTAGTAGGAGAATTTCAAAAAACCTGCAAAAACAAAAAAAGGGCACTGTAAGGTCGAATAGCCTGCACTTTTTAGATTTTCATCACACCCAACTTAGTTTATCAAGCAAGCTTGATCAACAATTCCTTTGCTTAGGACTTATGTGGTAAACCTTCATCTTCTAGTGCAATGTTGGAATTTTCAAGATTTTTACTCAAATTGCATGCTAGATCTGTCAAAAATCTTGTTTTGAGAAGAGGAGCTTCGTCCCGCTATGGCTCTGATACCATGTGAAATTCAGTCACAACAATCTTGAGACTAAAGTAGATCTTACGGAAGATTCAAGATAATTTTACACATGAAATGACATTAACAGTACTGCAATAGGAGGTTGCAATTGTATATTATAAATAATCAATAAATAGAGATAATATAATGTCATACAACTTGCATGAATGCAGGGAAATTTGAATTCCATAGAGTTCATTCGAATTGGATGGATGAGAGTACCTTAACTGTCCGTTAGCAACACTAAAGAAACTAGTTAACCACTAATCAAGGCATGATTAACACTAATCGAGTCCTAACTGAATCAAAGTGCAAAAATGACTTAATCTAACTGAATAGAACTCAACTGCATATCAATCAGTAAGTGGGGTTGCATCTCTAACTCAAGTCAGCTCCAATGAAGTGAACTAAACCAAAACTAGTCACCAGAAGTTGTTGGAGGTGCCTGAGTTCACTCCAGTTAACCCAAATCAGCCCAAAATAGCCAAATGGATGAGGAAGGAATTTTTCCAACTCATCTTACCTGATTGTTAGTTGAAACAACATTAAGTTAGCTAATTGGCGCAATTATGGCAAGCATATCGCCCCAAAATTGCTCCCTTATTGAAGGAGGAATCCTAGTTATCCTCCCTGGTTGAAGGAAAAGGCTTAGTTGGCCTCCCTAATTGAAGGAGGTCATGGGTGTGTTGATGCTAATGTCAGGAGTGTGCTGGTGTGCTGATGCTGATTCCAATTTGAGTCAATTAACTTAGGACAGTGGGTAATTAGGCCAAAATTGACCAAATAGGTGTGTGGGTTGGATAGTGACTCCAACAGTCCTTCATAGCATCTCTTTAAGTTCTTTAACACAATTTCCATAGTTGTCTTCACAAAAATACAAAGAATATAAGGAAGTATTCCTTCTTCCAGCAAGTTCCCTAATGATTTGATCTAACAGTAAAAAATATACCACATGCATTCAAGTAAACAAACACAACAATTCAACCAATATAGATGCAAAATAAAAATAAAAAATCAATCAATCGATCAATCACAAAAAAATATAAATAAAACAAACGAGTATAAATAATTGGTTATTACCTAATACATTATCCAAATGATTTGAAATTATTCGAACTACTTCATATCACCCAATTGTATTAAAAGTTTTCTTAAAATGGTTTCCACAATCATTTAATCCATACCACAATGATACTGAAACTTTAACCACCATATATAAAAAAAAGGCAACAATATACACGATATAGATCTATCACCCATCCAATCTATTCACAAACTTACTTTTAATCCCAATTGAGTCAAGCATGTCCTTTCATACAATCTCTTTAAATTCTTTAACATAATTTCCATAGTTTTGTGGAAAAAAATACAAAGAATATAAGGAAGAATTCCTTCTTCCAACAACTTTCTTATTGACTTGATCTAATAGTCAAAAAAATATACCACATGCAACCAACATGCATTCAAGTAAACAAACACAACAATTCAACCAACATGGATGAAAAATAAAAGTAAAAAATCTACATTCATAGGACAATCTATGAGCAAGTATGTGGGCCCATTATGACCTAATGTTGTGGCTCACTTTGATACCATACCTAAGTTTCCACCTTACCAACATAAAAAAAAAACAAGGGTCTCATGGGACATTAAGACTTATCTTTTTTATTATTTTTAATTAACAAAATTAAATTCATGTCACAAATGTAATTATAATAATCGAGTTGAGAAGATAAATATAATACCATATTGAGCTTAGTTTATCAAAAGACATTCATAGGTCAATAAACATTCATAGGTCAATCAAAATAAAAATAAAAAATCAACATTCATAGATCAATATGTAGGTATGGCCCATTAGGCCCTAGTGTTGTCTCACTTTGATACCATACCTAAGTTCCCACCTTACCAACATAACAAAAAATAAAGAAACTAGGGTCACATGGGACATTAAGACTCATATTTTTTATTTATTTTTAATTAACAAAATTAAACTCATGTCACAAAAGTAATTATAATAATAGAGTTGAGAAGATAAATATAATACCATGATCTTAGTTCATGAAGACTTAAACAATGCATCAATACCACAAAAATAAATTAACACAAGGATTAAGTCCCTTCATGTATGAAATGAATTGTCCTTAAAGCATCTTTACAATAACATAATATTCTTGTTTATAACAATATTTAGACAAATACCTAGATTTCTAAATTAAAAGAAAAAGGGAAACAATATTTGCATTAACATAATATTGTTGTTTATAATCATATTTAGACAAATAGCTTTCTAAATCAAAAGAAAAAGGGATTTAGTCATTCATTGAGACAATTGACCAAACACTTTACATGCATGAAAGCTATAGCCATTGAAAGAACTTTATCAAACACTTTTCATGCATGAGAGTTACAACCATTGAGAAATTTAAGTAAATACTTTTCATGCTTGACATATACAACCATTGATCGATTTAATCAAACATTTTGCATGCATGAAAGATACAATCATTGATGTTTTTATTCAAATATTTTGCATGCATGATATCTACAACCATTAAGACATTTAGTCAAACACTTTCAAATCTACAACCATTGAAATATTTACTCAAGCACTTTAATGGAAAACTATTACAATTCATCGAGGACTTAAAACAAACATTTGAAAGAAAACTAACATAACTCTCAAGCAATTAAGACAAACACTTTGTGAGTCTTGTCATAATTCAAAAAGGGAATTTGGTAATGATTTGTAAGATTGGATAGTAAGGGGATTTGGTAATGATTTGTAAGATTGGATATGATATCTGCTTTAAATGTGATAGAATTATTTTTTCTTAATCTAAAAAGAAAAATACACTATCAATTCTTCATAAGAAAATTGTTACAATTTCAAGAATTTCAAAATCAACTTATTTTTACATCAATCAATAACACAAAAAAAATAAAAATAAAACAAAAGAGTATAAATAACTGGTTTTTACCTAATACATTATCCAAATGATTTGAAATTATTCAAACTAGTTCATATCACCCAATTGTATGCAAAGTTTTCTTCAAATGGTTTCCACAATTGTTTAATCCATACCATGATGATAATGAAACTTTAACCACCATATAAAAAAAGGAAATAATATACACCATATGTATCTATTGCCCATCTAATCTATTCACAAACTTACTTTTATGCCCAATTACTCAAGCATGACCTTTCATAGCATCTCTTTAAATTCTTTAACATAATTTCCATAGTTGTCTGGACAAAAATACAAAGAATATAAGGAAATATTCCTTCTTCCAACAAATTTCTTAATGACTTGATCTAATAGTCAAAAAAATATACCACATGCAACCAACATGCATTCAAGTAAGTAAACATAACAATTCAACGAACATGTATGCAAAATAAATAAATAAAAATCAACATTCATAGGTCAATCTATGAGCAAGCATGTTGGCCCATTAGGCCCTAGTGTTGTGGCTCACTTTGATACCAAAATTAAACTCATGTCACAAATGTAATTATAATAATATCATGAGCTTAGTTTATCAAAAGACTTTAACAATGCATCAATTCCACAACAATAAATTAACAAAAGGATCAAGTCCCTTCATGCTTGAAATGAATTTTTCTTAAAGTATCTTTGCAAAAACATAATATTCTTGTTTATAACAGTATTCAAAAGAATACCTAGATTTCTAAATTAAAAGAAAAAGGGAAACAATATTTCCATTAAGATAATATTGTTGTTTATAATCATATTTAGATAAATACATCCATGGAAAGAACTTTACCAAACACTTTGCATGCATGAGAGATACAACCATTTAGGCAATTAATCAAACACTTTGAATGCATCATAGCTACAACCATTGAGACATTTAATCAAATGCATTAATGCTTGACATATACAACCATTAGCCATTTAATCAAGCATTTTGCATTCATGAAAGATACAATCATTGATGTATTTATTCAAAGATTGTGCGTGCATGATGTCTACAACCATTAAAATCCACAACCATTGAAACATTTACCTAAGCAGTTTAACAGTAAACTAATACAATTCATTGAGGACTTAAAACAAGCATTTCAAAGAAAACTAGCATAACTCTCAAAGAATTAAAACAAACACTTTGTGGGTCATATGTACTTCACTAAGGGCATTTGGTAATTATTTGTAAGATTGCATGGTCAAACCCTAGGACAATCCCCACAAGTTTCATGGGGATTTTGGAAAATTGTGTAGATCACAAAATGAACACAAAATAGGGGTTCCATGTTTGAATGATATGGATACCCCATTACAGTTACACTAAAACTCAAAATAATGGTCTGAACTTGATTTTCAAAAATGTGGCAAAATTAAAAAATCTAAAAGATGTTTGCACAATTTGACAAACACATTGCATACAAGGTAGTCATTCTAATCACAAATAACACAATACCATCTAAAATTTACTTTTGTTTCTTTCAAAGAACAAATCTATAGAGTGAGAGAAGAAAGAATAAAAGAAGGGAGAAGAAACAATAGTAGATATGTTTCATTTAATCCTTGCATAAGTTTTACTTACACAATTACCTCCACCTTAGCTAATTCACTCAACCTTATCTAAGGAGAACATATCTCCTTGAACACCTTGAGCTATATGAGTTCATGAAACTATCCAATAATTTTCTCTTCCTCTCAACATCACTCGAGTCTAAATCAACTAGTGATAAAAAAAGAGTTGTATGAAAATTCAAACGAACATCATAACCTGTTAAAATAAAACACATCACCTCACCTGTTCCAATAAAACACATAATCTATTAGGAAAAAACTAAACACAAACCATTAAGTTTATGATACTAAACTTATTCACTCTTGACTATTCAGGCTAATAATAACAAATAAATAATAACAAATATTCACATTAATGGTAACAAAACGTCAAAGTTACTCACCTTTAAATAAAAATAAAAATTGTAGATCTATTCGACTTTCATATATGGTATCGGTTGAAAAGCCACCCTAGCGAATTTGAAATCAGTGAAACCCTCGCTTCTAGGACAGCTGGGCAGCCAATTCCATGTGTTATCCATTAAATTGTAGTCAAGCACCACTAATCGTCCCCGAGAGTTGACTGGTGGTGCTATGAAGCAGACGTGATCTCCCACACCAGTGCAGTTATTACAGTGCTCATCTAATCGAATTTTTTTCATCCACTGCCTGCGAAGTAAAGGAGGCATCCGTGTAATCTCCACCCATTCATCATTCCTCAACTCCCACAGAATAATCACCACCTCCTTCTTCACTGGCCCTCCCCTTTCCCTTAGACGCGTATGGACGGGCATGGGCATCCTTTTGCCGGCGATTAATAATAGACGCGACCCGCATGTGATCATCCGTGGGAGAAACAAGACATCGCGGTCACCCCACACATCCCGCACTATTTCAGGGAATGGTACAAGAACCACGGGAATGGTACCTGAACCGTTTCCGTTTCCGTTTCCCTCTAATGGAATGGTGAAACCCACAACGCCCCGGGCACTGTTACGCCTTGCCTGCATCTGCCATTGACAGTAAAATGTTCTGTTGCAGAAAAGAAACTTATTAAACATGGGCAGTATTACATCATCTGGAAGGTATCCTGCAAGATTCCATCGTTTTTGGGAAGGCTCGTAAATGTGCACAACCGCTCTTCTTTCCCATCGATTTGTATACCCAACAGCCACCACTTTGTATGCAGTCTCTGATCGCCAATTTTTGTTCTCATCAACGACGATGCGTTCAATGCCCCACACTCTGGATGGCGGAGCCGGAATTTCGACGAAGGTTTGCGTATAAGGATTGCATACGAGCGGTCGACCGCGTAATGGGCCTACCAAGCAGAGTCCTTGATCAGAGGACATGATCTTGGTTTGCGGTATCGAGTCCTTGAGGAAAGAGAGGGTGAAGCAGGACTTGATCCAGCTCCGCGTCTCGAAACAGAATGACATACAAGCATTTTCCGGATTCATAAAATCACACAGAACAAGCCGTGGATGGTTAGGCACCTCGAACCACCCAGTTAAGAAAAAGTTTGAAGAAAGCAAGTCCTTCCATTCCTTGGAGACGATTCGAAACCTATACAAACATTCTACTGGAAGCCAAGATAATACCGTCTTTTGCAAATCATGCGACAAATCGTTCCACCCTGTAGAAACAAGATCTGTTGTTTCCATTTCCAGATCTTAAACCCAACCGAGCTATAGAGAGACGAAGACGACAAATGCCAACCAGCCAAATAAAGAGCCGAAGACCACTAATATGTGAATATGTACATGACCAATTGAGTGTTTTTTGAAGAGCCACCACAACTATTTATAGTTCAGCTACGGATGGTTGCCAGTTTTGTGATCATTTATATTTTTTAGTTTTGTAATTTTTTTTTTTTTGGAATTTTTTATCAAAAATAGAAAACAAAATAATTTTGTTGGGCGTTAAATTAGGTAGACAGTAACCTTTCTACCTAACTAACTAAAAAATTATAAAAATTTTAATTATTAGGGGGAGTGGCACTTTACACATCAGTATGGGGGAGATGTTGTAACGTTCCTACCTAACAAAATAATAAAAAAGTAAAAATTTTAATTATTACCTTGTTGGGTGTTGAATCCATTTCTATCATCAAAATCGTAATTGGGTGGAGATGCCCTATACAACCCAATATGGGAGAGATGGGTGGAGAGGCCCTATACAACCCAATAACTGAGTACCACGGAGATGTTGATAAAAGATCCAAATCCTAGACTCTACTAAGCGCGGAGAGGGATCAAATCTTTGGAGGTGAAAACCTCTTTTTAATTATTGCACATAGAATATTTTTTATTATTTTTTATTTTATTAGGAAAAACATTAGAACATCTTCCCCATACATGGTTTTAAAACCATGTGCAAGGCCGTTCTAAAACCATGGGTTGTTTAGGAGGCCTTGCACATGGTCTTAAAACCATTTGCAACTATCTCCTAAATCATGTACAATAAAATCATGGGTTGTTTAGGAGGCCTTGCACATGGTTTTAAAACCATTTGCAAGACCCTCCTTAACCATGTACAATAAAACCATGGGTTGTTTAGGAGGCCTTGCACATGGTTTTAAAACCATGTGCACAACCAACATTTTTTTGCGGATAATTCAATTTTTTATTTTTTGGTAAGTAAGAACATTACAACATCTCCTCCATATTGTGTTGTTTTTATGGGGGATTTTTTAAGCCGATAATTAAATTTTTTATTTTTTATTTTTTATGGCCAACATTTGTAAGAGTAAAGTTACATAAAGTTACATAACATTACAATATCTCCTCTATAGTGGGCTGTAAAGGGCCTTTGAGCCCAAAAATATAAAAATAAAATAAACATAGATTTATTATGGATTTAATGAAAGATCAAATTTTTTTAAGTATAATATAAAAAACACATCAATAAATTAGACTCTATTGGTATATCCAAATTTAAAATGATAGTTTAAATATAACAAAATATATATATATATATATATATATATATATATTTGAAAAAATATACATTGATTTCTGATTTTTTAACAGTATCCAGCCATAACTATAAGAAAGTATATTAGAAAAATGATATTGAAAAGCATTCAGTAAATAACTATGGGAGACAACTAATTGATTTCATGAACTCCTTCATCGTGCCAAGACGAATATTATAAAAAGAATAAGCCAAATAAATGCAAAAGGTCGACATAAACATAATCAGACTGCATAAACGCGCACTCCAATTTCTTTATTATTAACTAATGGTAAAGCTAGCTATTACCATGTAGCTTTCGCAATCCCACAACAAACAATATATATAGCTACAGATATTTGATTTTCTCTTCATACCGAAATATTCTGGATGGGTTTGTTACAGTCATTCGAGAAGGACGAATGGATGAATTACGAAATGCTTTTCAACATAAGCGTCACATTCTCAGATTGTAGATTGAAGAGATGAAACACATGGTTTTCACCTTTAGTCATAATGAAATCGATATATTTACCTGTTGTTTTCAACGATTCGTAATACAAAATTCTGCGATCTATTAGGAGATCGTTCCCTGCCGCAAATACCATCAGCCGAGGATACACCAGACTCGACCGAGCCAGTGAACGTGGTCCAACCGGGTTGCAAAAAGGGTGCTCTATGTCCGCTCCCTCAAGAAGAGAGATACTCCATATTGCAGTCACAACCTTATTGAAACCCTTCATTTCCGCATCTGCCCCAAGTTCGCATCCTATTGCTTCTTCCAAGAAAAGAATTAAATCTGGAATCTCCTCAATTCCTTAATGGTGCTCTTGGAGTTATACAGGAATAAGGGAGTTTGAAATAATTCTGTGAAACATGAAACGTGAGGCCAGGAAAAACAAAATGGGAAATCCGAAGTTAACATGCATATATTTTGGTCTATCTATTAATAGTTCTGTGAAACAGTGAAAGTTCACACGAGGAGTCTTTGCTATTATATAGTAGAGAAGTTACAGCAAGCAGCGTTGAAACAATATCGCTCCAACATCGCTTCAAGTGTTTGGAGAACAGGTTATGGCCTTTCCTGCCATTTCTTCCCAACTGTAATTCATTGATACAAGATTTTGCTACTCAGTTGAAACCCATCTCACAAACAAACTAGTATATGCTACTAACAAAATATAGATGGTATTGTAATTCACTTGCTTCTTGCATTATTTCTGCTGGCCATGTCCAACTAAGCTATTACACGCCATTGATACTAAGCTATTACACGTCATTGATAGTAGAAAACATGTTACAAACGTTATTAACGTTACATCACGTTACAAGATCTCCCCCATACTGGGCTGTAGAGCGCCTCTCGGCCCAAAAATAAAAATTTTAATTATTCGCTGGAGAGGCCCTTTACAACTCACGATGTGGGAGATGTTGTAACATTACTACCTAAGAAAATAATAATAATAATAATAAATTAATTATCCGCAAAAAAATGTTGGCCTTACACATGGTTTTAAGACCATGTGCAAGGCCTCTTAAATAACTCATGGTTTTATAGTACATGGTTTAGGAGGGCCTTGCAAATGTCTTTAAAACCATGTGCAAGGCCTCCTAAACAACCCATGGTTTTATTGTGCATGGTTTAGGAGGGATTTGCACATGGTTTTAAATCCATGTGCAAGGGCCTCTTAAACAACCCATGGTTTTAAAAGCATGTGTGAAAGGGATATTATAAAGCATTGCAAGTGAGATTTTTTTAGTATTTTTCCATAAAAAGATGAGAAAAATCCAAATAATAGTCACACTCACCCCACAACCCAACAAAAGTGGACCGCAATCTTGATCATCCAAAATTTCAATGTGAAAATGAAGAATTTACACATCGTCTTTTATAAGATAGACTTTCTAAAAAACCTAAAAACAATTAAAAGTAACATTGAAATGTATATAAATATAAGAATATATATATAAAAGAAGGCCCTTAGGGGTTAAGGGATTTGCGGTTAGGGAACAGTTATGGAAACAATGTGAGGAGTAGTGGAGGACACAAGAAGAGGAGATAGAGTCATTTATGATCTTGAAGGTTAATTTTTTAATGTTTTAAAGTTTTAAATTTTTATGCTCATAATGGTGATAGATGAGGTAGATTATGACTTGACTACTATGGAAGAGAAGAGACATATTTTTACAAATGGCGAAACCAAAACAAACAGTACAAGCCACTCACACACCAGAGAAATTCAGGCACTATCTTTCAGGTAGGAAGGAGGGTGCAGTAAAAATATCAACTAAAAATGGTGAAAGTAAGAAACATATAGGAGCCAAAGCTAAACATTAATAGTAGGAAAGGATACTTCATTATCACAAGTACCTGAATACCTATCTTTAGCTTTGGTAGGAAGTTTCTGTGGAAAAAAAGTCGACGATGTTAGTTTTTCATCACATTAAGCTAGCATTAAAATCTTAGGATCTTTTCACTGAGAGAATAACAAGTACAGCAATAAAACATAAGCATATCACAAGAGACAAGAGACACAAAGAGTTTTCCTCGAGGAAACCATAAAGGAAAAAACCCCACAACTTTCTCTAAGATAGAATCAACACCAAAACAGTAAGAGATCTCCCAAAACAACAATAGTCTTCTGTCTTCTGTCTAGTCCCAAAATTTCCTTCTTCAGTAGTGCGCCACACTTGGGAGAGCAAGTGAAGTATTTCCACAATGTGATAAATAGAGAGACTCTCACTCTCTATTTATATTCATCCGTTCACTTGAATTGTCTTTTCACACGTAGGCTCAACCTAATAATTACTACTCGAGCCTACACCTTAATTAGTGTATAATAACTCAAGTGATCCGAAACTGTGGGGACTTACCTAATGAATTGATATGACTTGATTACATTATTAATCCTCCCGATCAGAACATCGGGGCATGAACACATGACCCAAATACATAATAGAAACATCCCGGAATAAACATCAGGTTACAATATATAAAATACATATAAGAATACATTCCGAAGTTACACATACATCAACACTCCCTCTTAACTAGGAAGGTATTCTTTCGACACAATTTTCAGCACTGGTTTTCTTCTCTGTATCAGCTGGATCATCTCGTCTTCAAGTCATCTTTGTTGGATCTGGATCATCTCTTGATCTGGATCAACATAGAACATCATCACTGGATCTGGATCATCTCTCTATCTGGATCAACATCACTGGATCTGGATCATCTCTCGATCTGGATCAACATCACTGGCTCTGGATCATCTCTCTATCTGGATCAACATCACTGGATCTGGATCATCTCTCGATCTGGATCAACATCACTGGACTAGATCTGGATCATCACTCGATCTGGATCATCACTGCTGGATCATCATTACTGAATCAGGATCATCACTCGATCTGGATCAACACTGGTGCTATCTCATGATTCTTCTCGTCATAGGAAGTTCTACAGAGCCAGCCCTTTTTCATGCTGGTTGTAGGCCTACCCTCATGTAGGTCTTCGCCCAGCACTTACATCTGACCTGCTCGTCAGAAAGGCATGCCCAGCACTCACATCTGATCATGTAGTAAACTACAATCCCATCAGAAAGGCCCAGCACTCACATTCACCAGCATGATAGGACACACCTATTATCATCTGTGAAATGGCTCAGCACTTACAACCACCAGCATGATAGGACACACCTACTATCATCTGTGGAAAGGCACAGCGCTCACATCCACCAGCATGGTAGGACACGCCTACTACCATCTGTGGAAAGGCTCAGCACTTATAATCACCAGCATGGTAGGACACACTTACTACCATCTGTGAAAAGGATCTGCACTTACAGTCACCAGCATGGTAGGACACACCTAATACCATCTGTGAAATGGCACTGCACTTACAGTCACCAGCATGATAGGACACACCTACTATCATCTGTGAAATGGCACAACACTTATAGTCACCAGCATGATAGGACACACCTACTATCATCTGTGAAATGGCACAACACTTATAGTCACCAGCATGATAGGACACACCTACTATCATCTGTGACAAGGCTCAGCACTTACATCCATCCAAGCGGGAACACAACCTGCTCACAATAATGGAAGGGCATGCACTCATATCTGATCATGAGGGGAACACATCCCAGCAATCATATCAGAATGGCCTCCAGTCCTCCTTGACTGAGCTACCTAGTAACTGACCAAGCGCCTCCATTCTCCTAGAGAATGGCAGTTGCCATTACATCCGACCTGCTCATCAGAATGGCCAACACTCACATCTGACATGGAAGGAACTTAATCCTTTAGCCATGAACAGAATGGTTCAGCCCTCACATCTGATCAAGTGGGAACACATCCCTCTATCACATCAGAATGGCTACTCGACTTTTACACTGAGTCTTCCTGGTAACTGACCAGGTGCCTCCATTCCTAGAATGGCAATTGCCCTTACATCTGTCCTACTCGACAGAATGGCCAGCACTCATATCTGACATGGAAGGGAGCAACCCTCTCACCATGATAGAATGGCTCAGCCCTTACATCTGACCATGGAAGGAACCAATCCTCTCACCATGTCAGAATGGCTATGGGTCTCATCACTTTCTCTGGGAGGAAGCCTCAATCTGGAGAACACCAAGTCTCCCTATGAAGTACTCAAACTTCAGCCTAGCCAATGGCTTCGTCAATACATCAGCTATCTATTCCTCCGTTGCAACATACAGGAGCTTCACTGCTCCTCTCTGTACCATATCCCTGATATAGTGATACTTGATCTCGATATGCTTCGACCTATCATGGAACACTGGATTCTCTAACAACTTCACGCAACTCTGGTTGTCACAATGTATACAAGTAGCATCCAACTGGAGATCAAATATATCAGACAGTAGCTTCCGCACCCATACTACCTCACAACTAGATGAACATGCTGCGACATATTCTGCTTCAGCTGTACTCAGTGCCACACATGATTGCTTCCTGCTAAACCAAGATATCACACTTGATCCCATATTGAAGCAACACCCTGAAGTACTCTTCCTGTTGATGGCACTGCCTGCCCAATCTCAATCAACATAACCCTCCAGGTTAATCTTCTGATTCACATCGTACTTGAGCCCATAATCAATTGTACCCTTCAGGTACCTCAGAATATGCTTTGTAGCTGTCAAGTGAACACTCCTCGGATCTGTCAAGTACTGAATCAAGGTGTTCACATCAAAGCAAATGTCTTGTCTCGTGTTCGTCAGGTACATCAATGACCCAATCATCTGACGATACATCGTAGTATCAACCGACTCTGATGAAGCATCACTCAATAGCTTTAGGTTCGACGCCATAGGTGTGGCCATCGCCTTGCAGTCCATCATCCCGAACCTCTTCAGGATCTCTATTTCATACTTCCCTTGTCCAAGGAAGATCCCATCTGTACTCTGCCACACCTCCATGCCTAGAATAATAGTGCATCGACACATAACAGGAGCATCACTGGTCTTCTGTCTTCAACCTTGAAGCAAAGGTTGGAATCCGCTTTACTCTCAGTAAAGCCTAGAGTCATCAGTAATCTTCCTATCCTGTCATACCATGTCAAACCTTAGATCTTGTGTAGTCACTCCCTCTAAAGCGAAGCATCATACTCCCTCTGTCTTCTGTGCTCTAGGCACTGAAAACATTCTGTACCGGAGTGACAAGTAGCTTCCTATGCTACTAATATTCTATGTGACCATCTAGTGTATTGACTTGCATCTTCAACCTTGTAGCAAAGGTTAATATCTTCATCAATCTCATCATGTATGTGTTTCAACTCTTACTAGCTGCAAATGTCTCTTCGTAGTCTAGGCCTTCCTTTCGTGAGAAGCCTCATGCTACGAATCTTGCTTTGTATCCCATGATGTTTCCATCTACTACATGATGGAACTATGAACTTCTCTTTAGGTCTTGATACTGCGCCCTGACATCATTCTTCTTGAACTGGTCTTCCCTTTCTTCTTGGTGGCTGGAAGGTTCCGCATCAATGATGTCACTGCACTCGTCATATTATTCTTCATTTTGAAATGTCGTCACTTTCTCTTTGGAACAAGTCTTCATTCTTCTTTGCTTGTAGGCGATTATGTATGCGATCTTTCCTACAAGTCAAATGCAATTGTATGGTTAGAAACATTTCATAAGGAATATTTATACTGGCAAACACTTATGCATAAATATATGATCATGCAACTACTTTAGCCAATACAACATTCACCCATATCTCATTGAAACTTTCTAGATACCTTCCATCTCTACCAGGACAACATTGAGATTGTGCACTAATACAATATGTCAGCAAAGAGGTTTCATTCTAAATAAGTAGCAATGGAGAATTTATATAGCCCCATGAGCTACTTACCCATCACGTGCATATTAGTAGTATTCTGTCATTAATGCAAACATCCTATCATGCATAATACAATAACTGAATATAAACAAATGCATAACAAAATAATATAATGAAATGACAATTGAATACTTATCTTTATTCGTTTCGAGGTTAGACTCCTTCTTGAGCCTTTAGCTTCATCGTATTCTTCATTCATAATAGCATAGTTTCTTATCCAAAAGCTAAGGTGGATAAGAAGTTCTTCAAGAGTTGAGTTCTTCATATTCCTCATTGTTTGAGGGATATTCTTTGGATGGAAAGAGCTTGATCTTCAGTTGCTCCCACCTTCTCTTCTTGAGCTTCTTCTTCTTGTGAGTTCTCTTTCTAAAGTCTATTGAAAGTAATCACTTCCTTCTAGCACACATTCCTCACATGAATGAATTCCACGATCCTGGGAGGCCATTCAAGGTGGGCATCACCACTTTTGCATTCTTCACTTTTTCTTTTACCGCTTCAAGTTGTTCTTTAATTTGAGAGACTCTTATGACTGCATGGTCTCTGCATTCTGGATCTTCACATTCTTCAACTAGTTTCTTTAAGTCATATTATAATTTTGTTCTCTTCAAATAGATTGAAATTCTGGAAGACCTTAACAGCTTTGCTTGCAATAGGTAGTGATCTATAATGCACATGTGGAAGCCTTCTATGCCAAAGCTCATTTGGCTCTACTGTGTCATGGATCAAGGCTTGTTCTGGATATCCCTTCAATTTGTACAAGCCTTCTTCTTGTTCTTCAATCACTACCACATCATCGATAGTCTTTCCTTTTGGCCATATGATGACTTGACCATCTATGAATGCAGCCTGCATTCCTTTTGCATCAATGCTGAAATGGAGAGAAGGTTCTTTTTCAATCCTAGCACAAACAATACTTCTTTCATTGTTAGAGACTTACCAGAGTCTAGCTTGTATGAAGATTCCCCACTACCTGTTATTGGATATTGGTAGTCATCTCCTAGTTTCACCTTGTGAGGTGATTCATGTTCTGACAGTCTTACAAAGGATTCCTTGAATCCCGTCATATGTTTGGAAGCCCCACTGCCTGTAAGCCAATCATCACTTCCATGAGTAATGTTACCTATGAGATCTGATATCAGAACATATTCATCCTTGCTTGAAGAATCTTCACTTTCATATCTGGATCTCTTTCTGGATGGTTCATCATCCTCTGCGGCATGAGCATGATGTCTTCTTCGGCCTTGACCAAGTTCTTCTTGTGAAAGGCTTCTAACCTCATCTCCCTCTGAAACTGGAACCTCTATACTCAGGTAGGTATCCAATCCAATTTCTTCAGAGAGATCAGATACTTCCAGGCTTGAAATTTTTCAACTTCCCCAAGCTTGTCACCAAGCTGATGTGATATATCATATTGAAATGAGAACCTCAAATGGAAATAGCAAAGGATTAGATCTTACCGATTTGAGGTGTCCGTCCTTGTCCTGGAGTTCGTTGATCTAGGGTTTGTCACAGAAACCCTAATTTTAAAAACATGAAATCTTTCATATCTGATTGGATGAATAGATATATCTCTTCAAATGGAGCTATCCAATGTACTCCTTTTCTGAAAACAGTGGAGGGAAGCTCCCGGAACAGGAAGCCCTAATTTTCTGATTTCTTCTACAGAAATGCCTGTTACTGTTTCTGTGATATCTCCGAAATTACTAATCCTCTATGTCTAAAATTTGGTACTGAGGTAACCTCGCATGTCCCTAATCCAAATTCACAAGTTTAATCAGAATTGGTTTCATCATTTGGTATTTATGATCCTTTTCCCAAGGTGACCTGTTACAGGACTGTTCAGAACAGGGAAGTTGTATGGAATACCACATGTCACAGGTTCATTTTCTGAGTCTGATATTTGGATCACCGAAAGTAAATTCCGTGCCCTTTCTGGAAAATCTTCAAGAATTCCATTTGGACCTCTGTATCTCAAGATATTGCAAATCTCCCCAGATGTCCTGTTTAGGGATGAATTCTGGAAGAGGCTGGAAGCCTAACTTGGAGAGATCATATCTCCTGGAGTATAGTGAATCTGAGTCTGATTTTTGGACACAAGCTTCATCCAGATGTTATCTTCGGCCCCTGCAATTTTTAGCTTCTGAGATTGTGCCAATTTTGGAATATAGCGACTGTACCAAAACTTAGTAGTTTTAGTATTTAGGGTTTCTCGTAGCTCAGGGTCAAACTAGGGTTTGACTTTCCTGAAGTTTCACCCAACCAAATTTCTTGATCCAGGTCTCTAAACTTTGGTTTTGGTGAGGAGAAAAATCCTATGCAGGTCTCACTCAAAAAATTCCTCTTCTGTAGAAAGCCCTAATTTCCACATTGAAACTGAAAATGCTTGAAATTGAATTCCACATCGACAGAAAGATGCACCCTTCAATGGAGAGTCATCCTAGCATACTTTTGCTGAAAATCTGTGGAGGAAGATCCACAAACTAGGAAGCCCTAGTTTCTATAGTTGCACAATGTCTTCTTCTCAGGTTAGCTCTGATACCATGTTAGTTTTTCATCACATTAAGCTAGCATTAAGATCTTAGGATCTTTTCACTGAGAGAATAACAAGTACAGCAATAAAACATAAGCAAATCACAAGAGACAAGAGACGCAAAGAGTTTTCCTTGGGGAAACCATAAAGGAGAAAACCCTGCAACTTCCTCTAAGATAGAATCAACACCAAAATAGTAAGAGATCTCCCAAAATAGCAATAGTCTTCTGTCTTCTGTCTAGTCCCAAAATTTCCTTCTTCAGTAGTGTGCCACACTTGGGAGAGCAAGTGAAGTATTTCCACAATGTGATAAATAGAGAGACTCTCACTCTCTATTTATATTCATTCGTTCACTTGAATTTCCTTTTCACACGTAGGCTCAACCTAATAATTACTACTCGAGCCTATACCTTAATTAGTGTATAATAACTCAAGTGCCACGAAACTGTGGGGACTTACCTAATGACTTGATATGACTTGATTACATTATTAATCCTCCCGATCGGAACATCGGGGCATGACCACATGACCCAAATACATAATAGAAACATCTCGGAATAAACATCCGGTTACAATATATAAAATACATAGAAGAATACATTCCGAAGTTACATATACATAAACAGGCGAGGCCGCTCTCTGAAGGTGGATGGAAGAAAATTGGAGTCCCCATATGCGATAGCTACCAATGTTCCATATTGTGTTAAGAGGATGGATTTTTTTATGTGCTAAGACAGAGGCGGAGAGGTAGTTATTATTAGTAAAAAACTAGCAATGGGGTCCTCGGGGTTAATTCTTAAGAACGAGAGTGTGGACTTTGATGCAAATAGGGAGCCGCGAAATGTGCAGAAAATATGTGCTATTCTACCAGGGCTACCCATGATGTTCTGGCAAAAGGAGATAATGGAGGCAATAGGAGATAAAATTGGTACATCTTTAGCTTTGGAAGAAGGATGGGAGAAAAAGGTGGAAAGGAGGTGCGCCAAAATTCTTATCGAATTAGACCTTCGTGATGGGTTGTATGAAGAAATTCATCTGGAACTTCATGGAAGTCACTGGCGACAGAGCCTGGACTATTGGAAAATTCCTTTTCGATGCTTCTCTTGTAGACAAGCTGAGCATTTAGTGAAGGACTGC
Source organism: Pseudotsuga menziesii (assembly GCA_001517045.1). Taxonomy (NCBI): domain Eukaryota; kingdom Viridiplantae; phylum Streptophyta; class Pinopsida; order Pinales; family Pinaceae; genus Pseudotsuga; species Pseudotsuga menziesii. Next base: position 230,686 of record LPNX010923832.1, on the reverse strand, counting down.
ACAAACCCAGAGTGAAGGTCATAGTAGTTCAGGAATCAGGGAGGAAGAATGCATAGAACAAAGAAAGAAGCAAGACCTTGTCAAAAGGTGGTGGGAAAAGACCTATCCCGACGGAATATAGCTTATCTGCACTTCATGGTAAGCTGGATCTCAGTCCTAAAAACCTTACTTCTGTCAATATTACAACCTTAAAATGCAATGAACAGTCTCCTCCGAGGACAATTGTCCCGCAAGCTGAAAGAGAGGTGGTGACTCTTGTGACTACAAGGAGCCCGATGCAGGATAAAATAATTGTCTTGCATGTGGGAAACAAGGAGATGACACTAGTTAAAGAGTGTAGAGACATCTGTAGTAGCAAGGATAGTAAAGGAAAAAAGGTGGTGTCCCCTAAAGAGAAGAGACCCACCTTGACAAAAGATAGCTTATCTGCATTCTCTAGTAAGCTGCAAATCAGTACTAGTATTCTCACATCTATCAATACTACAACCTTAGTGTGCCATGAATAGTCTCCTCTGAGGACAATTTTCTTGCAGGTTGAAAGAGAGTTGGTGACTCCTATTAAGGAAACCACGATGATCCCGATGTAGGATGTTCTCATGCATGCGAGAAATAAGGAGATGACACCGGTTAAAGAGTGTAAAGGTGACACCTGTAGTAGCAAGTGTAGTAAAGAAAAAAAGACAGCGTCCCCTGAAGAGCCCCCTTCGTGGATTAAGTACGAAATATACAACAAACGGTCAAAGGTGGTGGCTAATAGAGAAAAAGTGTCATCTGGAGGTTTAGTATCAAACAAAATGACCAAGGTAACCTTGGGAAGGAGATCTCACATTACATTAGCCAAATCACAAGCTGAGGTCGATGTGAGGAATGGAAAACATGCTTGGGGAGCTCCCCCAAATTAAAATCTCTAAAAGGAATGATCGACAATCTAAAACCTGTGATCATTTTTATTCAAGAAATAATGATGGAGGGAGAAAAAGCTAAGGAAGTTTTGGAGTCGTGGCTGAAGGGTTGGAGTTTTGGACACATCAGTTCAGAAGGACATTCTAGGGGTCTGATAACCTCCTGGAATTAGGAGTATGAGGAAGTGCAAGTGGTGATACACAACATAGTGCTGAAAACAATTCTCAAGGATAAATCCACGAGGAAAGATTATGCTTTGTATAATGTATATGGACCATACCAAGATCGAAAAGGGTTTTGGAAATCATTCTTCTCCTCAGGATTGTTGGAGCCAATGAATGTGATACTCGGTGGGGACATGAATCTAACCCTATCTGAAAAATAAAATTGGGGAACCTTAGCTCGCCGTGATGGACTAAACTCCTTCTTTGCGGAACTCTTTGAATCCAAGGAGTTGGTGGACCTTCAACCGCTGAAGCTAATGCCGACATGGAGGAACAATAGAAGCGGGGATCAAGCCATCTCTAAAAGGTTAGATATATTTTTCTTTCAAAAATTTTTCTTTCAGGGTCCATGATAATTAGAACATGGGTCGAAGTAGGAGGTCTGTCAGACCATCTCCCAGTTCTCCTACAAATTCAAAACCCGAAAATGAAACTTACGGCCTCGTTCAAATTTAACCCTGCTTGGTTGTTGTAGGAAGACTAGCGAAATCTTATAGGAGATACATGGATCCCACTGGAGGTAAGCCCTAATATCACCTTCATGAAACAACTTTCGAAAAATTTACAAAAAGATAAGAAGGTGTCAAAACCTTGGGCTAGGGTTTACACGACCAATCAACATAAACAGCTCAAGGAAGTAGAAAACTCCTTAAAAGAGATTTATGAGTAGAATAAATATGGAATTTTTATAGAGGAAGAATCAAAGGAGGTTAGGGAGAAGGAATTAAAAATAGAAGAACTATTGGCTAGGGAGGAGGAGCTACTAAGGCTAAAAAGCAGAGCTATTTGGATAAAAGAAGGAGACAACAATACTAAGTTTTTTCACAATTTTGCTAACCTTAGAAGGAATCAAAACATGATTTCAACAATATAGGACATGAATGGGGTAACGATTAGCTCCTTTAAAGAAAAAATGGAGGCGGGGGAGAGGTTTTTCAAAAACCTATTCAAGGAATAAGAAGGTTGTAATATCCAAGAAATCCTTAAGGTCATTAATTGGTTTCCAAGAATGATAAATGAAGAAATGAATAATTTACTAAAGGAAGAAGTCATAGAGGAGGAGATGGAGAAAATTGTGTACTCCTTTCATAAAGGTAAGAGCCTTGGTCCAGATGGGCTCACCATTGAATTTTTTCAATGGTTTTTTGACTTGGTGAAATAGGACTTACTAAAGTTTGTGCAAGAGTCATAAAGGGTGTGGGAGGTATTGGGAGCCCTGAATTTTACATTATTGGATCTCATCCCTAAGAAACAAATCCCTTCCTCCTTTGGAGAATTCAAGCCAATCCCATGCTGTAATGTGGTTTATAAAATAATTGCAAAGATTATAGCCCAAAGGCTGAATCCAATTCTGAGCGATATCATGACAAATGGGAAATTTGGATTTCTGTTCAACCTTTAACTTCATGATGCGATGTCCCTTGCATAGGAAGAAATTTATACCATAAAGCAGTCTAAAAGCTCAACATTTTCCTTAAAACTAGATCTCTCCAAAGCCTATGATAGGGTAAACTGGACCTTCCTAAGGATAGTAATGATTCAAATTGGGATAGATTTGGAGATAGTCAACTAGATAATGGGATGGGTTTAGTTAGCTTCCTTTCCAGTATTGATTAATGGATCACCCTCAAATTTTTTCAAGGCTACAAGAGGCCTTAGACAAGGGTGCCTTCTTTCCCCTTTCCTTTTTCTATTGATAGCAGATTCCCTGAGCAGAATTATAAATCAAGAAAAAAGGGAATGCTCTTATAAAGGAATACTGGTAACTAATTTAGAAGAACTATCTCACATCCTATTTTTGGATGATGTGGTAATGATGGGAGAGGGAACATGGGGAAACCTAAAGGAAGAAGAGCATATTCTAGACTTATAAAAGAAAGCCACATGCATACATATTAATGTGGAAAATTCCATTCTCTCTGAAAATGGTTTTCCAGAGGAGGTAAGAGATAGGATTATGGATGAATTTCCTTACATTATAAAACCAATGGATGAAGGGTTCAAATACCTAGGGTTTGTACTCAATCCCAATGCTTACTCCTTTAAAGACTGGATGTGGATATACAAGAAAATTGAAGGTAGAATTGTCTGATGGACTTATAAGTTCTTATCTAGGGGAGGAAGTGCTTAAGACAGTCCTTCAAAGAATCTCGGTATATTGGTCCACAATTGCTTACATCCCAAAAGGAAATTTTACATAAATTAGGAAAAATTTCTTCTCCTTCTTATGGTCTGCCAATAGACATTCTGAATGAATTCCTCTAGCTAGATGGAAATTTCTAGCAAGTTCGAAAGATTTAGGAGGATGGGGCATTAAGAACCCCTTTATTTTCTGTCAATCATTGGTGGCCAAAACATTCTGGAGCCTAATCAAGAATCTTGAATCCTTATAGGGGAAGGTCTTAATCTCCAAATATTGTCCAAATGGGTCCATTCAAGATTGGATAAGGAAATGAGAAAAATCCTTCAAGAACGGGTCTATAGGATGGAAAGCACTGGTTTTAGCCTTCCCACAAGTAGGGAACTATTTGGCATGGTTGTTTGGATGGAAATGGAAGAGAAGTAAGGGTAGGAGAAGATCCATGGTCAGGAGCAGGGGAGAGTTTTAAACTTTCAGAAGGCCTAGTCTTAAAACTAAGAAGCTTAGGGATATTCACCCTAAACCAAGCTTGCTCTCAGTTGTTACAAAGGGAATCTCTCTGTAAGGATTCAGAGGACTTAGTTCTAGAGGAAGGACTGAAGGAGGAATGAGAGGAATATGTTTCATTGCTCAAATCTAGTTTTATTCATTTAGAGGAGGAGAAAGAAGATAAATTGGTCTGAACCAAAAACCCTATTAATGGGGATTTCACGGCCAAACTAGGCTACAAGAATTGGGCATGGGAGCAACATCAGGGAGAGAAGGTGGATTGGTGGAAGAAATTATGAAAATCTAAAGGCCCCTTAAAGGCCAAATTAACCTTGTGGTTGATTCTCAATAACAATCTCTTAACTTGGGATAACTTGCAGAAAAGAGGATGGATTGGTCCAAATCGATGTGCACTTTGTTATTCAGATGAGGAAGTTGTCTCTCATTTGTTTAATTTATGTTCTTATGCATAATTTGTGTGGAAGGAAGTGTGCATGGAATTAAAGTATCAAGGTACATCGAGGATCTCTCTTGAACACAAAGCAAAAGCATGGTGGAAAGAAAGATCGGTATGTCTATACAATGCTTTCCCATCCCTTTTCTCTTATGGAATTTGGTGGGATAGAAACACTATCATTTTCAATAATAAATTGATTCCTCCTTAAGTAACATCAACTATTGTGATACAGTGGGTAAAGGAACATAGATCCCAAGAAAAATAGCAAAAAATCAGAGTTCTGGTTCCTCCAGAGATAAGCAAAAATATTCCTTGGGCCTTTTTCGATGGTGCAAGTCAAGAGGACCCTCCATTGGGAGGATTGGGAGGATTTTTTTACCTCTCAGACAATATTAAGATCCAAGCAAGGTTTTCTCTAGGACATTGCACCAATAATAAGGCAGAACTTGCTATACTGCACTTGGTTCTGAATTTGTCCATAAACAACAATATATCTCAATTGCAAGTTTTTAGGGATTCCAAAATGGTGGTTGATTGGGTGAATAGGAAGATTCAAATTAATGCTCCACATTTACAACTACTACTAAATGCTATAAGAAGGCTGTTAGAATTCTTCGCAGGTTTCAGGATATCTCACATTTATAGAGAGCTAAATATGGAAGCAGATGGACTATCTAAGCTAGCTCTGCTACTGGATCTAGGTAAATTGGAGATAGAGGAAATTTCAGGAAGTTGAACTCAATTACTGAAGTTTTTAAACTATGTCAATGAAGATGTATAAAGGACACAGGATCACAGCATTGAACATATGAGACTGAATATTTTTTTCCAAGATTTGAAAGGCATAGCTTGGATATAGAACTTATATTCTTGGACAAACCACAAGAAAAATGATGAGAATTTTTGTGATTAAAGGATTTTGGTTTTTCTGTAATGAAAGTTCCTCTGGAACAGTTTATGATCACTCTTTATTTAGAGTGGTAGATATTTTCCTATTGGAATATATATATATATATAATTGATCAAGATTTATATCTTTGTTAGATTTCACACACACAACTCTTTCGCATGTATCCAAAACAAAAACAAAATAAAAAATTGTTTGTCTATTATAAGATCTATATACTATAGTAACACTGCATATACATTTAACCACAAATGAATCTAACAATAATGTGCTAATATTTTGTTTAGAGAGTTGTACAATCAATTAAGAGAACTAAAAAATATTGTATTTTAAAACATACAATACCTAAAGCATTCAATACAATGCTCATGAGAGTAATGCTAGATAATTTTAATGCCAAAAAAAACTCAAGTTTCAATTTTTTTACAAATGATTCGAGAGATTTAAAGAATGAGGAGGAGGAACATTCTACTTATTTTGTTAGGTATTTGAGTATTTAGACATAGATATGTGAATTACACATCTAAATTCATACAAGTTAAGGGAGGTTTGAGTATCAATACTTATCAAATATTTTTTGCAATCATCTTGAACGAGCAATATACTTTTCTTTTTCCACAGAAAAAATCATAATTTTATTTCAGATATGAAAAAAATTACATTAGAATATATGTATAAAAGGTAGATAAAGTACTCCATACACTGTCAACGAAAAACAATAATATGATTCATACATCCAAGAGATATCCACAAAACTTTTCCCTTTTATCCATGTTCAAACAACAATAGAAATAGACTTATCTACATTAGAAATGAAGTTTTCGTCCATAAAGGGAAATTTATGGAATAATGATAAGCCTAGACATAACTATTGAGATCACAATTTGTATGTAGATATACAATGTGAATGAATGACTGAGAAATTATAAGAAACTAGGTTGGATATCCCAATATACAAAGAGAACATTCATAGTTGGTAACTATGGAGTAGGGTTTAAGTCCTAAACTTTATTAGTTCAAAATCAACATTTTGGAATCATAGTAAAGGACCTTGGATGAATTAGGTGAAGTGGTTCTACATAAATGTTTCTAATGTGCACCAAATTCCCAAAATTAGCATAAAAATAGAAATAAAGAGTAACACAAAGCTTTGATATTGAATTCAAGAGATGAGTAAGAAGCATCTTTGAGGGAACGGGGTATTCACTTAGTAAAACTATGTCATAGCATCTTCATTCATGGGATATTAAGAATACCCCTGATTTCACTAAATATTGATAAATTCCTACCAAAATAATTTTGTTGATCCCCCCTCCNCCCCCCCCCCCCCCCAATACCTATAATATATTTAAACAATTTAAAAACCCCCTTTATGAATGAAGATGATAATATATTTGTCAATAAGGTGAATCCCATGTGTTTTATGGGGGGACCTCCTTATACAATATATCAAATGACAAGACAAAATTAAATGATCCTATAACCAGGTCTCCTTGTTGTATATATAGGAGACAAATGGTACAATTAAAATTATAGACAACCATGCAATTTCCATCAAGATCATAGCTAACCAATCAAGAAAATACCAATATAATACTAGAAATATAATGTCACAATATATAGGGATTAATAACTCCCTCCCCTTGAAACAAGTATTGTCCTTAGCACTTGATTAACTTTGAATGTATGCATTAGGAACTCATCTTCTCATGTTGCCTCTTCCATTGACATGTTCTTTCACTTGATGAGGTGCTCAATAATTTCTCAATTAGGAAACTACTTGATCCTTATGTCGAGGATTGTTTCAAGCTCTAGTATCAATAACTCTTCTTCATCAATATCTGGTAAAATACTCTCGATGCAGTCTTATCACCAATTACCTTTCTAGGAAAGAAATCTGAAAGACTAGATGTACACATGAAGATGGAGGAAACGCTGATTTGTAAGCTATAGTTCCAAGCCGCTACAACACCTTATAGGGATCATAGCACTTGGGTTCTAATTTATCTTCTTTATTTTGTTGTTTGAGGTACATCCATGTGTATGGTTGTAGCCTCAAAAATACCCAATCTTGCACTTCAAATTCCCTTTCATTATGATGTTGATGTACTTGTTGTTTCATATTATTTTTTGTGATTTCCAAACAATGTTTCAAACGTTGTAGAAACTCTTGTTGGTGCTCTATACAGTCCTCCACTACTTAAATCGTGGTTTTCTCTTCCAAATATGATGTGATGGTGGTAAGACGATAGACATAAAGTGCCATAAATTGTGACATTTTTTTATGAAGTATGGAAACATCTGTTGTACCAACATTCTTCTAAGGGTATCCATTTAATCAATTGTGTGAAGTTTATTAGATGAAAAGAAACAAATACACATTTCTAGGCATATGGTTACAAACTTATTTTACCTGTTAGATTGAGGATGGTAATAGGAGTTTCCAACCAACTAAGTTCCTAAACAAGCAAAATTTGCCTTCTAAAAATTACTAGTGAAAATTGGATCTCTACCACTTATAATAATGTTGGGAATTCGATGTAGCTTCTAAATTGTTTTGACGAATGCTTCAAGTAATGTACTTTCTTTAAAAATATGAGAAAAAAGTAGAAATGGGCATACTTTATGAATCGATCCACTATTACCATGATGAAAAAAATTTCTTGTTACTTTGGTATACATGTGATAAAATCCATTGAGACCATTTCCCAACGCTGAACTGATATGGATAATTCTGATGAAAGACCTGGTGTGTTGATTATATTTACTTTGTTCTAGTGTGAAACCAAACATTCTGGCACAAAAATTTGGACATCAGTTTTAAGAACTTCCTAGATAAATTCCTTCATGATCATGTGGTAAGTTTTCAAGAACCCCGAATTTTCTCCTATAGGAGACGTGTGCAATTTGAAAAGGACCTTCTATTTAAGCTAACAATTCTTACATAAATATAGGTGATATTAGTACCATCATTCTTCCACACAAATATATCTTGTGAATTATGCACCCCTTGTATTTTTTGAATTATCTTGCATGCTTTATGATGTTATTTCCATTTTTTCCTTACTTATTCCTCCCAACCAAGTTGCATACTATAAATAGAACATAGTAATCCCTGTGTGTCATCTTATTTTCTTAAAATGCATCTACCACCACATTTTAGTTTCCCTTTTTGTAGATAATTTCAAAGTCATAGTCTAACATATTTGTAACCCATTTTTTTTCTTCTGAAGATAATTATTGTTCCAAAAATTACTTAAGACTCTCATGGTCTTGTCTTACATTTAAGTGTCTTCATATTAGACACGGAATCCATTCAATAAATGCATATAGTATGGTCAACATTTCCTTTTCATAGTTTGAGTAATTTTTTTTCCTTTAAGTTGGAAATTTTCAAAGGAAATAGGCATTCCTTATTGCATTAAAATTACATTAATGTCATGCATTGAGACATCACATTCCACCACTTGCATCTGTACTAAATTTCGTGACTTGAATTTGGCATGCCCCAAAGACAACTTCCCCACTTTGTTCATTGATCAAATCATTGATGCATGTGTCAGCCACAAAGTCTTTTCTTTCATGGATGGTTTTTCTAGTTATAACTAAATTCAAGTCCAGAAAGAAGACTAGTACAAGACTCCTTTTCACAACCCCCTGGGGCACATTTGCGTATCGAGTTATGCCATTTGGCCTTAAAATGCGAGATCCACTTTCTAGCCGGCCATGACATTCTTCTTCCGTGACCTTATCCACATCATATTGGTCTACCTATACAACCTCATGACTCACTCTCAAAAGCGTTCACAGTATTTGGAATACTTACGTCAAATATTTTTGCGGTGTCACAAATGCAACGTCCACTTGAACCCCCTCAAGTGTGTGTTTTGTGTCCCTGTTGGGAGTTTAATTGGATTTATCATATCTCACAAAGGGATTGTGGTTTACCCTTTGAAGTTTCAATCCATTTTGAATCTTCACCCCCCATGTACTTTGCCTGAACTGCAAAGTCTCCAAGGCAAGGCTAATTTCCTTTGTCGTAGGTTCTATGCTTGAATTCACTCACCATGTAGTACACTTGTGCCATAGTTTTTCTCTTTTGTTTTACACCATTCTTGTCATGCATATTACAATTTGTTTCCTTGGTTTCTATAGATGGATCCTACCTTGCATCGCTACGTTGGGTTTGCTAATGGAGCAAGTATATGGTCTCCTAATCTCGCCTTGGTTGTGTGGTTCATTTATTCCCCATCACATGAGTTTATCCATATCGACGGAATGTGTGTTGGTATTGCTACCAACAACCAGGATGAGTATGATGGTGTTGATGGTCTCATGACCACTTCCCTTCACTTGGGTATTCGTCACCTCGTTGTCTTCCTAGACTCCTAGCTACTTGTCTCCCAGTTGAAAAACTACTATCGAGTACGTGATCCTTGTCTCTTTAGAAATTTCATGCACACTAGATATTTGTTTAGACATTTTGAATCCATTACATTCATGCATGTTCCTAGAAGTCTTAAGAGTGTAGAAGACCAAATGGCTAATTATGTTCTAGAGTTGCACATCAATCATCGCATATAGGAAATAAAACTGCATCATGCATCATCATATAGTCATTCATACATATGTCATATACATCATATATGCATCATCCTAAAAAAAAGATTCATAAAAAAAACACAAAAAGTGCATCCACGTGCATATATATATCATGTCATAATGTTCAGTACAAAATGAGAATATCCACAATATTTCTTGGCTGATCATACATATAGTATAGAACTCCATGTGCACCATTACACTAGGGGGAACCATCACTAGCTGCTAGTCATAATTAGAGTCATCCTCCTCGCACTCTTGATCTATATCCTTCTTTTTGTCCTCCTCATAAGAGTCCTCCTCCTCCTCCTCTTCCATTGGCACATCACCCCATGTCGCTTCTCTGACATACTTAGAAGAAAATGTGATCCTCCTCATCATGGAGATCCACTCTAGATTAGCATGGTAGAATGTGGCAATTAGATCGTCATCTAGGCACTTCCATCCTTCATCAGTGAACCCATCCAGTAAGCGCTCAATATTGAGTCAAAGTGAGTCTAATGTACTCTGGTATTCTTGTTTCCATGAGCACATGGATCTACCCCCTCCACTCTACCCCTCCATCTCTGATACCCTACTGGAGGGCATGGCCCAATGTCCACACATACACATAGTATGTCATCAGTATCCATCACACACATAAGCTGGCTACCACTAAGATAGTAAACTATATATGAATTCAACCACATAAAGAATCATGTATATGTATCATCAGGTTCCTAGGGATGTCAAGATCTCCCCAGTAATCCATACCCATGTATGAATAGTCCTTTACCAAGAATGGTAGTTGTGGACATTGTGCAAATATCTCCTGGGTGAAGAATAGGCCCACTAAGACACCTCCCTCCCTAATCATCATCTTGCTCCACTTCCTCATGTGAGGCTCGTGAGGTCCTTCGTCACGCACCACCAGATGCAGTCGTATATTAGTATGTCACTCAAAAATGAATAAGCACAAGAATGAGGGGAAACAAAAATCCCCTCCCACTGAAATAGAATGGTTCAATGCACACCAAACATATATTAGGTACATCTGGGCCCACCCAAAGTAGGTTCCCCTCAGCACACGCTCCATAATCTAGAGTTGACGTCCTGAGATCTTGTGTGGTATCGATGATCCCAGTATCCACGGCACCATTGATTCCACAGCTTAAGTCTCAAGACTCTCAATGTCACACACCAATATGTACGACGAGTGTATTGATGTAGAGGCAAAGCAATGCCTCTCGTAGAGGTCATCTAGTGACACCCCATGTGAGAGATTCGGCATAGTGTCATCGATCACACCCAACATAGGGAGCCCAGTAAGAAAAAAAGATATCGAGGAGCATGGTATTGATCCACTCCTCCTGGATGATAAAACACTCAGCATCTGAGTCCCAAAAGCTCACCAATGTTTCCAACAACAATTTTTTTGAATGCATGAGCAAGATCTAGAAGTACTTCCATAACCCATAATGAGAGAGCATATATTGCACTGTTGGATCATCATGTACCTCATCTCGCTCTTGCTACACCACTCGTGACATCTTGCACATACAAACAATCGCTGTCAGCTCCAGTCACACAAAAAAACTCATTCTGGGATCAATCGCTTCTGTTCGGCCTTTATATGCGACCCAAGTCGCTCAAACACCCCGAACAGGAGTGAGGGGGTCACTTCTCTCTACTGAACAGGTGTGATCTGGTCCGCGCCTGTCTCCTCAACAGGTGCGACTAGGTTACGCCTATCAACCTAATATGAGTGACTTGGGTCATGTATTTTCCCTCAAAAAGAGTGAGCTAGCCTTACAAACCCCTTGAGCTCAGCACAAGCCTCGGGATGAGAAAAACCATAAAATAAACTAGTGAAAAAGATGGGTTTGTTGAGAACTCCTACATGCTAGTCATGACTTGTAAAACCACCAGTCCAGTTGGAAGAAATCAGCAGTTGAGGTCTCGGGTCCTCCACTCCGACTCAGCATTGACCAGTGAAAATGACGCATGTCATGTGGTCCCCCCTATTTATAGGCCTTCATTTGGTCTAGTTTTTCTTTCGTGCACCACAAAGTCATTCAGAGTCTATTTGAGACATTGTTTGCACCATTGGGTTCAGATTTTTGTGCTCTATCTTTTGATGAGACCCTCGTATTGTGCTCTCACTATGATTTTTTGGTCTATTTCCTGGAAGTCACCTCCATTTCCATGTCATCACGTGAATCACCCATTGTATGTATTGGCATGTTCACGAGCCCTCTGCTCCATCCATAGTGCACAGTTGGTCATCTTTTACTACCATCCATCATCCTATAAGGGGTCCCATTAGTCTTCTGCATTTAGTCCTCTCAGCCATGTTCACAACATAAACTCTTTCCATATATCGAACACTTCCCACTTGCTTGATTGACCATTACGAATTTTCTATTAAGCTCTTTTCTAACTCCTAAAAGAATGAAAATATTGTCGAGCACACTTGATTCCTTTCACGCTCGTTAAATTATTTCAAAGGGCATCTATGTGGCATCGTTTATTTCCTTTTTCATATCGCATACACTATTATATTCTTTTATGCTTTCTCGGACATTGGGACCGTACTTTACGAAAAAGCTCATTATGGGTTGTCTTTAAGCTCTTTTCCATCCCTCTCACAAAGAAAACAGTACCGAGCAAACTTGGTTTCGTTCATGCTCGTAAAATTATTTGAAAGACCATCTAGTCAGTATAGGTTTAACCTATTTTGTCCTGGTTGGACTACCAATGATAAAGAAGTATTCCTTTCTCGAAGTTTGGGACAAAGTCTCCTTTGTATACTTTTATCCTTTCTCAAGATTAGGAGACTATTGATGAAAAAGAGAACACACTGGAGTCTTCTTCCTATTTTCAAACTCTCTAAAAATGAAAACTCCATCGAGCAATTAATTTCTCGGTATCACTAAGAATCCATGAGATCATGTCATATTGAGCTTACTTATATCCCTTATTCGTGCTCCTTAAACTATGAAGAAGGCCTAAATAGTGTCTTTAGGTGACACAAAATATGATATAACAGTATGGAAGCTTTTTCCCATTGGGTCTCCTTTGTTTAGAGTATTCTATAATGAGTCTTCCTTATATCCCCTGGATACCACTAGTCCAGTTACCTCCCTCAATATTTCCCATTTGTAGTTATCTTCCTAATATTACAGCTATGATCCCTCTCCCATGAGTCAGTGTCATTTTCTTCTAGTTCAGCCCTACCGTCATACTCTGAACAAAGGAATTTTGAGTCCCCTATAGTCCCCTACCCCTATCCCCCCTTCAGTGTGTCAATCCCCATATTGTTCCACATCTTTGGTTATTCCCCTCGTGCTTCTAGTCAAAGAAACATCATTTCCTTGATTAGTTGCAGGTCTGCCTTGGTCGACATCATCACATATATTCCATAGGATAGACCTAAATGTCCATGTATCCTGGTTTCATCCACCTCATTGATGAGTTCCTTGGACCACTTGAAAGGATTCATTAGTTCCTTTCGAGTTGGTTGTGTCTCATGTGCTCGACTTCAGCTACATCGTCGCACCGTTGATATTTCTATAGATTATTGGTCCCTTCGTTATTTGCTCATGACCCTAATTGTCACCTGAATCTAGCACATTGGTGAGTCTACTATGGGACCCACATAGTTTCTCATCCCTTGTGATTTTTGGGAAGCATTGGCAACAGTGTTCAGAATCCCCTAGTGTTGTGCTTCCATGTATCTATAGTACTTGATGCTATATATTATACCACAAATATTCTGACTCTCAGTCATTGAGTCCCTCCAATTATGTACACTTCCAGATCTAGTAGAGCATCAGTTGTGATGATATTTCATTCCAAGAGAATTCCATTGTTTCTATGTATTAGTTCTTCAAATCAACATTGTATTCATCCTCCCATTGAAGCCACCATTATCTATCATCATTTGTATATGTATTGATATGATCCCATGTTTTGAGCCTTGATCCCATTATTTATTCTTTTGACATTGTTACAAGCATGGGTATTCCCACCTCATCCATATACATGTCACACATTATATGTATCTCATCCACTTTTTACAACCCATAATAAAAAACCAAAAGTCACCGTAGTTCAAACAAGGAAGCTCCACTTCTCAGCAGGTCTCGCCATTCTCTCCACTATTGTCACCATTATTCCCATGATATTATGATGTCCATCGGCCATACGATGAGCTCCTTCCCTCACACATCAGGGGGGGATTTTTTAACACTCAAAAGTTTTCACCTAGCTATACATGGTTTAAACCATATACATACATCATATTCTCACCATATTTCCCTTACTTTTGACCTTCACAATTGTAATTCCACAAAAAAGGTCTAAAACACCATTATGCATTCCAATAAATGAAGGGATAGTGAGAATTGATTATGGTTTTCCTTCACTCTCTCCCAAAAAGGTTAAAAAATCCTAAAAAAGAGAAAATGTCAAAAAATCAGAGATATATACCATGGGAAAGAAAATACCATGGGTCATCACCTTGGGTTAAAAAACCCTAAGACCATATTATAAATACATTGTGAATGGATCTCCCAAAACACTCATACCTTTTCATTCACATGTGGTTCTATTGCGCCATTTTTCTCTTACCGCATACATTTATACTATCACTCCCATTGCCACGCCATTTCCCATAGTGTATGTTGAGACATTATCTGTACCCACCTTGGATCCATTCCCCATTTGAAAATTGTCCATGGAGACAACTGGACAACCAACCCATTGAGTTACAGAACCACTTCTGAGGACGGCTACAGTGGCCCATCTTACAGAAGAAAGGTTTGTTCACATTTTTTTTATTTCATTAGTTTAGCCGATATATATGATAAAATGATAAAAATATATTTGCTTTATGTTATTAGTTTAGTTTTCTTTTCTATTTTCCATTGAAATCTTCCTTATGATTACAATGATCAAAGGTTGGTGCTTCTGCACATAATAGGGGAGAAATATCCATTACAATGGCTCTTGTCTGTAGGAGGCAAGAATTTCCAGCAACACAATCTTCTTGGGACCCAAATCCATTAGGAGGAAATCCACCCAGTGGTCAAGTTTTAGGAAGTAACCAATATTCTTGCAACCTAAATCCATCAAAATACAATCCATCCATTGATAATTTTCCAATAAGTACCCAATATTCTTCGGGAAATCCTTTGCAAGGGGGAAAACCACCTTGGAGCACTAATCAAAACCAAGGACACAATCAATGGAATGGTCGTGTTCTAGTAAGTAACCAATCTTCTTAGGATCCAACTCCATCAGGAGGAAATCGACCCAGTGGTCAAGTCTTAGGAAGTAACCAATCTTTTTGGGACCTAACTCCATTAAGAGACAATCCACCCATTGATCATGTTCCAAGAAGTACCCAATATTCTTGGGGCTAGCCTTCGTAAGGGGGAAACCCACCTTGGAATGCTAATCAAATACAAGGAAAACCATAATGGATTGGTCATATTCTAGGAAATAACCAATCTCACTGGAGTCTAACCCTGCAAGGTGGAAATCCACCCAATCATCAATGGTGTGGTCATATTCTAGGAAATATCCAATATCCTTGGATTCTAACCCCGCAAGGGGGAAATCCACCCATGAGTTCCATTCCACAATGGAGTTTCAGAAAGTAACCAATATTTTTGGAAGCAACCTGAAAAATTTGCATTTGATCCATCTAGGCTGCCACATGGACCTCATGCCAATGGTATGATTGGTTCCATCAACAACCTTGAGTAGATTTCCCTGCAAATGGGACACATGTATGTTCAGACTTCAGAACCTACAACTAGTCAATATATGCCACAACATGCTAAGCCTTCCCCGACTTCTAAAATACTCATAGTTTAATCCATGGACCTTAGCGGGGAGAAGAAGAAGTATAGGGGTAATCATCATGTTAATCCTTCCCAAACTCCTGAAAAACTCATAGTTGAATCCATGGAGCTTAGAGGAAATAGGAATAAATACAAGAGTAATAAGAATGATAGCTTTGGGAAGGGAGATGCACTGAATCCATCTCATCGCAGTGGGAAACAACAATCTATTGTATTAATGAAACCTTTTCTACAACACAATCATTAAATGTTGCTACAATGTTGGTACCTCTGCCAGGAGGAAACCGGTCAAAATCCCCACAAGAGGGAAATGATACCAATGTCAGTGTCTTCATGTGTGATCATGAGGTGAAAATTCAAATGATATAGCATTCTTATGATGTCCCTCCTAGTACATTGGATCAATTGGAATCACATCCAATTGGTTCTCTTACCATTGAGAAACCAACCATAGACGAAGTACCACACCCCCCCAAAAGGTGATCTATGTAGAAAAATGCATAATCCTAATGCACGAGCTACTCATAATAACAATTTTGTTGAGGAAATATATCAAGCATAATGTTCCATGTCTGCCATGGAGGTGTTGTAATATTTTCCTGCACAAAGAAAGGAACTATTTTCTTCAATGAGAGTTGTTGATCCATCCAATGTGATGTTGATCACATTAGACTTCGACCAATCAACCTGTAGGATTCCTTCTGTTGTTACTAAATCTACCCCATTGAAACTTAGATTTTTGCTATCAAAAGGGTCAAATCCTTGGGTTTCTTGTGTGAACTTGTTCAAATATAAAGATAAGTGTCTCGAATATCGCCAAAAGGAACATAAAAGGCCGTAGATACATGTTTCGCTGCCCATTACATGTAAGCCTGCTCTCGTAGAGGGAAAAAAAGGCATGTGCTAGGGAAGAGTTCACAATGGAGCTTGGCATGCACCATACATTGAGCAAGATCATACGGTTGGTTAAAATATGTAAAAAAAGTAATTTTGTCTAATATTTGTTGAACATATGCCACAAAAGAATAGTTTTAAAGGCACTTGAGGGCAGCAAATGTGAAAAATTAATAATCAAGCAAGTGATACAAAGTGTTGAGAGTATAAACAGCGGGGTTCTATAAAGCATGTCAAAGTTTACCAAGCAAGCATCCAATGTCAAAAATTCCCAATTGCATCTTTAAAGTTTGTGGGGTTCAAGATTAAAATGTTTTACTATGATGATGGTATTTCCATCAAAAGTCTGCCAATACAAATTCATAGATAACTGATGAGATGAACGCAAATTGTGTAGATGCCAACAAAGCTTCCATGTGTTGAACTTTTAAACTTCGGGACTCAAATAGTTCACGGGTCATCTTCAGATATGATACCAAATAATATCGGTGCACTAATTCCATACATAAAGTGTGTCCACATTAAAAAAATGTAGCCAGACATTGAGTTTCAAGTGGAAAAGTATCCAGAGGCAGAGGATCGAATCCATTTTTCTAGGAAGATCATTTGCGTTTGTCAAAAAGTTATCTCCGTATCTCCAGGACCAAAATCATCAGCTGACAGAGTATTGAACTGAGTGTTCCAGATCTAAAGAATAGGTGGCATAAAGATCATCTTTTGAGTCATTTCCATATTTGGAGGCATAAAATCAGAACATCTGGCAACATAGGCTCATCACCAAATATTATTCCGGGATATTCAGACAGATAATTCAAGCATATCAAATCTAGTGGCATTAATTAAGACATTCATCCATAATGTGGCAAGATTAGAAGGAAGCAGCTACAACAGTTTGATATTTCTTGTAACTAATTTGATTCATTTTTAGTTAGATGATAGAATTCATTTTCCAGAATTTAGGAAATTAGACATTGTTATTTGTATTTAAAACTATGCTTTTAGAAGGGGAAGAAAAAAGGAAATTTCCAGCCAAGGGCTGAGGTAGGGGTGTGTATGCACATACACTCTATTTTTCTTAATATCCATATCTATTTTGAAATGATTGTGATCATATGTGCCTGTTTTGCTTAAACAAATGAATTACATACTGTCATTATTATGTCCTATGTGTGGTCTTATTAATCCATGGCAATATTCTCTTGATTAGTATGCAATTATCTTTAATACTTGATGCATAACCTGATTCCCGTTTTTTACAAAGTTATGCTCATAGCTATGTCTTATTAATATCGATTCTCTGCTGATACATTCCCTGCTTGATCTCTTAAATGTCTATCTGTTTATAAACTTCCATACCCAGCTATTCTTTACACATCATTAAGATTTCTCTAAGCTTGGCTCTCTTGCAGTCAAGAGTCAACTTTAGTGATAACACCTTCCAAAGTTTCTTTCAGAATAAAGTAACATCTCATGGAAAGAATATCTTTCAAACCATAGTTGATGAAAGGGCCTCAACCTGTCTCATGTCATTTAAATGTTGGAAAGCATTAGGATCACCCACCTTAGTCCAATCCGATATTGTGCGAAAAGCATTTGATGGAGATTCCTTCTCTCCTCATCAACTAATTGTATCCTTCCCTATTGACTGGGGTGTAAAAATAGTCACAGTAGATGTTGAGGTAGTATATGCACCTATAGATTACAATTTTCTATTAGGACGTAGTTGGATAGACACGATGATAGCTATAGTGTCTTCAGAGTCCCAAGTGATTCAGTTCCCTCATTGGGGGACGATTGTTATGATCGATCAATTATATTACTACATGCTTGAAACTGCTATCCAATCAAATGTTTGTTTTGTTGGTCGTGGAGCCTAATCTTCTAGATCCAGAGATATTATTTAGTCATGTTTGTACTACAGGTGTACTATACACTCACTCCCCTTGCCTTGGGTTTTGGGGCAACGCCCTTGAGACTGGGGGTTCAGGGGCAGTGTCCCCAAGATACGGGGGTTTGGGGGAAACACCCCAGAGAAATGTGGGTTCGAGGGCGGAGTCCCCAAGAATTTTTTTTGGGATGTGTGTTGGCCAAGAGTTATGCGCATCCATGGTATTGGGTTAACCATAGTATTTTCCCATGGTAATTTTCCCCTATAGAAGAAATCATTGTAACGTACACATGTATGGTATTATTGCATTGTAAATAATCTCTGTGATTGTGTGAGAGAGACTGTTAGATCGTGAAGAGGAAGTGCAACAGTTTTGCTATAGGTTGTATCCCTTCATCTCTCTGGACTATAATAAAAGTACTGGAAATTTCTTTGTGGGCGTAGCCCATCGTTTGGGTGAACCACATTATATATGTGTTTCTATGTAATGTGTTTAATGTGTTTTGCATCTTGTTTAATTATTTAACCATATATTTTTTATTTCTTTGTGGTCCTATTTTCTAACAATTAGTATCAGAGCCAAAAGGTCTATTTGGCTGGTAAAATCGCAGGAAAGAAGGGTTCCTAGTTCGAGTGAGAGCAATGGCAGAAGAAGTAAAGTTTAGGGTCGAGAAATTTAACAACCAAAACTATCAATTATGGAAGATGCAAATGGAGGACTATATTGTTAGAATAATCAACCCATAGTTAATCATCTTAGACATTAATTAATCCAATTTTTGTCTTATTTTCCTAGTTTCCATATTCCACCTTATGCAAGTTGTACTCCACACATTCAAAGTGGTCAAACTTGCTAAATTTGGGTCATGGAGTGCTTGGGAAACCACTTGGAATCAAAACTACTTTATTCCTGGCCTTCCTAGCGCATGTCTGCTTTTTCTGAGTTTTAAGGCAATTGGGAAAGTTTGACTAGGTTAAGTTAACTTGTTTTTTGTCCTCATCATCCTCCACTGTTTTCTCCTAAGAAAAGCATGTATGAGTTTTTCTTCCATCATATATTAGCTTACCTAATTGATTTTGCCAATTCGTGAGCTCCTAGATATATTTGGAAACTGCTTTATGCACCTATGGGGGATTTGCTTAGATTTAGTAAGCCTGCTTTTGACCAAATTTGAATGGCATCCTTATGCATTCTAATATCTCATGTAATTATTTATTGTGGCAGCCTATGACTTCACAAGGTTGGCTATTGTACACTTATTCAATACAGATTAGTGTTCAACTCCATATTCAGTCTCCTTTGTGTGTAATTTGCATGTATAATTGACAATTGTTGTCAGTGTAATTGTTCTAACACCTGGGTTCAATTTCCACATGGTATCAAAGCCTTTGTAGTTCAATTTCTCTCCTTCCAATTTGTTATTGCAGGTTCAACATCATTGACTAGGAGCATTCTGCTGACTGAAGGGACAATTTATGAGTTATGGATCAATCTCAGAAGATCATCTTGACTCCATTTAAATTCTTTGAATGGAAATAAGAGATGGAGATAATTTTAAGAGAAAAAGGCCTCTACAAAGTGACTATGGAAACAAAAGTAGAGCCCAATGTAGCTGCAGAGAAAATTAAATGGAAAAACAGGAGGGATGAGGCCTATGGTCTCCTGTGTCTGAGCATATCCGGAGACCTCCTTTTCCATCTTGATGGATTAACATCACCAAATGAAGCATGGGATAATATTTTTGATATTTTTGGTAAGAAATATGAGATGAGGGGACATCAAATTGAAAATCAATTGATCTCCCTGAGTCCCAATAGCTTTGAATCCCTGCAACTCTATTTTTCCAAGTTCAAAGCCCTTGTTTTGCAGCTAAAACAGTGTGGGATTGAAAAGAAGGAGGAGCAACTAGTTTTGGCCATACTCTCTAAGATTGGCCCTGACTATTCATTGTTTGTCTTGACCTTCCATGCCACAAAGTTGATAGCTCGAGCCTAGAAAATGCCTAGCCTTGCAGATTTCATGGAATCTCTCACACAAGAACAAGATAAATTGGTGATGATGGGCACCATCAAACGTTCCAAAGACCAAGCTCTGGTTGCTAGAGATTCAAGGGTGGATTCAAAAAGAAAGAAGAAAGCTAAGAAGCCACCTGAGCAAAATAGAGACAAGAACAATTCTCCAGAGGAGCCCCAAAGCTCCAAGAAGAACCCCCAGAAGAAGAAGAACAAAGGAGAAATGAACAAGTGCACATATTGTAGTAAGGAAAATCATCCTGAAAGCTCTTGCATGAAGAAGCAAATTGACATGCTGACCCAACTCCTAGAGAAGAATGGCATCTCCCTTCCTGACAGCTCAAAGAAGAGAGAAGGAGGATCAAATTCAGAAGACAGAGAGAGAGTTCATGCATTGGTTGCTGGCACATCAAGCTCACCTAGTTTCATCATTGATTCTGGAGCTTCAAGACATATGGTTTTGAGCAAGGAGGCATTCACCTCACTCGACATGTCAAAAGGTCCACCAATAGTACTGGGAGATGACTCTCTCACTGAAAGTTTGGGCAAAGGGAGGATTGATCTTGACCATGGTAAGTTGAGCAATGTATTGTATGTTCTAGGTCTTGCCTCTAACCTCTTATCAGTGTATCAGATGATCCACACAGGGTCTCCAAATAAGGTCATATTCTCCCCTGATGAAGTTGAGATCACATAAATCTCAAGTAGTAAATTCATTGCAAAAGGAGTTGCAAATCATACTTCGAAGGTATACATGTTCTCACACTTCCTACCCTACTCAAACCCCTCAGTTCTTCTGATTCATGCTAATGAGGCAAGCAAGATTTGGCATGAAAGATTTTTCTACCTTAACTACAAGTATCTTTCTGATCTTAGTGAAAAATAAATGGTCATAGGGTTACCAAAGATTAAGTTTTTCAAAGGATTCTGTCAAGGTTGCATCTTAGGAAAACACCTGGAGCATAAATTTGAGAAAGCTAGTCATGAGAGAACCTCTGCACCTCTTGAGTTGATCCATAGTGATGTTGCTGGACCATTTCCTCATATGTCAATGAGTCAGGCCAAATATGCATTGACATTCATAGATGACTTTTCCAGGTATTGCTAGGTTTACTTACTAAAACACAAGTCTGAAGTTTTTGGCCTCTTCAAAGTCTTTAAGGCTTTGGTTGAAAACCAGTCTAGGAAGAAACTCAAGGTCCTCAGATTTGACAATGGTGGTGAGTATTTCAATTTTGAGTTCATTCAATATTGTGTAGATGCAGGTATTCAGATGCATCATTCTATCCTGTACACACCAGAGCAAAATGGTGTTGCTGAGAGGAAGAATAGATCACTGAAAGAGATGGCAACCTGCATGATGGAGGGTAAGACTGTGCCACCAAATTTTTGGGCTGAAGCTATAAAATATGCCTCCTATATCCAGAATATGGTCCCTCATAAATATCTTGATGGTATGACTCCTTTTGAAGCATGGAGTGGGCACAAGCCAGATGTTACCCATTTCAGGATTTTTGGCTCAAGGGCTTGGGCTAGAATTCCAACAGAAAAGAGGAAGGCTTTGCAGCCCCAAATCCAAGAGTGTCTATTTGTTGGGTACTATAAAGATTCGAAAGGGTACAATCTACTCAATTTGAGCACAAAAAAATATTTCATTGAATGGAGTGTTCAGTTCCAAGAAGAGCCTTTAGCAGCAGTGGAAGTTGGAGAATCCTCTTCACCACCAGAACCATTGAATGTAAGTGAAGAGATAGTTGAACTTGCTGATTCTGATATGTCTGATAATGATGATTTAATTGCATATCCTAATAGTCCTAAAAGACGAAAATGGGTAGCAAAGACCATTCATGCAGCTGGAGAACTAGCTAGAAATCCTAATGATCCTAGGAGGACTAGATCTCAGTTTGAGAGTGCTCTATGCATGAAAGATCCTATGTTTGCAGAGAAATGATATCTGATGGTTGAATCAGAACCACAGACATATGAAGATGCAGCAAATGATCCAATATGACAAACATCCATGAAAGAAGAGTTCAGCTCACTCCAGAAGAACAACACTTGGGAGCTAGTTGATCTTTCCCCAGGGAGGAAGCTAGTTCAGAGTAAGTGGGTTTATAAAACCAAATTTGCTGTTGATGGTTAAAATTTGAAATACAAGGCCATATTGGCATCCAAGGGCTACTCACAGGTACATGGCATAGACTACAATGAGACCTTTGCACCAGTGGCAAAGATGGACTCCATCAAGCTAGCCTTAGCCATTGCAGCTTCGAAGTAGAGGGAGGTTCATCACATGGATGTGAAGTGTGCTTTCCTGAATGGAGATATCACTAAAGATATTTATATGTAGAAGAATCAAGGATTTTCTACTAATCCATCTCTTGTGTGCAGGCTAAAGAAGTCATTGTATGGGCTTAAGCAAGCCCCCAGGGCTTGGTATGCCAAGATTGATAGCTTTCTGCTATCACTGAATTTTGTTCGATGCAAGTCAGATCCAAATGTCTATTTGAAGCTGATTCACGGTTCATTAATGATTAATGTTTTGTATGTTGATGACCTTCTCATTATAGGAAGCTCAAAGGATGAAATTGCCTCCTTGAAGGATGCAATGAACCATGCATTCTCAATGACTGATTTGGGATTATTTAGCCAATTCTTGGGGCTCGAGATTGCTCAAACAAAACATGGAATAAAGATACATCAGTCCAAGTATGCCTTGGATTTGTTGAACAAATTAAACATGAAGGATTGCAATCCAAGCAAGACTCCCTTCCTTTCAGGAGTTAAGCTTGAAGAAGTTGATTCTTCACCTATGGTAAACAATACACTATATAGGCAATTGATTGGATGTCTGCTGTATCTTACACATACTCAACCTGATATTTCTTATGCAGTAAGTGTGGCTTCAAGATACATGGATCAGCCTCATGAGATCCATTGGAGAGAAGCCAAAAGGATCTTAACTTTGTTCAGGGAACAAGGACTCATGGGATCTTCTACAAAGCTAAATCTGATCTTGATTTGATTGGGTTTACTGACAATGATTGGGCAAGTGACGACACAGATTGAAAGTCAACATTAGAATATGTGTTCATGCTTGCTGAAGGACCAATCAACTAGTCAAGCAAGAAACAGAGTGCCATTGCACTCTCATCTACAGAAGCAGAGTACAGAGGACTTGTAAATGCAACAACTCAATGTCTATGGTTGCAGGGGTTACTTGGTGAGTGTGGCTTCAAATCAAAATAATCAACTATTAATATCTATTGTGATAATCAGAGTACCATTTGAATCTGCAATGATCTAGTTCAGAGACAGAGAACCAAACACATTGAGATCCATATGCACTACATCAGACAGCTTGTGCATGATGGCACCATTCACCTACTCTTTTGTTCATCTTCAGAACAAGTAGCAGATATCTTCACCAAAGTTTTTTGTGAGAAGACATTCAGCAATCTCAAATCACTGCCAGGGATTGCTGATCATGCTGTGAAGCATGAGTGATGACAAGATTTTCAAATTTTGTTTTAATGTCCATGTTTAAGGGAGGACTTTTCCCACTGGGTTTTTGCCTCTTTCCTTGGTTAAATGGACATGCAGTATGTAAAGGGTGACTAAGCCTTGTTGCTAGGCCATATAATTTTTTGATATTTTACTCATAATTTAGGCTTAAGGGGGGGTGTTAGAATAATCAACCCATAGTTAATCACCTTAAACATTAATTAATCCAGTTTTTGTCTTATTTGCCTAGTTTCCATATTCCACCTTATGCAAGTTGTCCTCCACACATCCAAAGAAGTCAAACTTGCTAAATTTGAGTCATGGAGCACTTGGGAAACCACTTGGAATCAAAATTGCTTTATTCTTGGCCTTCCTAGTGCATGTCTGCTTTTTCTGAGTTTTAAGGCAATTGGGAAAGTTTGACTAGGTGAAGTTAACTTGTTTTTTGTCCTCATCATCCTCCACTCTTTTCTCCTAAGAAAAGCATGTATGATTTGTCCTTCCATCATCTATTAGCTTTCTTAATTGATTTTTCCAATTCATGAGCTCCTAGACAGATTTGGAAACTACTTTATGCACCTATGGGGGATTTGCTTAGATTTAGTAAGCTTTCTTTTGACCAAATTCGAATGGCATCCTTATGCATTCAAATCTCTCATATAATTATTTATTGTGGTAGCCTATGAATTCACAGGGT
Source organism: Pseudotsuga menziesii (assembly GCA_001517045.1). NCBI lineage: Eukaryota > Viridiplantae > Streptophyta > Pinopsida > Pinales > Pinaceae > Pseudotsuga > Pseudotsuga menziesii. The sequence continues at coordinate 206,119 of LPNX010923832.1, read as the reverse complement.
TGGTGATTGTACACTTATTCAATACAGATTAGTGTTCTGCTCCATATTCAGTCTCCTTTGTGTGTAATTTTCATTTGTAACTGGCAATTGTTCTAACACCTGGGTTCAATTTCCACATATATGTACCAAAAGGATGTGTACCTGTCATTGGGTACAAAATAAAAACCATCATTGGCTATGAAGGATGAAGAATGGGAGGTTCTTAACAAAAAGGCACTGGGAGCAATACGGCTATGCTTGGCTTCGTCAGTGGCTTTCAATGTTTCGAAAGAAAAAACAATAGAGGGCATGATGAGCGCATTGGGTAAGCTCTACGAAAAAACCTTGGCTTCCAACAAGGTATATTTATTGAAGCATTTATTTAATATGAAAATGTCAGAAGGTGGATCTATTGTCGATCATTTAAATGAGTTTAATACACTTACCAGTCAGTTAAGTTCTGTAAAACTGAACTTTGATGATGAGGGTAGGGATCTTCTAATCTTGTGTTGATTGACAGCAAGCTAGAATATATTGTTCATGGTTGTAAGTAACTATGTCCCTAGTTCAAACACTATTAAGTTTAATGATGTTGTTGGTGTTATTCTTAGTGAGGAAATGCGAAGAAAAAGCACAGGTGAGACATCAGGTAATGCATTGACCATGGAGAGAAGAGGGAGACAAAAAGAGAGAGGAAAGAGCCCAGGTAGCCACGACAAGTCTAGAAAGTGTAGATCCAAGTCAAGATTCAGAAGAAATAGAGTGTTGGAATTGTGGTAAGAAACGACATTTGAAGAAAGGCTACAGAGATCCAAAAAAGAAAGGAGACAGACAGCAAGAGACTACTCAAGAAGCTAATGTAGCAGGTCATGTGTTACAAGATGCTTTGATTCTTGCATTAGATAATACTAGTGAATACTAGGTAGTAGATTTAGGGGATTCATGTCATGCTCAAGGATAATTTTAGGGGCGAATTTTAGCCCAGTGGGCTATTTTTCCATGTTTTTCTCCCAAAAAACATTCGCCATTTTGCAGTTTTTGAAGCCCTGTTTTGCCCAATTTTGATGGGGTAAAATTTTTTCACCCTAAAAATCACCAAATTATTATATAAACGATATAAAAGCCTTGGAAATTAAAATATTTTCTGAAAAATATCGCCAATCATTTTATAGTTGGAGTTTTAAGAATTGTTAATATTCGCCAACATTTATACACTTTTAAATAAGTATGGTTCCTTAAAATCATCCCTGGTCATGCTACACCCCATAGTAAATTCATTCATGATTATGTTCAAGGTGATTTTGGGCATGTGTTATTGGAGGATGTTGAACCATGTAAAATTGTTGGAAAGGGTAAGGTATGGATTAAGTTAAATAATGGAAATAAATGGCTACTAAAATATGTAAGGCACATTCCTTCTATGAAAAGAAATATGATCTCAACAGGGCAGTTGGGAGATGGCGACTGTTTGTCTATGTTTGGAGAAATGTAGTGGACGGTCACTAAAGGATCAATTGTAATAACAAAAGGAGATAGGATAGGTACATTATATTTATGTCCTCATAATACTGATTATTCTATCTCTGTAGCTTCCACAGAAACAAGTGTAGGGTTGTGGCATCATAGGCTTGGCCACATCAGTGAGAAGGGGATGCAGATTCTCCACTCGAGGAAACTACTTCCAGATCTAAAGCAAGTTTGGAATTCTGTGAGAACTGTGTTTATGGAAAACATAAGAGAGTTAGATTTCTCACGGTTGGGAAACAAAAGAAGAGTGAGACGTTAGATCTTGTCTATACAGATGTATGGGGACCAGCTCAGGTACAATCTCTTTGTGGCTCTCGTTATTATGTTAATTTTATTGATGATGCATCTAGAAAAACTTGGGTTTATTGCATTAGACATAAATATGATGTGTTTGATACTTTTAATAAGTGGAAATATTTGGCTGAGAATGAGACAAGAAAAAGGTTGAAATGTATCGGATCTGATAATGGAGGTGAATACTGCAGCAAGGAGTTTTACAGTTACTATTCACACAATGGGATTCGTAGAGAGAAGACAGTCCCTAGAACACCACAAGAAAAAGGTGTGTTAGAAAGGATGAATAGAAAGATCATGGAGCATGCAAGGTGTATGAAATTGCATGCAGGGTTGCCCTTACAGTTTTGGGCTGATGCTATAAACACTGTTGTTTATTTAATAAATAGAGGGCCTTCAAACACTTTGGATTGTGGGATTCCAGAGGAGGCACGTATAGGTAAACATGTAAAATACTCTTTTCTGAGAACTTTTGGTTATGAATAATTTGTCCATATTGATAAAGATGATCGAGCAAAGCTTGAGGCTAAATCCAATAAATGTATCTGTATTGGATACGGGGTTGATGATTTTGGTTATCATCTATGGGATTATGAAAAACAAAAAATCATTAGGAGTAGAGATGTAGTATTCAATGAAAAAGTCATGTACAAAGATCAGTTGCAGGGAAAGAAAGTGGAAAAGGAAAACACAGAGTACATAGTCACTTGATGAAATCAAATAAATTGAAGTTCCAAAGGCACCAGAAAATCAAGGGCAGCAACAGGTACCTGAAACTCCTACAACAGTAAGAAAATCTACCAGGTTAATTACACCCCCTAAACGATTCTCTCCTTCACTGTATTATTTATTGATGACTGATTCTGGTGAACCAGAATGTTATGAAGAAGCAATGCAGGTAGAAACTAGAAAGAAGTGGGAGCAAGGCATAGATGAGGAGATGGACTCATTGGTAAGAAACCAGACTTGGGATTTGGTTAAGTTGCCTACAGAAAAAAGGGCATTGCATAATAAATGGGTTTACAGGTTGACGGAGAAGATGGAGGCAAGAAATGGTACAAGGCTAGATTTGTTGTAAAGGGGTTTGCAAAAAAGAAAGGTATAAATTTTGATGAAATATTTTCCCCTGTTGTTAAAATGACTTCAATTAGAGCTATTTTAAGTTTAGTAACGGTAGAATATTTGCATCTTGAACAGTTAGATGTAGAAACAAATTTTCTCCATGGGGATTTGGAGGAACAGATTTATATGTAGTAGCCACAAGGGCATGAGGTCAAAGTTAAAGAGAATGTGGTTTGCAGGTTGAAGAAGAGCTTGTATGGCCTGAAGCAAGCTCCAAGGCAGTGGTATTTAAAATTTGATAAGTTTATGACAGAACAAGGTTATAATAGATGTCATTCTGACCACTGTGTTTATTTCATGAGGCTAGATAACAAAATATATATTATCTTGTTATTGTATGTGGATGACATGCTTGTTGCAAGATCTAACATGTAGGATATAAATGTGCTCAAAAGAAAACTAGCTAAATCATTTGCGATGAAGGATTTGGGTGCTGCAAAGAAAATCCTTGGTATGAGAATAACAAGAGACAGGAAAAATTGCAAATTGACGTTGTCTCAAGGTGAGTACATAGAAAAGGTGTTGCAGAGGTTTAGAATACAGAATGCAAAACTAGTTAGTACACCTTTAGCCAGCCATTTCAAACTAAGTAAGGATATGTGTCTAGAGACACATGAAGAAATAGATTACATATCCAGGATTCCCTATTCATTAGCGGTTGTAAGCTTGATGTATGCCATGGTGTGCACAAGACAAGATATTGCACATGCAGTGGGAGTTGTGAGGAGGTATATGAATAATCTAGGTAAAGAGCATTGGAAAGCAGTACACTAGATTCTCATGTATTTGAGAGGCACCACTTCTCATGCATTATGTTTTTAAGGTTCAAACACTTTTCTATAGGGATATGTTGATGTAGATATGGCTGGTGATAAAGACAGCAGGAGGAGCACCACAGGGTATGTGTTTAATGTGGGTGGAACAGTAATAAGTTGGATTTCAAAACTGCAATAGGTTGTTGCACTTTCAACAACAGAAGTAGACTATGTTGCTGCTACAAAGGCTAGTAAGGAGATGATTTGGTTGTAGAGGTTCATGGAAGAATTGGGTAAGAAGCAAGAGAGTAGTAGGATGTACAGTGACAGCCGGAATGTCATTCATATTGCAAAGAACTCAACCTTTCATTCGAAGATTAAACATATACATCTCAAGTACCACTTCATAAGATCTGTTCTAGATGAAGAACTGTTAAAAATGGAAAAGATACATACTAGCCAGAATCTTGCAGACATGTTGATAAAGGGAGTAACCAGAGAGAAACTAAGTTCCTGCTCAGTTTCTGTTGGCTTTCAAGCATGAAGGTGAAAATAAGAAATTTTCCAAGTCTAAGGTCCAGAGCATAGTCCAACAAGTGTGGTAGAAGTGGATTTGTTGTGATCAGTCTCTAAGTGGGAGATTGTTGGTTGTGGAGCCTGATCTTCCAGATCCATAGATAGTATTCAGTTGTGTTTGTACCCCAGGTGTACTATACACTCATTCCCCTTTCCTTGGATTTTAGGGGCAGTTCCCTCGAGATACGGGGGTTTAGGGGCAGATCCCTCAAGAAATTTTTTTGGGATGTGTGTTTTCCAACACTTGATCCAGATTTATGTGTGAATGAAATGAAAGAACAGATACATAATCATAATAACATACATTTTGTAAAGATGGTTGTGGAGCCTAATATTCCAGATCCGTAGATAGTATTCAGTCGTGTTTGTACCCCAGGTGTACTATACACTCATTCCCCTTTCCTTGGGGTTCGGGGGTAGTGCCCTCGAGATACGAGCGTTCGGGGATGGAGCCTCCAAGAAATTTTTTGGGATGTGTGTTTTTCAACACTTGATCTAGATTTATGTGTGAATGAAATGAAAGAATGGATACAGAATCATAATAACATACATTTTGCAAAGATAACATAGATACAACAAACAAATATTCTATTAAATGGTGGAAATAGAACAGACTGTAATACAATAGCTAGAATGGTGGTAGCTATCTCTGAGAAGAGACGTGACTGCTACGCTCATATGTGCAAAGATGAATACAAAATGAGGCCAAATGGGCCTATTTATAATAATAATGAGGGTGAGAACCCCAAAAGTCTAAAACATAACCCTAAAAGATGAACCATCATAAAGTTTGTGGCCCCAAGGTGGTACGTTGAGTAGTCAACTTCCCGGGGTCATAACTTTTACATACGATCTCCGATTTGCATGTTCGATAGCTCGTTGGAAAGGTTTATCTAATATTTACAAATTTTAACCAACAAAATGCATGCCAATGACAATCATTTGGCCCCCAAATCTCCAAAAAACATCATTTAGGGCCTCAAAACAGCCCTGAAAGTTTGGGACTCAAAAAATTGTAGAAAAATAACTAGGAAACTTCCACAATGGACAATTGTTTTGAACTAGTGGTATAGGTGGGTGGCCACCAATATCCATATGGATCAACAGTTATGCGGATCAATGGTATTGGGTTAACCATAGTATTTTCCAATGGTATTTTTTCCCCTATAAAAGAAATCATTGTAACACGCCTGTGTATGGTATTATTACACTGTAAAGAATCTCTGTGATTGTGTGAGAGAGACTGTAAGAGCGTGAAGAGGAAGTGCAACGGTTTTTCTGCAAGTTGTATCCCTTCATCTTTCTGGATTGTAATAAAAGTACTAGAAAGTTCTTTGTAGACGTAGCCCACCGTTTGGGTGAACCACATTATATTTGTGTCTCTTTGTAATGTGTTTAATGTGTTTTGCATCTTGTTTAATGATTTAACAATATATTTGTTATTGCTCTATGGTCCTATTTTCTAACCTATTTCATTAGGGATGCTCTAAAGGAAGTTCAAGACATTAGGGTAGAATCGTTAAAAAATGATTCCCTCATGGGAAATTTTATGATCCAACAACCCTTATCTACTGTAGAAGTGTCTTACCAAGCGATTGAAATGGCTTCAGTGGATTTGGATGAAAATATTCCCTTGATGGAGAAATATGATCTACTTACTTGGTCCATTTTGTATGTGATATCTCCTATCTCACTTGATTTCTTGCACAAAATTTTATCATCAGATGAAACTATCTTTGAAATCATAAAAATTTGGTTGTACCCACCTAAGGACATCTTTTGTGGGGCCATTGGGAGCATATTTGGTTTAAATACACCAAAGTATAGGAACATCATTAGTATGTTTCTTGATCTTATCAAGTATATTTGGAAGCATGCATATAGGTTTAGGTTATCCCTCTGTAAAGATGCATTTGAATCTTTTGCAACCCAAACTTTCCTTAGGGTTGAACCTATTAGAAATTGGTGGGTCATCCTATCATATATTTATTTTCCACCATTTCGATAGAAGATCCTACTAGACATGAGACACCTTAGTCAAAACCCCATTTCCATTTTGGTTCCCATGTTGAGTTATTCTCATAGGCCTAGGAGCCCGATTAGTCCCATCATGACCTGGAGTTTGAGACCGCATACTTCTCTTCCATATATTTCTGACTATTTAATGATGGGCTCCATATTTTGTGTCAGTTTACATAAGCATGTGTTAAAATATCCACATGAAAATTTGTGCTTACTAATTCGGTGCTTATTGCTAATGTTGTGTATATGCCTTTGCAGTCACTTTTTTCTCAAAATGCATATAAACCATTGCTTCTATTTAAGTTGACCTATACATGCGAGAACTATTTCATTCGGGTAGTTGATGGACCATGATTCATTGAATTTATGATTTTGGTGTTTTCATAAGAATTTGCATGAAGTAAACTACATTGCCCCCTTCCTACTTATTCATCACATCAAGTTGGATAACCGTGGTTACTTGGTTCGTTCACCGTCCATTGACACATACTCCTACTTTAGATATCCAACCAATTGAGGGAACAACTGTAATAGTGTGCACAACTATCTCATCCCTTGTTTGCAATATGTAGATTTTCCTTGGCCTGACCCATGCTCTCGAAAAATAGAGTATGCCCATGTAACACTCGTTAGTTTGTAATCAAGTACGTTGGAGTCCATCATCTTTATCGATGGGCCTCCTTGCATCTATTAATAGTATACAATAATGACTAGTAATCAAATGGTTTTTTATTATGCTCAACATCAGCTCATTTAGTTTCATGATATAAACTTGTACTATAGTTGGTTTTTATTCAAGACCTTGGGAAAGACAATTGTATAATTCATCGATGCACTGCTCGATTTGTGGAAGATTAAAATGCCATGTCAGAGTACCATGAATACCTGGATATTTTGTGCTCATCAAAGTGTATGTATACACATTTATAATATTTTATTTTGACAAGGATCTACTCTATATTATTCATGGCCATGCTTGTTTACTGCTGAGCATGGGTATACCCGCCTCAGGAAGATATTGTATATTGGGGTTATTTCCTTGTTTGTCTTGTAGGTGCTTTTCAACTCCTACGCTCAAGATCCTAATCCTTTACCATCCGTCCCTCCTCACTAAAGAGTATCAGTATGAAGAGTATCAGAATAAAAGAACTATCAATGTATCTCATGCCTTAACATAGCTTCGGACCTCACACATTAGGGGGCATCTATTAACAATAAAATTAACACCCTTGAGAGTGTTGGTCTGAAAACATATTTCTATTTCGCCTGCAACATGAAGATCACAATTATGGAACAATTGAGAGCTTTAATCTCTCATTTGACCACTGCTTCCACAAAGGAATAAATGAGACAAGGTGGATCTAAAGAGGCCAAGTCCATGACCGCTTAAGGGCCAAAACCCAGTTCCTATAACTCACACAGTGGAAACAATGCCCAATATGGGTATTAGTTGTCCTCGAAATACTGAAAATCAAGTTTTGATGCCTAAAAACTAGGTAAAGTGGGTTTATTGAAGGAATTAATAAAAAGCTTCAAAAATATTAATCCTACATTCATGGTTAATAGATTGAGTTCACATCCCAATCCTATATAAGGAAGGGATATCAGGTGAATTAGATGAGACAATTTACAAAGCAAAGGCATGCTGGAGGAATTGAGGGCTAGAGAACACTTTTCTACCACAAAGCTTTTGGGTATCAAAGGCATGGATGGTAGAGGAGTAGGTCTAGGCTATGGAGAAGAAAAGAACTTGTAAGGGCTATAAGTATTTCTCCACATTTATCTATTATGAATTAATTCAATCTTCTTCCCAATTCTTGTTTAATGTTTTCCTTTCAAGCTTCTTATTGATGTAGAATTGGTAGGAAATTAGATCTAACCCATATTTCTCAAATATAGTTTGGTAGGATAGTAGGGAGTTTTCTAGTGAGATTTGCAGGTATGAAGGAGACTCAAGGAGCTGCAAGGACAACCATCAAATGACTCCATCAAACATTAAGGATACAAAGAAGTATTCTCCTCTCTTCCTCCCCTTTTCAAACTCCATGAAAGAAGGTTGAGATATTAAGATTATTGTGATAATTGATTTGTTTTCTGCCAAATGGGCTTCACCCACCCCATAGAAATAAGAGATTATGATATTGCTTCAGCCGTAAAATATGCCACTAATAGGAATTTCTATATAGGTTGGATTAAAACAAATGGGTTCATTAATTAGTTTATCCAGTTCACGAAGATTTAAGATTTCAATTAATGTAAGAGTCACCATAAATACCGTGGTTGAAAAGACAACCACAAGTGTGAGTAGTCCTCCCAAAATTGTTATAAACAATCCTTGAGGTTGCAACAAGGTCCCAATATTTTATTAGTATATTAGTACTCGAAAATCTAAATGTTTAAGAAAAAACTAAGCAAGAAATAAAACAAAACTAACAAGCAATAAAAGAAACAAATGGGACAAGTGCTAAATGGAGTAAAATTGAACAAGAGTATTCCAAACCATATTTTTATTTCCCAATGGTCTATCTAAATACAATATTATCACCTAGGAGGTGAAAGCTTCAAAGGAATCCAACAATCTCCCTCATAGAGGTCCTTTTTGTCTACACAATTTAAAGATTACTAGCATATAACAACGGAGAAACACTTGCATCGAAGAAAGAAATGGAGATTTTGCATGCTGGGGGAGAAAGTAGATTGAAAGATGAGCTCTTAGTGTAATTTCAACATCACAATTTTTCTCTAATTTTCTCCTATAGAATGCATGCCCATGGCTTCATTTTATAGGCCAAATGGAACCCAAGAAACATCTATACCTAAATGTGAATTCTCTTTCCTTTGAAGTGGTTCTCGAAGTACACGAGGAGGGTTATTGAATGCTCTCAAGCATGTGAAGAGTCCCTATTCAAATTTTGGATCCAAGAGATTTCTTTTAAGCTTTGAAAGAACCACGAAAATAAGTGGTCCTTCTATTTTGGTAGTCTTATGGGTTTCAAAAGAAAATCCATGTGGGTACACACATGTGATTGAACAAGAAGGTCACACTAATTAGCATGGGTGTCCAATACTTTCAGCCACATGATTTTCCATACCAACTATCTTTGATATTTTAGGGACCAATTTGTTATTTGGATTTGATGAAGATGTCTTTGGTGGACTGCATGTTGACGTTGATGATGTCTTTTTGCAAGTTTAGCTGAAATATCACATGTATGGTAAATTTAAGCATTAACAGTGTCGTTAGTTTTCTGTCTCTTGATGTATGAAATATTATGAAGTAGTACTTCATTTAGTTCATTATATTATCTGTGTGCCTTCATAATTTTTTCATTATCTTCCTTATTACTATTCATTTCATATATCAAGATTTTCATAGTTCATAAGATCTCTAAGAGGGTACTCTGCTTGTTTTCCTTTTCGAGATCTACCACCAATTCAACTTTTGGTGTGTGTATGTTAACATTTTCTTATGGATTTCGTTCCTTCTCCATATTTGTTGACAGGTTCGTTCTTTTCTCCTGTTTATATATAGATATATAGACACACACACACACATACACACAAATACAACTTACAAGTCTTTTCTTGTTTGTACTAGGTAACAAATATAACTTGTTGGTTTTTCCTATAATTAAATTATCAATGGCAAGAAAAGTACGAAGCCCATTTGGCCTAAAGTGTCCTAACACGACTTTAATACCATATGTAACACCCCCAATTTACTAATACAATTTATTTTAAAGATAGCCTGCAAAACTATTATTGTCGTCTCTATACTATTAATTCTGCTCATTTGTGATATTATAAGCACACCAACCTTACATTTTTTTCAATTATCAACTATCAACGATATTCTTATTAGAAACGATGTCTCATTTATGACTCATAGCCATGTGTTCACACTTATTCCATAAGTTCCCTTATCACCACACATGAGGCTAGTGAGTGCTACTTTAGTATGATTTTGTCAATATGTACTTCTTTTGTGACCCCTTATGTTTCTGGTTGTTGGGTTCTAACATGACTATGTTAAAACTTCTCATTCTTAAGAGAGGTCTTCACATGATAATGCATGCTATTAATCTTCCGATTATTGGACCATGGTGGGTTATGGTTAAAATAATTTAACCACCATGGGAAGTGATCTCACCAACTATATTTCTAACGGATGGGTTCATGGGCATAGAAACCCATTGGTATCATACCCATTGTTCAACCATAGAGAAAATGTTAGGATAAATTTTTCATGTTTCCCCTAGGAGTTCCAACTTCACGTTATTAATTCATAAGAGAATTGGAACTTTTGGTGGTCCATTTGTTTCAACCCGTGCATATTAACTACTAATGTAAATGTGGCTCTACCATGCCCTATCATCGATTCACCATAGTGACTTGTATTGAACTCTTCTTATCTCATCGCATATTGTGCATTGACATGGCATTTTCAAAACAATCCCACATAAAATATGTCAGCGTTAATCTTGACACATGTCGTGATATGGACTCCATACTCATGTCGCTCCCACTCTAGCCTTCACTCCCACTCCTAGTGGAGGGGCGCCATGGTGAACATGTATATATATACATGATGATCTAAAATGGTAGCATGATATAGAATTAAGATGGGATATTTACTAACTATTAATTCCCTTGAATTTATCCCTCCATTGAATCTAGCCCTAACTACTTTCGCATTCGTCAAGGCTTGTTTCTTTGTGTAAATTGACCAAGTCGGACTGTCGCAAGGTTCGACTCCGATTAAATTTTTTTCTGCGTTTCTTAAAATGAGTAGAACCCTCGAGAAAGTAATATTATATTGTTTTGGGTCTTCTTAGGTAAGCCGGTCCAGTTAAGTTTGTTGGGACCGACCTAGTTAGTGAAAATGTCAAGTGGAAGATAAAGTATAAATATGAGTGATGTGCTCCTCATTTAGACACACACTCACTTGTGTAATTCACATAGGAGAGAAAGAGAGAGATATCTGCAATGAAAATGAGCACTTGTTTGGGTTTTTTATTTGTACTTTTGATCATCTATATTGAGGAAGTTTTGTTGGGTTTGCTTCCCCTAGAGAGTTTCCCAGGATAAATCTCTATCTATCTTGTGATTGTGTTTCTTTCAGTAATCATGTTTATGCTATTGTTGTGGAATAGAATTGAATAATAATGTTATCTATCTTAACATATTTAAAATTAGCATGGTATCAGAGCTAGCATGAATAGGACAACTTTCACAAGGTGAAACTCTCTCTCTTTTCCCTCTCGCAAGAAATTAGGGTTTTTGTTAAAGTTGAAATTTTGGAAATCTGATTACATAGAAATTTGTGCCTCCTTGGAGCACATCTATTGATCCCTAGATCAAAATTTTTGTGTGGGTAGATCTCTGGGAAAGTTAAACCCTAGTTTGACTTTGCACCAGAAAACTGCAGAAAACCTCGAAGAAAACAAGCAAAAGAAGAAGATGCAGAAGAGTATGTATTATTCTCTGCACTCTCTAGGTCTATAATAATGGAGAAGATACATGGCTTATTGATAGTGGTTTTTCATTGCACATGAAGGGACAAAAGAAAACTCTATCAAAACTTAAAGAGAAGAACTCTCCTCAGAAGGTATCATTAGGAGATGACTATCAATATAAGGAATTGGTGAAGCAAGCTACAAGCTTGATTTTGGAACCCCCATGAAGATGAAGGAAGTCTTATATGTACCAGGTTTGAAGAAGAAATTACTTTCTATATCAGCATTAGATAAGAAAGGATATAGGTTTTCATTCATAAATGGACAAGTACTCATGTGGCCCAAAGGAAAATCAATTGAAGATGCAAGTGTCATTGGTGAAGAAGAAAGATCCTTATATAAACTCAAGGGACATTCAGAAACTACACTGGTTCATGAGACCACTAGCCCAAGTGCATTATGTCATAGGACACTTGCTCACATCAACTACAAAGAACTACCCCATGCGAGCAAAGTAGTGACGGGATTACCATATTTCAAGATCGATCATGAAGGCATTTCCATAGGTTGTGCAAAAGGAAAAGAATATCAAGAATCCATTTCCAAAGAGTGAGAGAAAGACTAAAGGTATGTTGGAATTAATCCATTCAGATGTATGTGTTCCAATGCCCTCCACATCTTTGAGTGGTTATGAATATTATGTTACATTTATTGATGACTATTCAAGAAAGACATGGATATATTTCTCGAAAGCAAAGGATGAAGTATTTGGAAAATTCAAGGAATTCAAAGCCTTGATAGAGAATCATTTAGAAAGAAGAATCATGAAACCCAGAACAAACAATGGTGGAGAATATACTTCAAAATATTTTGAAGCCTTTTGTAAAGCAATTGCAATCAAGAGGGAACTAAGTACTCCCTACAATCCTCAACATAATTGTGTTGCAGAAAGAAAGAATATGACCATTGTGGAAGGAGTAAAGACAATGATACACGATCAAGATATTCCAATGTATTTATGGGTTGAAGCAACAAGGACGACGGTTTATGTACATAATAGATTATCCCATATTGCCCTTGGATTTAAGACTCCAGAATAAATGTTCACAGGAAAGAAGCCTGAAGTGAGCCACCTCAAGATATTTGGTTTCCCAATATATGTTCACAAACCAAAATAAAATATAACCAAGTTGGACCCTTCCAGAAAGAAGGGAATATATGTTGGATACTGTGAAGTCTCCAAATCCTTCAGAATATACATTCCAAGAATTCCATCACATGGATATTAGTAGAATTCCATCACATGGCATAGATGATAAAAAATGTCTTCAATGGATCCTCTTCTTCACTTGAATGAGCTGAAAGAACAACTTCTTGGTGATGGACTTGGTGAAGATTTTGTGGATTCCAAGATCATGCATCAATGCATCAATGTGTTGTAGACAAAGATAATGTGGAGAGCCCCTTTGATGGTCATAATTTGTTGATGGAGGAGCGTTCTAAGAATGTATTTTGTTGCAAGGATACTCTGATCTAGAAGCATAATCGATAATGGAAAATATATCTTTGCAAACTCTTTCCCAAATAACATCAAAATATTCAACAAAATATGCCTCATGTGCAACTTTCATATCATGAATAAGACCATGAATATTCTTCCCAATTTGATGAAGCACCTTCGTAAATCTATAAAAAATATCATGTCTCTCTGAAATATCAGAATATATTTCATATACAACAGAAAATATTAGAGGTATTGTGTCTCCATGAGCGAATGGGTCCATAGTGGGAGAAGAGTGGGAAACTAGATCACATTGGTAGTTGAGCGAACTTGGAGGGTCTGGAGATTTGAAACTTGAACCATGGGTGGAGATATAAAGTCCATACATATAGAAAATAAGTCCCATGAAGGATAATTCCATGTATTTCCAACCAATTAATGGCATACAAGACATAAAAGCAACATACACAAGTGACATAATATTGGAAACTAGGTAATTTTCAGATTTTCCAACTAGTGAACTTGAGGGTTGTCAGGTCTTTTGGGAATGAGATGGTTGGAGAAATGAGTCTATGAATGTAATAGATTGTATATCAGCCTATATATCACCTTCAGAATCAAAATAGGAAGGATTTTAATGAATTGGGAAAGAGCTTTTAGAAGACACATCGGGAACTAGTAGAAAATGACTAGTTTATGGAGGAAACTTTGGTGAATTGGTTCAGGTTTCTTCCAAGGAAGCGATGGAAGTTTCAGATTATGATATATCAAAATGTAAATGATAAATAGAGACATATGAAATAGATATATGAGAAATGGGTTTCTCGTATGCGCTGGCTTACCATCTTCTTGCTTGCGTTCCCATCTTCTTGCAATATCTGGAACAGAAATATTGTTCTCCTCGAGGAGCTTGGTCATGATGTACATATTATTTATGAAGAAATATATTTCATGATGTGAAAATTCGCAATAACCACACGTGGATCTCTCTCTCTCTCTCTCTCTTTTTATTGATCCTCCTGGATCTTGAATCCTCATCAGTTGAATCAGAGCTTTTTGTATCTATATGCTTCTTCTCTTTCTCTCTTTATTGCTTCAAATCCTTGAATTTCTTTTTTCATTTGGATGATTTGACACACTAGAAAAAAGGGCTTGATCCTTGGTTGATTTGATGGTACCCATTTGCACTAACTTGTATTTCTCTCGAGTCAATGACGCCATGAATTCTGCTAGCGCAGGAATCCTCCAATTTCTAGTTGTGATCTTGCTTGAGTGGAATGTCGAAAAAAACATAGAATAATCAGGACCTGACTTAGAAAGGATAGACAAGATAAGATGATCATCTGTATTATCTATGCCACACTGTTTTAGCTAAAGCACCAACGCTTTGAACTTGGTGAAGAAGTCTTGGATGGTCTCATAGCGAGCTGGACTTGGTGAGATTAGCTCATTTTGAAGCTGATGGCGTCTCATCTCATTGGTATTACCAAATAGTGACTCAGGCTTGAGCCAAACGTAATTGGGTGTTCGAAGACTGTCTACATGAAAGAGAAGATCCTCAAAGTGCTAAGACAAAGCATACCAAATGCCTCATCAATTATGTTGAAGTACTTCTCTTTCTCCACCACAGAGTTGGGCTCAGTCTTAGTCGCCATGGTGACTCTTTACAATGCTTTTTACCTTAGCTAGATCACCATTTTGGCCTTCCATTCAAAATAGACGAATGGGGTTAGCAATGTACGAGTCTTCTCTATTCTTCTTGTGCGCTGTGTGATAGAAACATTGTTGTACCTGCAATGAAAACGCTCAAATTTTTGGGAAAATTCCCTAAACAACAATAAAAAACTCTTAGTTTTGATTTGTACCTCCACAAAGCTCTGATATCATGTAATAATTTCTTCACAGTAATATCTAGGATCTATATCAATATTCACAATCTAAGATATTCACAAAGAAAAAAATAACAGACATAGATTGTGCCAATAACTGATCTTTCTATTAGTGTAAAACTTGCAGATATGTATGGTACATACTTATAATACAATGGGGTAAATTCATGAGCCCTTCGAGGCCATATGGATTGACACAAGTGTCAGACTAGGATTTGACCCCTAACCCCCCCTAGGTTGACCAATAGTCTCCCAAACCATACCAAATAGTCATGAATGCAAGTGTGAACATGTGTCGAGGCATGTTGGATCATAAATGAAGGAATTATAGGTATGGGTGAACACATGTGTGAGTGGGAGAGTCTCTAGGAGCCAATAAATGCCCAAGAAGACCACAAATCAGCCACATTCACACACTAGCATCAATAGTCAAAGATATTCCATGAATTAAGGGATAAGGAGTGGTCTGTAACCAAGGAGGGAACCTAGGTTGAAAGAATGATCAAAATAGAGCACCTCAACTATTAGGATGATCAAAGTGGAGTTCCTCAACTGTTAGTTAATGAGCCAGAAATCATGTAATAGATCAATATTTATCAGTATAACCTAAGTAGGATCATATAACATAAGTAAAAGACAAATGAAAACTCCTCCCAAGTATAAGACCATGGTATTAATTTAGATTAATTCTATAACACCCCCTCTTAAGCCTAACTTAGTATACCTTGTACCAAATGTTTATTGAGGCCTTGGCAACTAAGGCTAAAGTCACCTCTTACAAAAAAAAATTTAGTTGCCCATGTAAAGCGAGGAAAAAGGAAAAACCTCAAGGGGAAAATCCTCCCCCAAGAATGGACATGATAGAGATGATAAAAAATGCCTTCAACATGTCCTCTTCTTCACTTGAATGATCTCAAAGAACAACTTCTTGGCGATGGACTTGGTGAAGATGTTCTGGATGCCAAGATCATGCATCAATGTATAAATTTGTTGTAGACAAAGATTATGTGGAGAGGCCCTTTGATTGTCATCATTTTATGATGGAAGAGCATCATAAGAATGTATTTTTCTGAAATCATACTCTGATCTAGAAACATAATCAACAATGAAAAATATGACTTTACAAACCGCTTCCCAAATATCATCAAAAGATTCAACGAAATCAACCTCATGTGCAGCTATCCTATCATGAATTAAACCATGAATATTCTTATCAATCTGATGAAGCACCTTCATAACTCTGTAAAAAATCTCATTGGACTTTGAAATATCAGAATATATGTCATATACAATAGAAAATATGATAGGTATGGTGTCTCCATGGGTGAATGGGTCCATAGTGGGAGAAGAGTGGAAAACTAGATCACACTGACAATTGAGCAAACCTAGAGGATCTGGAGATTTGAAACTTGAACCATGGTTGCTGAGATCAATTCCATACATATGGAACAAAATTCCCATGAAGGCCTATTCCATGGCTATCCAACCAATGAATGACATACAATACATAAAAGTAACATACAGAAGTGACATAGTATTGGAAACTAGTTAATTTTGAGATTTTCCAACTAGTGAACTTGAGGGTTGTCAGGTATTTTGGGAATGATATGGTTGGTGAAATGAGTCTATGATTGTCATAGGATGTATATCATCCTTTATAACACCTTCAAAATAATAATAGTATGGATCTGAATGAAGTGGGAAAGAGCTTTGAGAAGACACATTGGTAACTAAAAGAAAATGACTAATTTCTATAGCAAACATTGGTGAATTGGTTGGGGTTTATTCCAAGGAAGTTATGGAGATTTCATATTCTGATATATCATAATGTAAATAAAAAACATGGACATATGAAACAAAGATATGAGAAATGGGTTTTTCCTTCACCGAGGACGTTCCTAGTTGTTTTTCTTTGGGGTTTTGGTATACAATGTGGTTGAATTGCTCTTTATTTCTCTGTTTCTGTGTCGGGTCTCGAGGTATGTTTTCCCAGTAGTGTCCTATATGAGTATTTTGATCTTGGATTATCATTTTTCCCTAGTTTTCTTCTTGTATGCAAGTATTTGCATTACAGTCGTGTATGCTTTTGTTTTGATCTTTAATTGGGAGATTGAGTGTTGTTGGGTGAGTTTTGATGATTGCTGAGTCTTCTTGGTTACTGTTGGTGTCTATATACAGCCTCTGTTTCTGACTAGAGACCCCTTTTGATTTATTTTTAATTAGGTTTTGTTCTTGTCATTCTTTTTTTTGTTTTTTGTTTTAGTATTAGTGCATTACGTCTCTTTTATCTTGGTGCCTTGCTTGGATGTTTTTTGTGAGTGTTTGTAGGGTCTATTGTTGCTTTTTATATCTCATTTATTTCAAAAAATACAAAAATATTTTTCTTTTGCATAATTATGCAATCTTGCATTTTGCACTCGCATGGTACTTGCATTAGGTTTTGCTTATTGGATCATAGTCAGGTGTTCATTTAGGAATGATTGCATTCTCATTTGAAGGAAATAACTTGCATCTCATGTAGTGGCATACCTTGTTTTTCATTCTACAAAATTGCACTTGGCATTATTGTTATAGATAATTTTACCACACTAAGTAGATCACACATTTATAGCCTTCCTTGTCCCTCTGCAGACTCTTTATATCCCATGGACTTATATTATACTTTGATGTTCCAAGATCATCCCCAAAAATTTCCTTTTTATACCTATACACAACTTTTAAAGCAATACCCACGTGTATACACAACTTTTGACCTTAAACCCACGTACATCGGGATGTGTGCAACATGACAAATATTTTTGGAGTTTTCCTCATTTGAGTATGAATAAATTGACTATTAGCCTTCCAAATTTTTTGAGAATGCTTGGATTTGACCCTCCATTACCTCTTTGGAGTGCTATATAAGGAACCCCTTGGATACATTGAAGGAAGAGAAATTGAAGAGTAAGGAAACTATAGTCCATTGTTTCTTTAGCTATGCTTATATTTGAGTCTGCATCCCTTTGTCCCTTGGAGCACATAGTGTTCTTCCCAAGATTTGCTTTGCTTTGTGAGATTTCTATCGAGAAATGGAGGATTGAAGTGGTGGAGGCCCAGGTGGAGGAATCAATTTCTTCGGTTTGCAGAAGTGCCGACAGAGTTTGTCACTATTGTATCTCTGATTTATTAATAGAAATATATTTTTCTATCCAATTCATGTGCATTTTGAATATGAATATTGAATCCATGGATGTATTTAATTTCTTATACATGATTGATTATATATTCTAGAGTAGTGCTAACACATTTATGTATATCATGCTTTGTTTGTTTGTTTTTGTTGAGAGAAAAATATAATTGCAATTGCATTGGAAAAGTTCAAAGAGGATCTACTTCAACCATTTGGAACAAGGTACGATTCTATATCCCTTAGTGTTAGGTTTGCTTACTTCTCTTTTGTATTGGGAAATATTCATTAGAGGAAATTTCAACTCAAAATGGGCCTTTTAACTTTTATTCAAATTCCATGTCATCATGTGTTAGCCAATGAAATTGCTTTAAATTTGAAATACCGTATAGCTCTTAAACAATTTTTTAATATAAATTTGGGGATAGGTATCATAAAAAAAACTACTTTTTTTTGTTTGTATTTTTGACATATCTCCCTGTGTTTTTACTCAAATTTCGATCGGGAGAGCTCGTTGGATGCGAAATTAAATTCCGCATCCAACGAGTACCCACTCGGCATACTTTTGACGGACACCGCTACCCCAAAAACAAGAAATACCTGAAAAAATGGAATGATGACATCATCATTTCGTTTTTTCAGGTATTTCTTGTTTTTGAGGTGGCGGGGTCCGTCAAATGTATGCCGAGTGGGTACGCGTTGGATGTGGAATTTAATTCCGCATCCAACGAGCTCTCCCGATCGAAATTTGAATAAAAACATAGGGAGATATGTCAAAAATACAAACAAAAAAGTAGTTTTTTTATTTTCCTCCTCCAAAATTAATAAATATTATTTTATTATTTTAACTATTATTTTATTAGTTCATTTTAGGAGGCCCATTTTGAGTTGAAATTTCCTCTAATGGATTTCTGGTGTCATATTTTCTGTTGTGGTACCCCCAAGCCATAATAAGTTTCTCTCCGTAATAGAATTGGAAACTTCACTAGGGAGGTTTCTAGTTGTTTTTCTTCGGGGATTGGGTATACAATGTGCTTGAATTGCTCTTTATTTATTTGTTTCTATGTCGAGTCTGGAGGTATGTTTTCCTAGTAGTGTCTTGTAGGATTAATTTGGTATTGGCTTATCATTTTTCCCTCATTTTCTTCTTGTACGTGAGTATTGGCATTACAGTTGCATATACACGCGGTTTTCTCTAGAATCCCTGTGTATGTACACAATTTTATTGCATACATTCGTGGATGCTTTGGTTTTGAGATTTATTTGGGATATTGAGTGTTGTTGGGTGAGTTTTGATGATTGTTGAGTCTTCTTGGGTAGTGTTGGTTTCTATATACAGCCTCTGTTTCTGACCAGAGACCCTTTTTTGATTTGTTTTTAATTAGGTTTTGTTCTTGTCATTCATTTTTTCCTTTTTGTTTTGGGATTAGTGCATTAGGTATATTTTATCTTGGTACCTTTATTGGCTTATGTTTGTGAGTGGTTGTAGGTTCTGAGAGTTTTAGAGTCAGTTATTGCTTTTTATATCTCATTTATTTATAAAAATACAAAAATATTTTCCTTTTGCATACTTATGCATCCTTGCATTTTTTCACTTGCATGGTACTTGCATTAGGTTTTGCTTACTGTGTTATAGTAAGGCATTCATTTAGGAATGATTTCATTCTCACTTGATCGAAACAAATTGCATCTCATATAGTGGCATACCCTATTTTTCATTCTACTGGCATTGTGTTTCCACTGCAACTATTACCCCAAAAACAATTTGCATTTTTTTAGGGGCCCCCTTTTAAATTTTTGGCTTTTGGTTATTTAGAGCTTTGTTTTGCACTTTGAAATCCATCATTCATATCTTGGTTTCACCCTGAATAAGCTCAAATAAGTTTGTTTTTGCACTAAGTGAGAAAGTCTTTTTGACCCAATACAACGGGTGGATTTTTATGTTTGATTTGAAGTAGCGGATAAATTTTTAAGTTGAAGTTGCAATGGAGGGTGGCTTTTATAGTTTGATATGCAACAATTTAAGGATGGATTTCGATTTTTGAAGAAGCACTTTTCATCTTCTTTTTATTCGATTCATCGGAAGCTTTTGAGGTTTTTGTTGACACAACAGATGGTTTTACGCTTTTATTGTTGGAGCTTTTTTTATTTATTTTGATCCGCTGCATCGGATTTTGTTTCGATATCTTGCCACAACAATGGAAAAGTTTTACTCTCCACATATGACTTTCATCGCCATTTTATTTCATTGTTTTCGACCCGCTACATCAGAAAAGTATTCATCTTTTTGCTTCCGCAGTGGATACGTTTTGATTTTTCATCTAGTGGTTTTTATTGAAGCTGCGATGTAAATTGCAGATTTTCTTTTTTTTAATTCCAGCCACAACTAGCATTAGAATATTTATTTTATAGCCGGTATCCTTTGTCGGGTAGTTTACCTAGAAACAGGCCGATAGAAGTGACAAAGTTACGATCTTCGAGCCACCACTGTTGAGGTTTTTCAACCTCGTGTGTTGATTTGGGTCCTCTGATGCGATTTGTTTTTGGTGCCAAAATGGAGTTTACTTAATATGCGTGTGGTGTAAAGTTTCACCAACTGCATTAAGTGTCCTTCCCGTTGTTTTAATATATATATATATATATATAACTAATAGGGGTCATTTCCATAATTATCTTTTGACTATGGTCATTAAGAGTTCGTGAAACTTCTAGATTTTACCCGTTCTCGACATCGTTTACCTGCATTGGAAATCCGTTATGACATGAAGGTTTCCATATAGGGCTCACGTGGTTTTTTTGCCACCATATCTTTAGCAATATTTGAGCTCAGCCTGCCAGGTAGGATCTCATCCACTTGCCTCTTTTTTATTGGTAGAATAGTTAGGTTTCAACCTATCATTGGTTTGATAGGTCATGCATTTAGTTTTTGGGCTAGGGTTGCCGCGTTTATCATTGGGTTTAAAAGATAATTCTCCCCAACCTTTTGTTTGTTCAACAAGCTTTCCTTTTGATGCATCCCTTTTCCTCTTGACCTAGCTGACTCAGGCCTTGTTTTTTTACCTGCTCCCAAGCTGTTCACTGCCATTTCCTTTTAAGCCATGGTTCCCCCACAAAAATGGATGTGTAATGATGAATCCAAGATGTTCTAGGTTCTTTGATGACCATTTCATACCTGGTTCATTTTTATATGTGGGTATAGGGGTTTGCGAGTTTTGAGCCACGAGAGCCATGTGGGTTTTCAGTTTTCACATTGTCTCCTTGCCCAAGGAATCACTGCATTTTTTACTTTTATATTGGTGCCCACAAGCCATAAGTCTCGTAAGGGGATCATGATTAGGGTTATGTGTAAGAGATGGTTTTGATAGAACCCTAGAATGTACTTGATAACGATGGGTTAGGCTTTCGGATTTTCATACTAAGCTTTCCTACAAGCTAGGGTTTTACCTGGTTTTAACCTCACTAGGATCTGCCACCCTATTTTTTAGTGTGTTGTAGGTATTATTTTGGTGATGTGTGAAGTTTGCAGTACGAGGTCATTTCTATGGGTAAAAAAGATATGGTAAAATATACTGGTTAAGCTTGTTATGCGAAGAGAAATAATGGTTTCCTTATATGCATTGAAAATTTTACAGTATTGTTTCATTTCTGATATATATGATGAATGTGTTTTCCAACAAGGGATGGTAGGACATTTTATTTTTTGCTATAGGGTCATTTTGTAGTAGATATCATGCCTAAGAAAGGAAAGAAGAAATCCAAGGTTGCAGATGACGAATATGATGTCAAAATCACACCCACATCGAGAGTAGAGATAATATATGAAGATACTAAATATGTCACCAGGGCCGAGCCTAAATTTAAATGGGGTCATATTTATCATATTATCCATGAGAAAAAGGTCCCAGATGCAGGCTTGGAGGATCTAAACCTGATTGACAACATATTGAGATCAGGAATCACAAAAGTGTCCATAAGACCAGAGCTATTTCCTTTCCTAGAGGTCATTAGATGGATTCTGTCTAAGGATGATGCAAGGGGGATGATCATGTACAATTTTGAGGATAAAGGATTTGCCTCTTTCACCCCTCAATTTATAGCTAAAGCTTACAGCTTTCCAACATCAGAAGTCAGCATGACAACTGATTGGATAAATAGTCTGACCATTGATTACATTGGAGTTACGAAGGTGATGATAGTTGAAGGAAAGTCCTTTGGGAAAAAGGCATCTAGGGAATACGACATTACTAATCTGCGCACCCCATATAGACTGGTAGCTCTAACATTGAATAGGATCTTTGTAAGATCTGATGGAAATTTTTACAAGATTGGATGGATATCACTAATATACCATAACCATGATGGGGACGATGTTCAATTGGGTTGATATTGTAGCAAATAGTTTGTCCTCCTACATAACTACTACACAAGAAGGCTTGCATCGGTGAAAGTATAAGTTTTATATAGGATCCTTTCTGATTGACTGTATACTCAGTTTTCATCCATTTGAGAAGCTCATCTCCAAGTGGAAGGAAGGAAAAGCTCCCATCTATTCAGCATACTAGATTTTATGGGTTCACAAATATTACAGTTATTACAAGCTGATTTGTAAGGAGTTCTTAATGCCACTGTATCAGTTAGTTTTTCTTAAGGAATGCAAGTGCCTATCTAAAGGTGCTTTGGAGTCCATAAAATAATTTGGAGACTACTTCTTTTCTGAAGAGGGAACCTACTTAAGGATGTATGGGTGAACCAGAGCCCCTTCACTACTTCCCAAGTATGCAACCGATTACATAGTGCAGAAATAAGTAGCCAGACAACTCTTCTTGGATGCTTTCAGGAGTTATTTGTTTGACCAAAATAAGGTTTTTTTTCCACCGATGCCATTCTATCTCGGTAGCTATAAGTTTTCCAAAGTTAAGATTGCACCAGAGTTCGTGAATTATTTGGAGAAATTTCATTTTGGTGAAAAGATATTTCACTGAAATGATTCTCAAGGAAAAATTGCAGCACACCATGCACTTTTGAAAGTGAACTTCGAATACGTTGAGCATGTGGATAAAGACGAAAAAGTATATCAAAATGTTTGTAGTATGACCGCTCAAAACAAGCGGCTCAGAAGGAAGATCACAGTGTCTGGAGGAAAAGGTAGTAGCAGCAGTAATCCCAAATAGAAAGGATAGGACGAAGAAGAAAAAAAAAGGAAGAAGAAGAAGAGAGGAAGAAAGAAGAAGTTATCAATAAGAAGATTGCAGAGGAAGAAAGATCATTAGATGAGGAAGCATAAATTCAAAATGAGGATATAGAGGAATAGAGGAAGAAGGATCAAGAAGACCTAGATAGGGACAATCAAGAACAAATTCTTGCTCGGGACAATTTAGAGAATCTTCCTTCCACCTCACGATATTTGCTGATAGGAGGTCACCTCACTATTGTTGAGTTGGGGTTGGTACCATTCACTCCATCGAAGCAACATGAAGTTTCAAAATTAGATGATGTATTCTTTGACCCCAAGCACAAATCAATTGTATGGAGGTTTAAGAAGACATTGAAAATGGGTACTCAACCTGAAGTTACCACAGTGACCGAGAAAATGGTTGTAAATGATGTAGAGGAGGATCCAATACATATGGCCTCACTGGGTATTGCAACTGCATAGGTGAATTCCTATAATGTTAGTAAGCTAAAAGGATTAGTTGATCAATATAAAGATAAAATGACACAAATGAAGGAAACCTTGAGGAAGGAGGAGAGAGTAGGATGAGAAACAAAGAGGAAGTATGATGCCACTCTTTCATACTTAGAGAAGATTCAACAAGATTACTAGATTTTGGAGGCAGAAAAGAATGCTTTAAAACTGTCTAACACTATTCTTTATGGAGAAAAGAAGGATCTAGAAAGTAAAATGGAAGATATATAAATACAAAGGTCCATAGCTGACAAGCAAGTGACAGAGTCTAATGTTTGAATTGCAAAGTGTGAAGCACAAAATAGTTCCTTAGAGGTACTGTTGAAAGGATCGAATGGAAAGAAAAATGGATATACCACCTCTTATAGAGCACACTCTCTTGCTCATGAATATGATATATCAAGTTTAGGTGAAGCTAGAAGAGGAGGTCTATAAGATCAAGCAAGTAGAAGCCAGATTATAGGAGATCTCAGTGATATCCATTGAATTCAAAATGAGGACGGGAAATTGCAGAAACTATACAAGGTCAATTGACCTAGTTGGAAACTAATAAAGAACTTCCAGAAAATGCAGCTATGAAGAGTCCAAAAAGGTCACCAATTGAGTCTGATATCATGAATTTTAGTAGCAAGGCTGCTGAGAGACTAATAGTCGTGGTTGAGAAGATTATGGACAAATGCATGGAATTATACAAAAAAATGATCACAACCCACAATAGATGCCAGTCATCTTCAACAAAGAGGTTGCAAGATTTCCCAACTCAAGAGAATCATTTAAAGTACCTGCAATGATAGGCTACAAGAGGATGAAATTCATATACAACTGATTAATGGTGTGAATGAAAAGGTGGTAAAAGGTTTGGTGTATCAAGCTGCAGTCAGTAATTTCCTGCCGGAGTACCAAATTAGAGTAACTACAACAAGGGTTGCATATATAAAGTCCTAGCTGTCTAAGCACAAGGTCACAGTTATATTTTTGGAAGCAATAGATTTCGAGACCATAGCTGCAGATGTTGTTGCGTGGAAGCTGTTCATGAATGAATTGACTGGGACCACTTGATTTGTTTTGTCTTATTCACATATGGATATTTTATTGTAATATTTTGTATTTGTTCTATTTTCTTAGTGAGCACACTAGAGGACAAAATTTTTGTAATCGAGGAGTTGGGGAAGCCCAAAGGGCATAGATAACCAAAATTCATTTTGTAAATGTATAAGTATAGGTAGAATAGAATATAGGAGGGAACTTTTCTAGATCCCATATGCTAAAATTTTTTGTAAGGAGAACTATTTATTTTTATAATAAAGAGGACTGAAATTTTGTTGGAGAGAGGACTGCATGAGTTTTAGAGCATGTTGTGTAGATTGCTGAATGAGGAATTATTTTTGTTTTAGCATACTTTACAATTTTTGAGATCGTTCTAAACCCGCTGAACTATTTATGTGTTATGAATGATTTTATGTTATGTTATGAATCTTATGCAATTAATGAATGATGAATGTCTTAACTCAACAAATATACCTTTGTGTTATTTTTCTACTGTATCTATGTATTCAGAATTTAATGGCTATCTGTAAAATCCTATGTGCAAATAATACAGTACATCATTCATCCTAAATATAATTCTTCTCCCTGGGGATAGTTTAGTTTAGTTTAGATTATATTAGTTTTTCTTTGATTTGGGTGATTGAGGGACAATTGATTCATGTAAGGTGAGAGATATGACCCTGCGCATCTCACTACGCGGCTAACTGCTTGTGTGGTTCTTGTTATGGAAATCACCTACATTTAGTTTAGGCACTTGCATATCATTCATAAAACTTAAAAAATTACATAAACGGTGGAGTGGGATGCAACTGGTAAAATAGACTTAAAATTTCCTTTAATTCTACGGTAGTCGAGCCACTAACTAGACAGATTCCCCATACCAAATGATAAACGATCTAATTGGGAATGGTTATTGGGGAGAATCCATACTATTGGTACCTAGGATTTTTCTAGGCATCAATAGTTTTGGCTCTAGAAGGAGGGCCACTAGTGCATGGCTGGCAGAGGAAACCCGTTTGCTCGAAACTATTCCACCAGTGATAACTCTGAAACTAGTTTTTTTGAAGAACGAGTATACCCGAAAACTGCAAAACACCTTTACTAGGTTCCTTTTGATGTAGTTGATCATTTTAGGAGATACACAAGGTCATATGCAGAGAATTTTGGGGGATTGCAGACAATCCATGAATTACTGAGAGGGGGAGATCCTAAAAGAACACCCCCTTACACGAAAGACTCAGTTTTGGTAGGAAATTTGGAAGAATTGGTGAACTTGTCATTACAATAAATTGTTCAACCACTTAATCAGTTAGGACCAAAGCACCCATATTTTTCACCTTTTCAGTCACCTTTTCACTCCACCTCAATTCCCTCCATGAAGCATGGATGGAAATGTTAATGCAAATAATCCTCCACCATTACCATCTTGGAGAGCTAGAACACCACTCAACCTGGCCCCTCCATTGCATGCCTTGCCTTAGAATGCTGATAAGCCATTGCCTAAGTTTGATCTGAAAGAAGGAATTTATGTTGATGATCAATTACAGATATTTTTCTTGGCTCTAGAGATTTTAGTAGTGGAACATGATGATGTAGTATGCAAATTGTTTTCACATACTTTCAAAGATAAAGAAGCATCATGGCATTTTGGATTACAGACAAATTCAATCACGAAAGGGGATACTTTTGAAATATTGTTTGAAAGCAAGTTTGGTAGCGAAAGGACCACTACCACTCTGATGAAAGAATTACTTGCTCCAAGAATGGAGAAGAAAGAGAAAGTGCAGGATTTTAGTTAAAGACTTGTTGCACATCTAAATAATTTCAATGTTGCCATAAAACCTTCTGAAGAAAATTTAATGGAATATTACAATTCAGCACTTTCTCCTAACATAGCAATGTTTATTAAAAGGTCGGTAAAGCCTTCTCTAGTATAAAATTATGAAGAATCCATAAAAGAAGAGGCTAAGCTTGAAAGTATAAACAAGCACTCTGTAGACCAGATACAAGGACTTTCAGCAGTAAGAAACCTTTGTTGTTGACTAGGCCCAAAGATGAAAATTCCCATGAATTAGAAAATGTGGTCAAAATGGTACAAAAGTTATCCAACATAATTGTCGACTTAGAAAAATATAAAGAAGCTAATTCAGTTAGAAAACAATACAAACCATTCTTCAAGAAAAGAGATGAAAGTGGTCCATCCCAACCACCTACACACAATCATTCTATTTTGAATTTTATGGAAGTTGGAATGGATAATTTTTGCATTTTTCACCAAGAACCCCATTCCAAAAAGAACTGTCCACAATGGATAAATTCTACGAATTTGGTTATGAACCAAATTCAAGATGCTCAAATAAATGAACCTGAAGTAAAAGAAGAAAGGGAAAATCGGCCAAAGGAACCACCAAAAACAACAATGGTATTGTGGGATTGTGCACCTATGTTGGGGTTAGAATATGAAGAAACTACTGAGGAAATACAACCTTTAGCGGTGAATGTCACAACAAGAAACAAGGTGCCAATAATGGATGAAATTATATTGCTTCCCAAGATCAGGAAGATTCAGGACAGTATGAAGAAAATCAGAACTAATACTCAAACCAAACATGTACCTAATTTATTCATAACAAAGAAAAATTCTCCCCCAATCAGTAAACCTATGAAGGTTGTAGAAAGTAAGGTGGACAATATCAAGAAAAGTTCAGCAGAGGGTGACATGGGATATGACATAATAGAGGATATCAAGAAAACCAAGGCAACTATTTCTTTGTTGGAAATGTGTAACTTACCTTAACAAAGGAAAAAGCTCTTGGAATCCTTTGATCCACAAGCCAGTAAATCCCAATATGATATTCAATCAGAAGAAGAGATCAGTGAAGCAAGCATTGGGGGAAAATCTAAATCCCAAACTTTACCATTTCTACTTACTTTTGAGATATTTAATCATAATGTACACAAATGTTTAGTAGATTCTAGAGAATATTCAAATGTTATGCCTCTTTCAGTCTGTAAAAAGATAAATGGTTAACCCATGCCCTCTTCAGGTAAAATCATCCAGTTGGATAGAACAACAGTCAAGGTGGTGGGAGAGATGAAGGATGTGTTGATATGATTATCTGTAGACGAAAGAGTTTTCCAATTTATAGACATCGTGCTAGTGGACATACTAAAGGCATATGGGTTAATCTTGAGAAGGGACTGGTCTGCGAAACTAGAAGGATACTTTGCAACTGACTAGTCTCACATGTGGCTTCCCTATCAGAATTGTCAAAATCAAATCAAATTTGTGAGAGAGCCACATATGAAACACAATGTGATGCAACTAGAGGGAAAAAATGAGCCTGTAAACTTTTCACACTCAGTTTTGGGTAATTATTTTACTGAACTTGAACCAAGAAACTACCAAGAAGAGGAAGCTAGTGATGAATAAGATACATAGTCAGAGCTCCTTCAATTTTCACGGATTGATAAGATTGACTGTAACATACTTAATTTTGTTTCTAATTTAGAAAGTAGTGCTAGTTCTATAGAATTAGAAGATAAATTTTTGTTGTTATACTTTGATGGTTATAAAACTCAAGAAGGATCAAGAGCCAGCTGTATCCCAATTGATCCAGAAAATAATAAAATTTTTCTTTCTTGTAGATTAGAATTTGAATGTACTAATAATACAGCCGAATGTGAAGCTTAATTCAAAGTAAGAAATCTAAAGGTTTCTGGTGATTCTAAAATAATTGTTAAACAGGTTCGAAATACAATTCATTGTTTGTCACCATATTTAAAGGGCTATCAAAATGAATTTTGGGTTCTTATAACGAATTTTGATGCATTTAATATCATTTCGATTTCTAGATTGAAAGATGTGGCAACTGAATTGTTAGCTACTTCTACTGCAAGATTAGTTCCTACTAATAATAGATGCTGAATTGAATTCATTTTTAGGCCCACTGTACTAGATGACATCACCAATATGAGAGTATTCGACGACGATCTGCAGATCTTGGAGTTTCTAGCCAATGATGAGAATTTCAAATAATTTGTAATAGGCGATGAAGAACATCAAGAAAATATCCAAAATGGAACATCATACCTAAAGGAGTCAGAACATTGGAGGGGATGTTTGATCCGAATAACAAATTTAGGAGGCCAACTAATGTCAAAATACATAGTTCTTCTATGTAGTATGTGCTAGTGAATCTTGGGACAGAAGCTGAACCCAAGTATGTGAACTTTGGAAATGCTCTTCACCAGGTGAGAGAAGAAAATTCAATAGGTTAATTCCAATAGTAGAAAGATATATTTGCTTGGACTTATGAAAATCTGAAGACTTATGACAGCCGCATCATCCAACATGTTAGTCCAATTAGAGCGGGAGTAAAACCATTTCAATAGCCATTAAGGAAGATGCATCTCAAGTTAGAGCCCCTCATTCAAAATGAAGTGAAGAAGCTGCTTGATGTGAAGATTATTTTCAGAGTTAGACACTCATAATGGGTTGCGAATTTGGTACCCATAAGGAAAAAGTCTGGTGAGATAAGAGTTTGTGTAGGATTTAGAAATTTGAATCGTGCCTTAGACAAGGGTAACTATCTAGTCCCGCCAATGGAGCACATATTGCATATGGTTTTACGATTTGAATTGTTGTCTTTATTAGATGGTTTTACAAGATAGGATGAATACCACCTTTAGGACAAAGTGGGGGACTTTTTCTTACAAGAGAATACCTTTTGGTCTCATTAATGCTGGAGCAACTTTCCAAAGGGAAATGGACATAGATTTCTGTGGTTTGATTGGCCACAGCATGGTAGTCTATTTGGATGACGTAACCGTTTTCTCCATAAAGAGAGAGGAACATGTGTTTCATCTAAAACAAATTTTTGACCACTGTCGGAAATATAGTATTTCCTGTTGATGTATATGTAACTTCGGAATGTATTCTTCTATGTATCTTATGTATTGTAACCCGATGTTTATTCTGGGATGTTTCTATTATGTATTTGAGTCATGTTGTATTACCCCGATGTTCCGATCAGGAGGATTAATAATGTAAACAAGTCATATCAAGTCATTAGGTAAGTCCCCACAGTTTTGGGGCACTTGATTTATTATACACTAATTAAGGTGTAGGCTCAAGTAGTAATTATTAGGGTTGAGCCTACGTGTGAGATGAAAACTTAAGTGAATGGACTAATATAAATAGAGAGTGTGTGTCTCTCTATTTATCACTTGTGAATTACATCACTTGCTCTCTCAAGTGTGGCGCACCTTTGGAGAAGGAAATACTTTGGCTTGACAGAAGACAGAAGGCTACTGCTGTTTTGGGAGATCTCTTACTGTTTTGGTGTTGATTCTATCTTAGAGGAAGTTGTGGGGTTTTCTCCTTTATGGTTTCCCCGAGGAAAACACTTTGTGTCTCTTGTCTCTTGTGATGTGCTCATGTTTTATTGCTGTACTTGTTATTCTCTCAGTGAAAAGATCCTAAGATCATAATGCTAGATTAATTGTTGAAAAACTAACATGGTATCAGAGCTAACCCGAGAAGAAGACATTATGCAGCTACAAGAACTAGGGCTTCCTATTTTTTGGATCTTCCTCCACAGATTTTCAGCAAAAGTATGCTAGGATGACTCTCCATTGAAGGGTGCATCTTTCTGTCGATGCGGAATTCAATTTCAAGCATTTTCAGTTTCGATGTGGAAATTAGGGCTTTCTACAGAAGAGAATTTTTTGAGTGAGACCAGCATAGGATTTTTCTCCTCATCAAAACCGAAGTTTAGATACCTGGATCAATAAATTTGGTTGGGTGAAACTCCAGGGAAGTCAAACCCTAGTTTGACCCTGAGCTAGGAGAAACCCTAAATACTAAAACTGCTAAGTTTTGGTACAGACACTATATTCCGCGATTGGTGAAGTCTCAGAAGATGAAAATTGTAAGGGCCGAATATCAAATCCTGATAAACACTGTGTCCAAAAATAAGCCTTATATTCGCTATATTCCAGGAGATATGATCTCTCCAAGTTAGGGTTCCAGCCTCTTCCAGAAATCATCCATAAACAGGACACCTGGGTATATCTACAATATCTTGGGCTACAGAAGTCCAAATGGAATTATTGAATATGTTACAGAAAGGGAATGGACTTTACTTTCTGTGGTCCAAATATCAAACTCAGAAGATTAACCAATGACACATGGCATGCCGTACAACTTCGTTGTTCTGAATAGTCCTGTAACTAGTCACCTTGGGAAAAGGATCATAAATCCAAAATGGGAAACCAATTCTGATGAAACCTATGGTGTTGGATCAGGGACATGTGAGGTTACCTCAATGAGAAATTTCAGACATAGAGGATCCGTAATTTCAGATATATCACAGAAACAGTAACAGGCATTTCTGTAGAAGAAATCAGAAAATTAGGACTTCCTGTTCCGGGAGCTTCCCTCCACTGTTTTCAGAAAAGGAGTACATTGGATAGCTCCATTTGAAGAGATATATCTATTCATCCAATCAGATCTGAAAGATTCCAAGTTTTGAAAATTAGGGTTTCTACGACAAACCCTAGATCAGTGAACTCCGGGACAAGGATGGACACCTCAAATTGGTAAGATCTAATCCTTTGCTATTTCCATGTGAGGTTCTCATTTCAATATGATATATCACATCAGCTTGGTGAAAAGCTTGTGGAAGTTGACAACTTCCAAGCCTAGAAGTATATGATCTCTTTGAAGAAAATGGATTGGACACCCAAATGAGTATGGAGGTTCCAGTTTCAGAGGGAGACAAGGTTAGAAGCCTTTCAGAAGAAGAACTTGGTCAAGGCCAAAGAAGACATCATGCTCATGCTACAGAGGATGATGAACCATCCAGAAAGAGATCCAGATATGAAAGTGAAGATACTTCAAGCGAGGGTGAATATGTTCTAATATTAGCTCTCACATGTAACATTACTCATGGTAGTGATGATTGTCTTATAGATAGTGGGGCTTCCAAACATATGATGGGATTCAAGGAATCCTTTGCAAGACTATCAGAACATGAATCACCTCACAAGGTGAAACTAGGAGTTGACTAAAAATATCCAATAAAAGGTAGTGGGGAATCTTCATTCAAGCTAGACTCTGGTAAGTCTCTAATAATGAAAGAAGTATTGTTTGTGCCAGGATTGAAGAAGAACCTTCTCTCCATTTCAGCATTGATGCAAAAGGAATGTGGGATGCATTCATAGATGGTCAAGTCATCATATGGCCAAAAGGAAAGACTATCGATGATGTGGTAGTGATTGAAGAACAAGAAGGAGGCTTGTAAAAATTGAAGGGATATCCAGAACAAGCCTTGATCCATGACATAGTAGATCCAAATGAGCTTTGGCATAGAAGGCTTGCACATGTGCACTACAGAGCACTACCTATTGCAAGCAAAGCTATTCCAGAATTTCGAGCTATTTGAAGGGAAGAACAAAAATCAGAATATGACCTAAAGAAGAAGTGAAGAATGCAAAAGTGGTGATGGCCACCTTGAATGGCCTCCCAGGATCGTGGAATTCATTCATTCAAGGAATGTGTTCCAGAAGGAAGTGATTACTTTCAGCAAACTCTGGGAAGAAGAAGAAGCTCGAATCATAAGAAGAGAAGAGAAGATGGGAGCAATTGAAGATCAAGCTCTCAGCATCCAAAGAAGATCCCTCAAGCAATGAGGAATATGAAGAAATCAAATCTTGAAGAACCTCCTATCCAACTCAGCATTTGGATAAGAAATGATGAGATTATGAATGAAGAAGACGATAAAGCTGAAGGCTCAAGAAGGAGTCTACCCTCGAAACAAATAAAGATAAGTATTCAATTGTCATTTCATGATATTATTTTGTCATGCATTTGTTTATATTCAGTTATTGTATTATACATGATAGGATGTTTGCATTAATGACAGTATACTACTAATGTGCATGTGATGGGT
The DNA here is from genome assembly GCA_001517045.1 of Pseudotsuga menziesii. Taxonomy (NCBI): domain Eukaryota; kingdom Viridiplantae; phylum Streptophyta; class Pinopsida; order Pinales; family Pinaceae; genus Pseudotsuga; species Pseudotsuga menziesii. The sequence continues at coordinate 173,144 of LPNX010923832.1, read as the reverse complement.
AAGTAGCTCATGGGGCTATACAAATTCTCATTTGCTACGTATCTATAATGAAACCTCTTTGCTGACATATTGGATTAGTGCACAATCTCAATGTTGTCCTGGTAGAGATGGAAGGCATCTAGAATGTTTCAATGAGATATGGATGAATTTTGTATTGGCTAAAGTAGTTGCATGATCATATATTTATGCATAAGTGTTTGCTAGTATAAATATTCCATATGAAATGTTTCTAACCATACAATTGCATTTGACTTGTAGGAAATATCGCATACATAATTGCCTACAAGCAAATAAGAATGAAGACTTGTTCTGAATAACAAGTGACGACAGTTCAAAGACAAAGAATAATATGACGAGTGCAGTGACATCATTGATGCAGAACCTTCCATCCACCAAGAAGAAAGGGAAGATTAGTTCAAGAAGAATGATTTCTAGGCGTAGTATCGAGACCTGAAGAGAAGTTCATAGTTCCATCATGAAGTAGATGGAAACATCGTGGGATACAAAGCAAGATTCGTAGCATGAGGCTTATCATGAAGAGAAGGAATAGTCTACAAAGAAACATTTACAGCTAATAGAAGTGAAGTCACATGACATGCATAATCATGTGTGCAAATGAAAGAAGGCCTTCTACGAGTTCAGAAGACACCCATGGGATAACACATACATGATGAGCTTGATGAATATCTTAACCTTTGCTACAAGGTTGATAGAGGATGACGAGCTCACAGATGGGTGCAAGATGAACTTTTGAAGAAGTTCAAGATAGAGGATCTTAGTATCCAGTGATCCTAGATGGATACTACTTGTCACTCAAGTACAGAATGTTTTAGTGCATAGAGTACGGAAGACAGAGGGAGTATGATGCTCCACTTCAGAGGGAGTGATTGCAGAAGATCCTGAGGTTCGACATGGTATGACAGGATGGGAAAATTACTGATGATTCTAGGCTTTACTGAGAGTAAAGTGGATTCCAACCTTTGATCCAAGGTTGAAGGTGGAAGACCAGTGATGCTCCTGTTATGTGTCGATGCACTATTGTTCTAGGTATGGAGGTGTGGCAGAGTACAGATGGGACCTTCCTTGGACAAGGGAAGTATGCAGTAGAGATCTTGAAGAGATTCGGGATGATGGACTACAAGGCTATGGCCACACCTATGGCATCGAACCTGAAGCTATTGAGTGATGATTCATCAGAGTCGGTTGATGCTATGATGTATCGCCAAATGATTGGGTCATTGATGTACCCGATGAACACGAGACTAGATATTTGCTTTGCTGTGAACACCTTGAGCCAGTAATTGACAGATCCGAGAAGTGTTCACTTGATTGCTGCAAAGCATATTCTGAGGTACCTGAAGGGTACAATTGATTATGGGCTCAAGTACGATGTGAATCAAAAGATTAACCTGGAGGTTTATGTTTATTCAGATTGGGAAGGCAGTGCCATCGACAGGAAGAGTACTTCAGCGTGTTGCTTCAGTATGGGATCAGGTGAGATCTCTTGGTTTAGCAGGAAGCAATCCTATGTGGCACTGAGTACAGCTGAAGCAGAGTATGTCGCAGCTTGTTCAACTTGTTGTGAGGCAGTATGGCTGCGGAAGCTACTGTCTGATATATTTGATCTCCAGTTAGATGCTACCTGTATACATTGTGACAACTAGAGTTGCGTGAAGTTGTCAGAGAATCCAGTGTTCCATGACAGGTCGAAGCATATAGAGATCAAATATCACTATATCAAGGATATGGTGCAGAGAGGAGCAGTGAAGCTCATGTATGTTGCGACGGAGGAATAGATAGATGATGTATTGATGAAGCCATTGGCTAGGCTGAAGTTCGAGTACTTCAGAGAGAGACTTGATGTTCTCCAGATCGAGGCTTCCTCCCAGAGATAGTGATGAGACCCATAGCCATTCTAACATGGTGAGAGGATTGGTTCCTTCCATGGTCAGATGTAAGGGCTGAGCCATTCTTTCATGGTGAGAGGGTTGCTCCCTTCCATGTCAGATATAAGTGCTGGCCATTCTGTCGAGTAGGACAGATGTAAGGTAAACTTCCATTCTAGGAATGGAGGCACCTGGTCAGTTACCAGGAACACTCAGTGTAAAAGCTGAGTAGCCATTCTGATGTGACAGAGGGATGCCTTCCTTCCATGGTTAGATATAAGGGCTAAGCCATTCCATCATGGTGAGAGGATTGGTTCCTTCCATGACTGATATGAGTGCTGAGATCTATAGCCATTCTGACGAGCAGGTCAGATATAAGGGCTGAACCATTATGTTCATGGCTAAAGGATTAAGTTCCTTCCATGTCAGATGTGAGTGTTGGCCATTTCGACGAGCAGGTCGGATATAAGTGCAGTGCCATTCCGACATGGTGAGAGGATTGGTTCCTTCCATGGTCGGATGTAAGGGCAGTGACATGGTGAGAGGATTGGTTCCTTCCATGGGCAGGATGCCACATCTGGTATGAAAAAGGACCAGCTCTATGATGCCTCATCTAGTATGAAAAAGGACTAGCTCTGGGAAGACTCATCTAGTTTGAAAAAGGACTAGCTCTAAAGTGGATGCCACATCTGGTATGAAAAAGGACCAGCTCTGTGATGCCTCATCTAGTATGAAAAAGGACTAGCTCTGGGAAGAATCATCTAGTTTGGAAAAGGACTAGCTCTGAAGTGGATGCCACATCTGGTATGAAAAAGGACCAGCTCTGTGATGCCTCATCTAGTATGAAAAAGGACCAGCTCTGTGATGCCTCATCTAGTATGAAAAAGGACTAGCTCTGGGAAGACTCATCTAGTTTGAAAAAGGACTAGCTTTGAAGTGAATGCCACATCTAGTATGAAAAAGGACCAGCTCTATGATGCCTCATCTAGTATGAAAAAGGACTAGCTCTAGGAAGACTCATCTAGTTTGAAAAAGGACTAGCTCTAAAGTGGATGCCACATCTGGTATGAAAAAGGACCAGCTCTGTGATGCCTCATCTAGTATGAAAAAGGACTAGATCTGAGATGGTACATCCAGTATGAAAAAGGACTGGCTCTGTAAAGAATTCCGATGACGAGTAGAATCATGAGATAACACCAGTGTTGATCCAGATCGAGTGATGATCCATATCCAATAATGATGATCCAGCAGTAAAGATCCAGATCTAGTGATGATCCAGATCCAGCCCAGTGATGATGATCCAGATCGAGAGATGATCTAGATCGAGTGATGATCCAGATCGAGAGATGATCCAGATCCAGATGACTTGAAGATGAAGATGACTTGAAGATGACTCAAAGACGAAGATGATCCAGTTGATACAGAGAAGAAGACCAGTGCTGAAAATTGTGTTGAAAGAATACCTTCCTAGTTAAGAGGGAGTGTTGATGTATATGTAACTTTGGAATGTATTCTTCTATGTATCTTATGTATTGTAACCCGATGTTTATTCCGGGATGTTTCTATTATGTATTTGAGTCATGTTGTCTTACCTCGATGTTTCGATCGGGAGGATTAATAATGTAAACAAGTCATATCAAGTCATTAGGTAAGTCCCCATAGTTTTGGGGCACTTGAGTTATTATACACTAATTAAGGTGTAGGCTCGAGTAGTAATTATTAGGGGTGATCCTACATGTGAAATGGAAACTTAAGTGAACGGACTAATATAAATAGAGAGTGTGTGTCTCTCTATTTATCACTTGTGAATTACATCACTTGCTCTCTCAAGTGTGGCGCACCTTTGGAGAAGGAAATACTTTGGCTTGACAGAAGACAGAAGGCTACTGTTGTTTTGGGAGATCTCTTACTGTTTTGGTGTTGATTCTATCTCAGAGGAAGTTGTGGGGTTTTCTCCTTTATGGTTTCCCCGAGGAAAATTCTTTGTGTCTCTTGTCTCTTGTGATGTGCTCATGTTTTATTGCTGTACTTGTTATTCTCTTAGTGAAAAGATCCTAAGATCATAATGCTAGCTTAATTGTTGAAAAGCTAACATTTCCTTGAATCCTAAGAAATGTGTTTTCACAGTGTTAGAAGGAAAGCTATTGGGTCACATCATTTCTAAGAGGGTGATCTCCATACACCCACATAGGATAGAAGCTATATCATAGATCCCGTTACCCCACAATAAGAAAGGCATGCAATCTTTTGTGGGGACTATAAATGTTGTGTGAAGGTTTGTTCTTGATTTTTCTCAACTAGTCAAGTATTTGCAACAAATGGTTAAGCAGAGTGTACAGTTTAAGTGGACTGACTTGGAAAAGGGTGCATTTAAAAAAATCAAAGAAGCGATAGCTCATGCACCTTCCCTCAGAATTTCTGATTTTGAGAAAGATTTCAATTAATACACTTTTTCTTCTGATAAGTCGCTCATAGTGGTGCTTACACAAAGAGAAGAAAGGGGAGATGAGTACCCCATATCCTTCATGAGTACTAGTTTGCATGGTGCTGAATTGAATTACCCTACTATTGTTAAACATGAATATGCAGTATTTAAGGCGGTAAAATATTTCATGCCATACATCCTCAAGAATAGAACCAAAGTGATTGTTCCTCACCCTATAGTTCGAACTCTTTTCATGCATAAATAATTACAAGAAAGGAGAGAAAATTGGGTAACAAGTCTACAAGAATATGACTTAGAATTTAAACCAACCACTAACATCAAAGGAAAAGGGCTTTGTAAGTTAATGGTTGAGAGTCAATATAATGAATACAATGATTAGGAAAATGAGGCTGAGTTGCATATGATTGATATGTGTCCTGTATTTACAGCCCTGAAATCTTGGTACAGATATCTAATATACTATCTCCAACAGGAATATTTACCTGAGCACTAGAATTCAAAACAAAGAAGATCACTACGCTTGAAATCAACATCTTATCAGATAATTAATGGAGTTATTTTCAAAAAGAACTATGATGGAGTGTTTCTAATATGCCTGGAACAAGAAGATGCATGCAAGGTTGTTAAAGAGTTACATGATGGTCCCGCTAGAGGTCATTTTCAGGAGATACAACGACACACAAGATTATAAGGGCTGGATATTATTGTCCAACTTTGTTTAAGGATTCTCATGCTTATTCAAGGAAGTGTGACACATTCCAAAGTAGTGGCAGGAGACAAGCAAAGGTAGCTGGTCCATTACAACCAATCATTGTTTCTGAGCCATTCGAGCAATGGGGAAATGATATTATTGGAGAGATCAATCCAAATTATTCATTGCAACACAAGTACATCCTCATGACCACGGAATATTTTACAATATGGGTTGAAGCGATCCTGTTATGAAAAGTAAACAAAGATGCAATCATTGATTTCTTACAAGCAAATATTATGACTAGGTTTGGAGTTCCAATTTCCCTGGTTTTTTATAATGCTTCTTACCTTTCGTCAATTAAACTTACTGAATTTGCTAATGGGAAAGGAATAAAATTACATTACTCTTCTCATTATTATCCACAAGGTAATGGATTAGTTGAATCAACTAATAAAAATCTCATTAGAATTTTAAAGAAAACTGTCATAGAAAATCAGAGAAGTTAGCATGTAGCCCTTCCAAATGTAGTATGGGATGATAGGGTCACACCCAATAATTCCTTAGGTGTGTCACCCTATAATTTATTTTATGGAAAGGAACCTATTTACCCCCTAGCATTTTGTTTCCTTCTTCACAATCACCCCAAGCATATAGAGGATCTAATAGTGAGGTTTTGCAAGCTAGAATTAATACCCTGCTTAAGTTAGAAGAGTCTAGGCTCAAGGATAAAGAGAGATTTAAACACCAGCAGGAGATTGTGAAGAAATGGTTCAACAAACGTAAGTCCAGGAATAAAATATATGAAGTTGGATATTTGGTTCTCAAATGGGATCACCCGCATGATGAAAAGGGAAAGCATACTAAGTTTCAACATCATTGGATTGGCCCATATCATATTGCTGCAAACTTAGGCCCCTCAACATATAAGTTACAGGATTTACAAAGGCGGGAAGAGAATCTTCATGTCAATGGTTTGGTTCTCAAACCTTACTTTACTTAAATCTTTTGAGGTTTTTTTTGTACATAAATAAACCTTTTTGCGTTTGATTCAATTTCTTGTAGTTATGTTTGCTTTTTTTTTTGTTTTTTGTTTTTTTTTTTTTTTCTGTTGATTTTCTTTCTTTGCATCTAATATATTTTAGTTTCTTTTTATTTTATTTCTTTTCTTTTCTTTTCAAATAAACCAGTGCAACTTTTGGTTCTTGGGGGACATTGGAATTTGGACAAACTGCGAATATTTTCAACCAAAGAACTCTTCATCATATTTACCTATATCAAAATGTATCATGACAAGATTCTTTAATCTGATAGACCATTTAAAGGAAGTTCTTTAAAGAACACATTGAAGTCCTATTTTAAAACTTGTAAAATAACTAAGGTAGGAGAATTATAGAATACTATTTTGGGTCTCCATCCAATTCGCATTAATATCTGTCCTAAGATGATTACAGCAAAGGACCCATGGAAAGGACGCAGGATGGACAAGTGTATGGTATTTAAAATGATCCCATGCCAAAAATTAAATCTAAATGGTGTAAAGAGTCGAAATTTCCCAGAAAGAAAGTATGTACCAAAAGGATATACTTAATAAATATCAGTAAGATAATTGGATTGCTCATAGGTTCTTCTCCGTCTATGAGTTGAAAAAAATTATCAATCACACAAAAGGACACCATGGATGGAAGAACCTAAATCAAATTTTATATGAAAAATAAGAAATATGGGAAGACTCGAAAGTACAAAAGTATGAAAGCATCAAATGAATGCAAAAGGCATGGGAATGAGGAACAAATGAATATGCATGTCCACACTCTATTACGATCCTAGGGTGTCTCATCTGAAAGCAACCGAATGCAGAGGTAAATGAACCCCATATTTTAGCATCAGAACAATTATCAGGACTTTGAAAACCTAGTTACCCTACCCTATTGGACTACAGTCAATGTTAAGTTCTAAATGTTACATTCCTAGAAAGGTCATGATATATTAAATATATATTAAAAATAATTGGGATAAGTTGGTTTAGCAGAATTCCATAAAGAAGTTTTGGGTTTCAAAGGTTAGTTTTTCCAAAGATCCGATGTTTGCTAGCTAGTCACCAATTGTTGCTGCTGCAACTATTACCCCAAAAACAATTTCCATTTTTTTAGGCCCCTCCTTTTAAATTTCTAGCTTTTGGTTACTTATACCTTTGTTTTTCACTTCGAAAGAGATCATTCATATCTTGGTTTCACCCTGAATAAGTTCAAAGAAGTTTGTTTTTCACTATGTGAGAAAGTCTTTTTGACCCGATGCAACAAGTGGATTTTTATGTTTGATTCGAAGCAGCAGATAGATTTTCAAGTTGGAGCCACAACGGTGGGCGGTTTTTATTGTTTGATCTACAACAATGGATGGATTCACTTTTTGAACAAGTTCTTTTCTCCTTATTTTTATCCGATTCATCGAAATATTTTGAGGTTTTTTCCAACACAGCGAATGGTTTTATGCTTTTATCATCGAATCTTTTCCTATTTATTTCAATCCGTTGCATTAGGTTTTGTTTCGATATCTTGTCATAATGGTGGAAATTTTTACTTTCCACACCCGACTTTCATCTTCATTTTATTTCATTGTTTTCATCCCACTACGTCGAAAAAGTATTCATCTTTTTTCCAGCACAGTGGATGTGTTTTGATTTTTCATCCTATGGTTTTTTTTCGAAGCTGCGATGTACATTGCAGAAGGTTTTTTGAATTCCAGCCACAACTAGAGGCATAATATTTCTTTTATAGCCTATATCCTATGTTGGCTGGTTTATCTGGAAACGATCTGATAGAAGCGACAAAGTTATGATCTCTGAGTCTTTGTTGTTGGGGTTTTTCAACCTCGCGTGCCAATTTTGGTCCTCCAATGCACTTTGTTTTCAATGCCAAAACAATTTTTACTTCATATGCATGCGGTGTAAAGTTTCACCCACCTTATTAAGTTCCCTTCCCCTTGTTTTCATAAATATATAACTAATAGGGGTCATTTCCATAATTATCTTTTGAATGTGGGTGTTAAGAGTGTTGCTGTATTTGTAACTTCAAAATTTATTCATTGGTATATCTTATATTGTACCCCGATGTTCCTATCGGGAGAATAATTTGTATTTCATTGTACCACGATGTTCCAATTGGGAGAATCATTAATATAATGAAGTCATGTAAAGTCATAGAGGTTAACCCTGTTTTTGTTGATCTAGGGGAAAAGTCCCCATAGTTGAGGGGATTTAGAGTTATTAGAATCTCCTAGTGAAGTCAGCCCTAGTAAGTAATTGTCAAGTCCGAAGCTAGTATAAATAGAGAGGGAGCCTCTCTATTTGCAACATACACTCACTCAACTGTAGCACATGAGTGAGAGAAGAGAATCTCACACAAGTAAAAGAGAGAACAATTGTCGGAGATCATCTTTCTATCTTTGGGTTTTACTTTTTCCATTGGTGCTCATTCTATCTCTAAGGAAGTTGTGGGTTTTCTCCTTTATGGCTTCCATGAGGAAAAATCTTTGTGTCTCTTGTCTCTTGTGATTATTATTGTGCATGTTATTCTCTCAGATAAGATCCTAAGATGATATTGCTTAAATGATAAAAATATAACATGATATCATAACTAACCTAAGAAGAAAACATTGTGCAGCTGCAGAAGCTAGGGTTTATTAATTTTTGGGTCTCTCTCCAAAAATCATCAGCAAAAGGAGGCTAGGATAACTCTCCATTGAAGGGCACATCTTCCTGTCGAAGCAAAATTTGATTTCGGGAATTTTCAGTTTTGACCTATCACTCCTGCGGAAAATTAGGGATTTTCATAGAAGAGGAATTTTTGAGTGAGCAAAACATAAGATTGATCTCCTCCTTGTTAGAATAATCAACCCATAGCTACCTACCTTAGACATTAATGAATCTAGTTTTGTCTTATTTGCCTAGTTTCCTATATTCCACTCTATGCAGGTTGTCTTCCACATGCCATAGAGGTCAAACTTACTAAAAATGAGTCATGGAGCACTTGGTAAACCTCCTAAAAACCATATTTATCATTTCTACTTTATTCCAAAACCTCCAAAGCACATATCTCCTTTTTCTACAAAGTTTCCTGTTTTATTGAGAAATAAGGCAAAAGGGAAAGTAAGACTAGGTGTAGTTGACTTGTTTTTTGCCCTCATCATCCTCCATCCTTTTCTCCTAATAAAAGAATGCATGAGTTGTCTTTACATCCCTTATTATCTTTCCTACTTGAATTTTCCAATTTATGAGCCTCTAAGTGGATTTGGAAATTGCTTTATGCACCTATGGGGGATTTGACTAGATTTAGTAAGCCTACTTTTTGACTATTTCGAATGGCATCCTTATGCATTAAAATTTTTCATGTAATTATATATTTAAGCAACCTATGACTTCATAAGGTTGGATATTGTACACTTATTCAATATAGATTAGTTTTATGCTCCAATTTCAGTCTCCTTTGTTTATAATTTTGCATGTTTGATTAGCAATTTTGTGAGTGCAATTGTTCTATCACTTGGGGTTCAATTTCCACATGGTATAAGAGATTTTGTATATTGATTTCTCTCCTTCCATATTGCTATTACAGGTTCGACATCTTGACTGGGAGCATATTCTGCTGACTGAAGGGCACATTTTTTGTGCTATGGATCAATCTCAGAAGATCATCTTGAATCCATTTAATTTATTTGAATGGAAAGAAGAGATGAAGATATTGTTGAGAGAAAAAGGTCTCTACAGGGTGACTATGGCAACTGAGGTAGAACCCAATGCAGCTATAGAGAAAATTAAATGGTACAATAGGAGGGATGAGGCCTATGGTCTTTTGTGTCTGAGCATTTCAAGAGACCTCCTCTCCCATATTGATGGATTGAAATCACCTAATGAAGTGTGGGGAAATATTGTAGAGATTTTTGGTAAGACAGATGAGATGAGAGGACAACAAATCAAGAATGAATTGATCTCTTTGAGTCCCAGTAGCTTCAAATCCATGCAACTCTACTTTTCCAAGTTTAAAGCCCTTGTTTTGCAGCTAAAACAATGTGGAATTGAAAATAAGGAAGATAAACTAGGTTTGGCCATACTCTCAAAGCTTGGCCCTGACTATTCAGTGTTTGTTTCGACCTTCCATGCCACAAAGTTGACAGATCGAGCCTCAAAGATGCCTAAGCTTGCAGAGTTCATGGAATCCCTCACACAAGAACAAGATAAATTGGTGATGATGGGCACCATCAAACCTTCCAAAGACCAAGCTTTGGTTTCTAGAGATTAGAGGGTGGATTCAAAAGGAAATAAGAAATCCAAGAATCCACCTGAGCAAAAGAGAGACAATAAAAACTCTCAAGAGGAGCCCCTAGGATCCAAGAAGAACTACCAGAAGAAGAAGAAGAATAAAGGAGAAATGAGCAAGTGCGCATACTGCAGTAAGGGATGTCATCCTGATAGATCTTGTATAAAGAATCAAATTGACATGTTGAACCAACTCCTGGAGAAGAATAACATCTCCCTTCCTGATTGCTCAAAGAAGAGGGAAGGGGGATCAAATTCAGAGGATAGAGAGAGAGTACATGCTTTGGTTGCTGGCACATCAAGCTCACCTAGCTTCATCATAGACTCTAGAGCTTATAGACATATGGTTTCCACCAAGGAGGCATTCTCCTCTCTTGACATGTCGAAAGGTCCACCAATAGTGCTGGGAGATGACTCTCTCACTCACAGTTTGGGGAAAGGAAGGATTGATCTTAACCATGGTAAGTTCAATAATGTCTTGTATGTTCCAGGTCTTGCCTCTAACCTCTTGTCAGTGTATTAGATGAATCACAAAAGGTCTCCAAAGAAGGTCATATTCTCCCCTGATGATGTTGATATCATAGAGATCTCGAATGGTAAAGTCATTGCAAAATGTGTTGTAGATCACACTTCGAAGGTATACATGTTTTCTCATTTTCTACCCTACTCAAACCCCTCTGCTCTTTTGATTCATGCTAATGAGGCAAGCAAGATTTGGCATGAAATATTTGGACATATTAACTATAAGTATCTTTCTGATCTGAGTGAAAAATATATGGTCATAGGGTTACCCAAGATTAAGTTTTCCAAGGGAGTTTGTCAAGGTTGTATCCTAGGAAAACACCCAGAGCACAATTTTGAGAGAGTTAGTCATGAGAGAACCTCTGCACCTCTTGAGTTGATCCACAATGATGTTGCTGGTCCATTTCCTCATATGTCAATGATTCAAGCCAAATATGCATTGAAATTCATAGATGACTTTTCTAGGTATTGTTGGGTTTAATTTCTAAATCACAAGTCCGAAGTTTTTCACCTCTTCAAAGTCTTTAAGGCCTTGGTTGAAAACCAGTATGGGAGGAGACTCAAGATCCTCATATATGAAAATGGTGGTGAGTATGTCAATTCTGAGTTCATTAAATATTGTAAAGATGCAGGTATTCAGATGCATCATTCAATCCCTTACACACCACAGCAAAATGGTGTTGCTGAGAGAAAGAACAGATCATTGAAGGAGATGGCAACCTGTATGATGGAGGCTAAGAATTTTCCACCAAAGTTTTGGGCCGAGGGTATAAAATGTGCATCCTATATCCAAAATATGGTTCCTCATAAACAACTTTATGGTATGAAACCTTTCGAATCTTGGAGTGGGCACAAGCCAGATGTGACCCATTTCAGGATTTTTGGCTCAAAGGCTTGGGCTAGAATTCCAATTGAAAAGAGAAAGGTTTCGCAGCCCCAAAGCCAAGAGTGCCTATTTGTTGGCTATTCTAAATATTCAAAGGGGTACAAGCTGATCAACTTGAGCACAAAAAAATCCTTCATTGAAAGGAGTGTTCAGTTCCAACAAGAGCCTTTAGCAACAGTTGAAGTTGGAGAGTCTTCTTCACCACCATAACCATTGAATGTAAGTGGAGAGACAAATGAGTTTGCTGATTCTGATATGTATAATAATGATGATTTAAATTCATATCCTAACAGTCATACAATACCAAAATGGGCAGCAAATACCATTCATGTAGCCGGGGAACTAGTTGGAAATTCTCGTGATCCTAGGAGGACTATATCTTAGTTTGAGAGTGCCATGTGTATGAAAGATCCTTTGTTTGCAAAGAAGTGATATATAATGGTTGAATCAGAACCACAGACATGATCCAACATGGAAAACAACCATGAAAGAAGAATTCATCTCACTCCAGAAGAACATCACTTGGGAACTGGTTGATCTTCCCCCAGGGAGGAAGCTAGTTCAATGTAAGTGGGTTTTCAAAACTAATTTTGCTGCTGATGGTTTACCTTTGAAATATAAGGAAATATTGGTAGCCAAGGGATACTCATAGGTACATGGTATTGACTACAATGAAACCTTTGCACCAGTGGTAAAGATGGACTCCATAAGGTTAGCCTTAGCCATTGTAGCTTCGAAGCAGTGGGAGGTACATCACATGGATGTGAAGTGTGATTTCCTAAATGGAGATCTTACTGAAGATATTTGCATGTATCAATGTCAAGGTTTTTTTTCTAATCCATCTTTTGTGTATAGGCTAAATAAATCATTGTATGGGCTCAAGCAATCCCCCAGGGCTTGGTATGCCAAGATTGATGGATTTCTGCTGTCATTGAGTTTTGTTCGATGCAAGTATAATACTAATGTTTATTTGAAGCTGATTCATGGTTCTTTGATGATTATTGTCTTGTATGTGGATGACCTTCTGATTATAGGAAGTTCAAAGAAAGAGATTTCCCCCTTGAAGGATGAAATGAACCATGCATTTTCTATGACTGATTTGGGGTTATTGAGCCAATTCTTGGGTCTCAAAATTGATCAATCCCAACATGGAATAAAATTACACCAGTCCAAGTATGCTTTAGATTTTCTAAACAAGTTCAAGAAGACTCCCTTCCTTTCAGGAGTTAAGCTTGAAGAAGTAGGTTCTTCTCCTATGGTAAATAATACATTGTATAGGCAGTTGATTGGGTGTTTGCTTTACCTTACACACATTCGAACTGATATTTATTATGCAGTAAGTGTGGCTTCAAGATACATGGATCAAAATCATGAGATCCATTGGAGAGAAGCCAAAAGGATCCTTAACTTTGTTCAAGCAAGAAGAACTCATGGGATATTCTACAAAGCTAAATTTGATCTTGATTTGATTGGGTTTACTAATAGTGATTGGGCAGGTGACAACACGGATAAAAAGTCAACATCAGGATATGTGTTAATGCTTGCAAAATGACCAATCAATTGGTCAAGCAAGAAACATAGTGCCTGTTACGGAGAGAAATTCCTATGGCTTGGGGTACCACAATAGACAACTTGACTTCAGAAATCAATCCTTTCCAATATGCAATAGAAATTAAATGTCTAACACTAAAGGATCAGACCTCGTACCTTATTCTAGATGGTTGAAGTAGATCCCCGTTGATCTTTCCAACTTCATCTTGAATTGATAGATTACTTCCTCAACAACAAGTAAACAATACAAGCATTCTATATATCATGGTGTTAGATCTATTCTAGCATATATAATTAATAATGTATAAGAATTTGACATAATCCAATGCATAAAATATTCATTCAAGCACACATTATTGGATAGGAAAATATATTTCTATTAATATAAATTAGATATTACAAGATACAACCTCTGTCGGCATGTCTGTGAACGAGAGAAACTGAATCCTCCACTTGGGCCTCCACCACCTCAATCCTCCATCTCTTGATAGCAAGCTCACAAGCAAAAGGCAAGCTTGGGAAGAACACCAAAGTTCTCCAAGGGACAAAGGGATACATACTCAAGCATAAGTTCCAGCAACAATGGACTATAGTTTCTTTGCTCTCAATTCTCTCTTATGCCTTCAATGTACCAAGGGGTTCCTTATATAGCTTTTCAAAGGGGTAATGAAAGGTCGAATCCGAGTGATATCAAGGAATAGGGAAGGCCAAGAGTCAAGTGAGTCAGATCCATGTCAAGGAAAACTCCAAAAGGATTTGGATTTTGTACACATACCGATGTACGCGGTTTTAGTGGTCAAACCCGCATATATACGTGCTTATAAGTTTAAAAGTTGGGTGTATCATTTTTCACATGTTTTTAGGGATGGTCAAGGAAACATCAACGGACAAAAAATGGTCCATGGGGTCTAAGGAGTCTGCAACAGGACAGGGGAAGGACATACAAAGTGTGATTCACTTGGAGTGGTGAAACCAGCTATAACAGATGCCCCCTAATGTGTGAGGTCAGAGGGGTTATACGATGGTAGAAATACATTATAAGTCCATCCCAGAAGTGGAGTGATGAAGGATCCCAAATGGAAGACCAGCCACCCAATCAGCATAGTACAATAATACAACTTTACACATAACTACAATTACATATAGCAGTCCTGGATACATAAGAGTACAATAGCCATGAATAGGCATGATATCACATAAGTGGTCATCGCCACATACAATATACATAGATTAGAATCTCCATGATGAATATAGATGAAGGACCATGATCTCCATAATGGCTGAAGATATATAATAGATCAAGATCTCCATAGTGGCTGGAAATATCTGACATATATTGGAATCAAGTGGCGAGAGATGAAATCTCATGAACACTGGCATGATCAAGAAGGTAGCATGTAAGAGATGCCACCAATCTGGAAGGTCTTCTATACACATCGCTACGAGTACATGTCCTACTATGCGAATAGAGGTGTCGAGGTTGAACATAGTAGTCCATCGTCTGATTACTGGTCATTGATGTATATCGTTAACAGACGCGAGATCACCCACTGATAATGAAAATGGGAATCAAGGTACTAGAGTGCAAACTAACAAGTGTGAATAAATGTGCTGAAGTTGAACACTTGAGAGGATCCATTGATTAGGGGACATTGATGTATTCCCAAAAACTGTCGATGGTGATAGAACCTGCCATTGATGACTGCAAGTCTCAAGGCACTCAAAATGACTCTAGATTCCAATCCCAGAATAAATGATCTGAATTCGATGGGATGAAATCTGCTAGAAGGAGGGAATTAAGGCATCCCCCATCATCCAACACGAGGTACTCAGCAAAGCTGTATAATATGGAAGGACTCGATCATAAGGTGCATGAACCAGTAACTATACTAGGAATGGCCGACATGCAACGTCAAGATAACTGAGGAATGGCTGAATCGGGCTTCAACTTCCTTCGAACAAGAGCATAACGGCGTATGGTGACTGAATAAAGGCAGCACAGACTCGATATACAAACTAGGACATATCTGCGACACAGGAGGCATTGACAGAGGCTCCATAGGGACTGGAAGCTTAACCAGTCGGTGGAGATAAACTCATATAAACGAGTACAGCTCCTAAATTTAAATTATAACCCAACCAATGGATGTGATATACAGTGCTTTGTTTGAAGGCAACACGACTCGACAGCTTCCACAGATAACATATTTCCCTGGACGGATTTTTGGTTTTTTTATTTTTTTCGACTTTTCCAGTTATTTAAAAAGCTTGAAAAAAGAATAAAATAGCTTTATAGTTACGTACTAGGAGGAGATGAGTGTCATAAGAGCAAAAAAACTAGTTCCAAGCAATGGAACATACCTATGCTCAATGCAAGGATACATGTGTAGGATATCGACACTCGAGGGAAAATCCCCTCACGGTAAAAAGGGAAACAAGATGCAAAGGATATAAAAAATGGCTCTGCATGGCTAGACATGAGACAAGATCGGGCTATATGGCTGAAACTCAATGTCAGGGAAGCTGGAATAAAGCTCAATAAGGTAGGAAAAGCTCATGATAATGCATTCACAACTTGACATGAGGGAGTCCTGAGGGAAATAGGCCAGCAAAAGATTAAGAGGAGTATGAGGCTCTTGCGAAATGTCATGGAAATACTATACAATGGACTCCCGGACCTAAGAGATAACTCATAGCATGGGTACCAAATGCAAAAGGGAGCTAACTAGGACACCCATGTATAGGAAAGCTCTACCATTCACACAATATCACTTCTAACAACAGCATGAAGGTTTTGTGATACCATGGAATGGGTTTGTACCTAAGTTTAAAATGAAATAGTCATAAGGTCATGCAAAATGCAAGTGGATGTGAAATCCTAACCTGTATGCCAGTTTAGACATGATACCTATGATAGGAATGAATGGTTCAAAAACCTCAAAGAGAGTGTAGAAAAACTGGACCCTACATGACAACCATATTAGTCAAAAACAACCCAAAATAGTCAATAAAGAATCCAAACTATAGGATATATGGAGGAATGATCATGAAAACTGCTCCCAAAGGAAACAATGATGGGACATAAAAAGGAAAGTAAGGTGTAGACCCAATGTTCATGCATCCACTTCCACCCCCATGAGGGTGACCACCGGTGTAAAGACCGAGCAAAAGGAATAAAAATCCTCCACAAATGGAGTAGGGGATGGAATATGACCATTCCCAAATCTATGAGCATGGTAAGGGGCTGTGATGCCCCCAAGTCTGACACCAGGGTTCGCACTAGGACCAAGGACGGGTGATAGGATACCAGGCATGCCAAAAATAAAAAGACCCAAACTCTAGAGAGCATAAATATACTCAAGTAACCACGATCCCAAAGGGCAACTAGAGCACAAAGAGCACACTCCTAAGAAAATCTATGGCCAAAATACAAGCAAACCAAAGGGAGGATATGTGAGCTCCTGAATGCAGCAAGTATGTCTCACCTAGTAAAGGCTTGAAACTCCCATACACTACAAGCAAAGGTACGTAACCAATTATAGTGGCCCTTAGCTTCAATGCATAAAGCGACTGTGCTGTCCGACCTCTACCTAACTGGGACACCTGCAGAATAACCTCTATGAAGTACCCCCTCGATAACCTAGGTAAAGAAACTAAGGTCACCTCAATATAATCAATGCTCAGGTGGACAGTCGCAGGTGGGATTGACCGTATGGGCAGGGTACCAAAGCCCTAAACTCTCGAAAGAGCCCCCGAATATGAATACAATCCTGGAAATATCTCTAGTGCTACTCAATTATGACTAGGGGTCATCCCAATCAATAACCACTCACACTGTCTTGTGCTTAACTCCCTTTTGAGAGGAGGATCCTGAGAAAGACCAACTATACCAAGGAATTTCACACACTCACCTAGGTAGACACATACAGGTTGTTGTTTAGTGGTCTTGGAGAATTAACTCACAATGAAATATTCCAAGACCCTAAAACCTAATCTTGTTGGTGCACCCTATAAAACAAAAGAGTGTAATTCATTTTATTATGCGTTGATTTTAATTAGCTGTAATTACTCAAAGGGAAATGGCCGTGCAACTAATGATATGAAGACTCAGCAGTGAAATAAAAGTGCACACCATAACAAACAATGCTAAGTGCAATCTTTGTCAAATGAAAAACAAGGTATGCCACTACATGAGATGCATAAATATATATTCCTTTCCAAATGCCAATGCAATCCTTCCTATATGAAAGCCTAAACACAACTCTCATCCAATCAATCCAATGTAAGTACCTCCTCAAATCCATATGCAAAAAAATGCAACTATGTTGTATTTTTCAATATAAAAGAATGAAAAAGGCAATAAAAGTCATATAAAACTCTCAGTCTCTATAGAAAGTATAAAATACAAGCCCAACAAGACACCAAGACAAAAAAGAGTAGTGCACTAATGGAAAAGCAAAAAGGAAAAATGACTAAAACTACTTTAAAAAAAAATCAATGAAAAAGCAGTCTCTGGTCATAAAAGAAGCATCCAACAAACAACATCAGACCCAAGGAAGACCCAACCACACTCACAACCCACCCAACAACTTCCCACAACATCAAACTCACCAAAAGGGAGGATCTACGCGACTGTTTAAAGAACAAATGCGTATATACATGACTTTTGGCCAAAAACCTGCGTGTATACGTGGATTTTGGCCAAAAACCTCCATGTATATGTGACTTTTGGCCAAAAATCCGCATATGTATGCGACTTTTGGCGAAAAACCTGTGTATACAGAGAAGGCAGTGGTAAAAAGTAGGCCAAGGGTCAAACCAATAAAGGGGAGTGTCACTGGATCAACATACTATAAAATGAAACACAAAAACAAGGAGAAACAAAGAGCAAGTCAATAATATCAAGCCCGTTGTGCCTGCAAACCCCAAATAAAAACAAAGAACATCCCCAGTGGAGTCACCAATTCTGTTACGGAGAGAAATTCCTATGGCTTGGGGTATCACAATAGACATATTGACTCCAGAAATCAATCCTTTCCAACATGTAATAGAAATTAAATCTCTAACACTAAAGGATCAGACCTTGTACCTTATTCCGGACAGTTGAAGTAGATCCCTGTTGAGCTTTCCAACTTCAGCTTGAATTGATAGATTACTTCTTCAACAACAAGTAAATAATACAAGCATTCTATATATCATGGTGTTATATTTATTCTAGCATATATAATCAATAATGTATAAGCATTTGACATAATCCAATGGATAAAATCTTCATTCAAACACACATTATTGGACAGGAAAAGATATTTCTATTAATATAAATAAGAGATTACAAGATACAACCTTTGTCGGCATGTCTATGAACCGGAGAAATTGAATCCGCCACTTGGGCCTCCACAACCTCAATCCTCCATCTCTCGATAGCAAGCTCACAAGCAAAAGGAAATCTTGGGAAGAACACCAAAGTGCTCCAAGGGACAAAGGGATGTAGAATCAAGCATAAGTTCCAGCAATAATGGACTATAGTTTCTTTGCTCTCAATTCTCTCTTATGCCTTCAATGTACCAAGGGGTTCCTTATATAGCTTTTCAAAGGGGTAATGAAAGGTCGAATCTGAGCGATCTCAAGGCATAGGGAAGGCCAGGAGTCAAGTGAGTCAGATCCATGTCAAGGAAAACTCCAAAAGGATTTGGATTTTGTACACATCCTGATGTATTCGGTTTTAGTGTTCAAACCCGCGTATATACGTGCTTATAAGTTTAAAAGTTGTGTGTATCATTTTTCACATGTTTTTAGGGATGGTCAAGGAAACATCAAAGGACAAAAAATGGTCTTTGGGGTCTAAGGAGTCTACAGCGGGACTAGGGAAGGCCATACAAAGTGTTATTCACCTGGAGTGGTGAAATCAGCTATAATAGTGCCATAGCACTCTCATATACAGAACCAGAGTACAGAGGAGTTGTAAATGCAACAACTCAATGTTTATGGTTGCAGGGGATACTTGGTGAGTGTGGCTTCAAATCAGAGTTTTCAACTATTATCTATTGTGATAATCAAAGCACCATTCAAATCTGCAATGATCTAGTTTAGAGACAGAGAACCAAACACATTGAGATCCATATGCACTACATCAGATAGCTTGTGCATGATGGCACCATTCACCTACTCTTTTGTGCATCTTCATAACAAGTAGCAGGCATATTCACCAAAGTTTTTTGTGAGAATACATTCAGCAATCTCAAATGACTATTGGGGATTTCTAATCATTTTGTGAAGCATGATTGATGACAAGATTTTCAAATTTTGTTTTACTGTCAATGTTTAAGGGAGGATTTTCCCACTGGCTTTTCACCTCTTTCCTTGGTTAAATGGACATGCAGTATGTAAAGGGTGACTAAGCTTGTTTCTAGGTAATATAGTTTTCTGATATTTACTCATAAATTCAGGCTTAAGGGGCGGTGTTAGAATACTCAACCCATAGTTACCTACTTTAGACATTAATTAATCCATTTTTGTCTTGTTTGCCTAGTTTCCTATATTCCACTCTATGCAAGTTGTCTTCGACATGCCATAGAAGTCAAAATTGCTAAAACCAAGTCATGGATCACTTGGGAAACCTCCTAGAAACTGTATTTAGCATTTCTTCTTTATTCCAGTTCCTCCAAAGCACATATTTGCTTTTTCTCCTAAATTGCTTGTTTTATTGACAAATAAGGTAAAAGGGAAAGTAAGACTAGGTATAGTTGAATTGTTTTTTTCGCTCATCATCCTCCGTCATTTTATCCTAATAAAAGCATGTATGAGTTGTATTTCCATCCCTTATTATCTTTCCTACTTGACTTTTCCAATTCATGAGCCTCTACGTGTATTTGGAAACTGCTTTATGCACCTATAGGGGATTTGACTAGATTTAGTAAGCCTACTTTTTTACTATTTCGAATGGAATCCTTATGCATTTGAATCTCTCATGTATTTATATATTACAACAACCTATGACTTCATAAGGTTGTCTATTGTACACTTATTCAATACAGATTAGTGTTATGCTCCAATTTCAGTCTCCTTTGCTTGTAATTGTGCATGTTTGATTAGCAATTTTGTGAGTGCAATTGTTATATCACTTGCGTTCAATTTCCACACTCCTAAAAATTGAAATTTAGAAACCAAAATTGAAATTTTTTGTTGGGTAAAACTGCAGGAAATTCAAACCCTAATTTGACCCCATACTAGAAAACCCTAAAATACTAAAACTAGTAGTTTTGGTACATTCGCTATATCCTGATATTGAAGAAGTCTAGGAAGCCAAAAATTTTATAGGCCAAAGAAAAATTTGTGGGGAACACTGTGTAAGCATTTCAGCCTCAGATTCACTATATTCTAGGAGATATGATTCCTCCAAATCAGGGTTCCAGCCTCTCCCTAGATTCATCCCTAACCAGGACACCTAGGGAAAATTGCTATATCTCTGGATACGAAGGTCTATATGAAAGTTAACAAGATTTTCCAC
The DNA here is from genome assembly GCA_001517045.1 of Pseudotsuga menziesii. NCBI lineage: Eukaryota > Viridiplantae > Streptophyta > Pinopsida > Pinales > Pinaceae > Pseudotsuga > Pseudotsuga menziesii. The sequence continues at coordinate 152,341 of LPNX010923832.1, read as the reverse complement.
TTAGGGAATGGAATGTATTTTATGTGGTAACAGTTTTAAACCCTAGAGGTGAAATAGTGACATGTGGAATTCTATACAAGTTCATTATGCTGAACATTCCTGAAATAAGTCACCTTGGGAAAACTCTCATAAGTCCCAATTGGTGAAACCAATTCTGCTCAAAACTATGGTGATGGAAAGAGAACAGACGAGGATACCATTGTGCAAAGTTTTAGACATAGAGAAGCAGTAATTTAGGATATATTGTAGAAACAATATCAGGAAATTCTGCAGAATAAATTGAAGAAAACTAGGGAATCATATACTTTGTAGTTCTGATCACAGTTTTAGGAAAATGAGTATACTGCTAAGCTTGCCTTCAGGAAGCACAAATTTCTATCCAATCAGATTAGAAATATTCCAAGGTTTGAAAATTATTGTTTCTCTGACAAACCATAAATAAACCATATCCGAAACTAGGACAAACACCTCAAATCGGCAAGATCTAATCTTTTTCTATTTACATTTGAGGTTCTCATTTCAAAATGACCTATCACACCATTTTGATGACAATCTTGGTAAAGCTGAAAAATTTCGAGCATGGAAGTATATGATTTCACTCTTTATTGAAGGAAATGATTGGACACCTACATAAGTGGAGAGGTTCAAATTCCAAAGGGAGACGAGGCTAAAGCCTTACACAAGAAGAACTTGGTCAAGGCCAAGAGGATCATTGCTGATTCAATCAAGGATCACCTTATACCACAAGTGTCTTCCCTAAATACACCTACAGAGATGTTTGATTACTTAACCAAGCTATTTGAAGGGAAGAACATAAATTAGAAGATAACTTTGAGAAAGAACTTGAAGAATGTAAAGATCTAGAATGCAGATACCATACAGTCATACTTTACAAGGGTCTCTCAAATCAAAGAACAACTTGAAGTAGTGGATGAAGAAGTAGAGGATGCAGAAATGGTGATAATCACCTTGAATTCCCTCCAAGGATCATGGGATTCATTCATTTGAGGAATGTGTTCTAGAAGGAAGTGATTACCTTCAGAAGAATCTGGGAAGAGTGCACACAAGAATAAGCTCGACTCATATTAAGAGAAAAGAAAATGGGAGCAACTGAAGATCAAGCTTTCATGATCCAAAGAAGATCCCTCAAGCGATGAGTAATATAAAGGACTCAACTCTTGAAGAACCTCTTATCCATCTTAGCATTTGGATAAGAAATAATTTTGTTATGAATGAAGAATATAATGAAGCTGAAGGATCAAGAAGGAGTCTACCCATGAAACAAATAAAGATAAGTATTCAATTTTCATTTCATGATATTATTTTGTTATGAATTTGTTTATATTCAGTTGATGTGTTATGCATGATAAAATGTTCTCAATAATGACAGTATACGACTAATATGCATGTGGTGGGTAAGTATCCCATGGTGCTATACAACTCTCAATTGCTACTTATCTAGAATGAAACCTTTTTTCTGACATATTGGATTAGTGCACAATCTCAATAATGTCATGGTAAAGATGGAAGGCATCTAGAAATTTTTCGTGAGATATGAATGACTATTATACTGGATAAAATAGTTGCATGATTATATATTTATGCATAATAATTTTCCATTATTAATATGCCTTATGAAATGTTTCAACCATACAACTAATGAATTTGACTTGTAGGAAATATCTCATACAATCACCTACAAGAAAAAAAGGATGAGACTTGTTCCGAAGAACAAGTGATGATAGTTCAAGAAATAAACCAAAATGAAGAATAGTATGATGAGACTTCAAGAGGCCTTAGACACAATGAAGTTATGTGACACAGTTGAGCAACATCGTTGATGCATAACCCTCTGGCTATGAATAAACCAGGAAGAAATGGAAGGAGTGTACCAGTTCAAGAAGAATGGTGTCTAGGATGTGGTATCGAGACCTGAATGAAAGTCCATAGTATCTTTCATATGGATATACAAAATCTATCATGTAGTAGATGGAAACATCATGGGATACAAGGAAAGATTCGTAGTACGATGCTTCTCATAGAAATAAGGAACAGATTACGAAGAGACATTTGCAGTGACTAGGAGTTGAGACACATGAAAGGAAGACTCATGTGTGCAAATTAAACAAGGCCTTGTACAAGCTCAGAAAGAACCCATCGGATAAAACATACATGAGGAGTTTGAAGATCACCTAGAGTGATGAAGATCTTAACCTTTTCTACAAGGTTGAAGATGAAATCCTATAGAGGATGACAAGCTCATAGATGGGTGCAAGAAGAACTTTTGAAAAGGTTCAAGATAGAGGATATTGGTATGTAGTGACCCTAGATGAATACATAGAATATTTGTAGCATAGGAATCTACTTGTCACTCCATTATAGAATGTTTCAATGCATAGAGTATGAAAGACATAGGGAGAATTATGCTCGACTTCAGAGGGAGTGACTACAAAAGATATTGAGGTTCGACATGGTATGACAGGATGGAAATATTATTGATGACTCTAGGATTTATTGAGAGTAAATTAGATTCCAACCTTTACTTCAATGTTGAAGGTGGAATACCAATGATGCTCCTTTTATATGTCAATGCCTTGTTCCTAATTGTAAAGAGGAACTTATTAAAGTTGCAAGAAGGACACTTGATGCTGAGTTCGAGATGAAGGAATTGGATATGATGCACTACTTTATAGGCATGGAGGTGTGGAAAAATGCAGATGGAATCACCCTGGGACAAGGGAAGTATGCAGTGGATATCCTGAAGAGGTTGTTGATGATGGAATACAAGGCCATGACCAAACCTATGGCATTAAACATGAATATTTTTAGTGATGCTTCGTCAAAGTCAGTTGAGGCCATGATGTATCGTTAGATAATTGGGTCCTTGATGTACATGATGAATATGAGACCAGATATTTGATTTTCTATGAACACAATGAGCCAGATCCTGATGAATCCGAGACATGTTCACCTAATGGTTGCAAAGCATGTAGTGAGGTACCTAAAGGGTACATTTTATTATGGGCTCAAGTATGAAGCAGATCATAACATTAACCTAGAGAGTTATGTGGATTAAGATTGGGCAGGAATTTCCATTGATAGGAAGAGCACTTCATAGTGCTTCTTCAGTATGGGATCAGGTGTGATCTCTTGGTTTAGCAGGAAGTAGTCCTACATGGCACTAAGTACAGTCGAGAAGAAAAGGAGCAGTGAAGCTCCAGTTTGTGATCCATATCGAGATCTCTTGAAAGAGGGAGTGATGAATTCTAGCATAGCCGGTGAGGCAGGTTATCTGAGCATAAAATATTGGTGAAGCTCGTAGGTTGCTCAGATGTAAACAGTCCTGTAGCTTTTTCTTGGATGTAATCAGTCCTTGCAAAGCTTGTAGGTTATCCTTGGATGTAATCAACCATGATGTAATTCTATTCTAGAAATGGCCAAAATAAAGCATGAGTACTTCAAGAAGAAGCTCGGTGTTCTCTAGATCGAGGTTCCATCCAAGGGGAAGTGATGAGTCCATGTGCCTTTTGACATGGTGGAAGGATTGGTTCCTCCCATTGTCAGATGTAAGTGTTGTGCCTTTTTAAATAGTGGTAGGATTTGTTCCTCCAATGGTAAGATGTAAGTTCTATGCCTTTGTAACATGGTGGTAGGATTAGTTCCTCCCATGGTAAGATGTAAGTGTTGTGCCTTTCTGACATCGTGGTAGGATTGGTTCCTCCCATGGTCAGATGTAAGTGTTGTGCCTTTCTGACATGGTGGTAGGATTGGTTCATCCCATGGCCAGATGTAGGTGTTGTGCTTTTCTAACATGGTGGTAGGATTGGTTCCTCCCATTGTTAGATGCAAGTGTTATGCCTTTCTGACATGGTAGTAGGATTGGTTCCTCCCATGGATAGATGTAAGTGTCATTCCTTTCTAACATGGTGGTAGGATTGGTTCCTCCCATGGTCAGATGTAAGTGCATAGCCTTTCCCCGGATGGTAGTAGGTGTGTCCTATCATGCCGATGGATGTAAGTGCAGATCCTTTCCACAGATGGTAGTAGGTGTGTCCTACCATGTGGGTGGATTTAAGTGCAGAGCCTTTCCCTAGATGGTAGTAGGTGTGTCCTACCATGCTAGTGGATGTAAGTGCTAGGGCCTTTCCATGGATGGTAGTAGGTGTGTCCTACCATGCCAATGGATGTAAGTACTGGAGCCTTTCTGAGATGATAGTAGGTGTGTGTTATCATCCTGGTGTATGTAAGTGCTGGACCCTTTCTCGCATGGTAGTAGGTGTGTCCTACCATGCTGTTGGATATAAGTGTTGGAGCCTTTCTCGGATGGTAGTAGGTGTATCCTACCATGTCGATGATATAAGTGCTAAAGAATAAGACCTACATGGAGGCTAGGACTACAAATAACATGAAAAAGGGCTAGCTCTGTAGAAATTCATACGACGAGTAGAATTGAGAGATAGCACCATTTTCTCGACATAGCAGGAGCAGTGATGATGATACAGCCTTAATGATGATCCAGATTTGATGATAATCTAGTTATGAAGAATTGTGCTGATGAACTATGTTAAGAGAATACCTTCCTAGTTAAGAGGGAGTGTTGATGTATTTTTAACTTTGGAATGTATTCACTTGTATATCTTATATTGTACCCCAATGTTCCTATCAGGAGAATCATTTGTATTTCATTGTACCCCAATGTTCCTATCAAGAGAATCATTTTTATTTCATTGTACCCCTCCTATCGGGAGAATCATTAATATAATAAAGTCATGTAAAGTCATAGAGGTTAACCCTCTTTTTGTTGATTGGGGGGAAAAGCCCCCACAGTTGAGGGGCACTAGGGTTATTAGACTCTTCTAGTGAAGTTGGCCCTGGTAAGTAATTGTCAATTCAGAAATTAGTATAAATAGAGAGTGGGCCTCTCTATTTTCAATATACACTGACTCAACTGTAGCGCATGAGTGACAGAAGAGAGGCTCACACAAGTGAAAGAGAGAAAAGTTGTCAGAGATCATATTTTTGTCTTTGGGTTTTACTTTTGCCATTGGTTCGCATTCTATCTCTGAGGAAGTTGTAGGGTTTTATCCTTTATGGTTTCCCCGAGGAAAACTCTCTGTCTCTTGTCTCTTGTGATTGTTGTTGTGCATGTTATTCTCTCAGATAAGATCCTAAAATCATATTACTTAAATGGTAAAAATATAACAAATAGTTGGTGAAACTTATGGATTTTACCCGTTCTAGATGTCGTTTACCTGCATTGGACATATGTTACTATGTGAAAGTTTCCATATGGAGCTAAGTGTTTTCTTGGGCACCACATCTTTAGCAGTATTCGAGCTCATCCTGCCAGTTAGAATCTAATCTGCTTGCCTCTTTTTTATTGGTTGAATGGTTAGGTTGTGACCTGTCATTGGTTTGATAAGTCATGCATTTATTTTTCGGGCTAGGGTCACTGCATTTATCATTGGGTTTAAAAGAGAATTATCCCCGACCTTTTTTTTGTTCAGCAATATTTCCTTTTGATGCATCCATCTGCCTCTTGAACTAGTTGAATCGGGCCTTGTTTTTCTAACTACTCCCAAGCGGTTCACTATTGTTTCCTTTTCAGCCATGGTTCACCCACAACACTGGATATGTAATGATGAATCCAAGATGGTATAGGTTCTTTTTCGACTATTTCTTACCTGGTTTGTTTTTATATGCAGTGATCGGGGTTTGTGGGTTTTGAGCCACAAGAGACATGTGGGTTTTTGGTTTTCATGTTGTCTCCTTACCTAGGGAATCACTGCATTTTTGAATTTTAGATTGGTACGTACAGGCCGTAAGTCTCGTAAGGGGATCATGATTAGGGTTATGCATGAGAGATGGTTTTTATAAAACCCTGGAATGTACCCAATAACGATGGGTTAGGCTTTCATCTCCTCAGACTAAGCTCTCTTGTGACCTATGGTTTTTCCCGATTTTAACCTCACTAAGATTTGTTGTCCTATTTTCTAGTGTGTTGTAGGTGTTATTTTGGTGATGTGTGAAGTTTGTAGTATGAGGTCATTTCTATGGGTAAAGATGATATGGTAAGATATATTGGTTAAGCTTGTTCTTCTAAGAGAAATAATGGTTCCCTTATATCCATTGAAAATTTTAAAGTATTGTTTCATTTCTGATATATATGATGCATGTGGTTTCCAACATGGGATGTTAATACATGTTGTTTTTTTCTATAGAGTTAGATTGTACCAAACATCATGCCTAAGACAGGAAAGAACAAAGCCAAGGTTGCAGAGGACGAATCTCATGTCGAAATCACACCCACACTAAGAGTAGAGATAATATATGAAGATACTAAATCTGTCACTCGGGCCAAGCCCGAATTTAAATGGGGTCATATTTATCATATGATCTGGAAGAAAAAAGGTTCCAAATGTAGGCTTGGAGGATCTAACCCTGTTTGAAAACATCTTGATATTAGGAATCACAAAAGTGTCCACAATACCAGAGCTATTTCCTTTCCCATAGGTCATTACATAGATTCTGTCTAAGGCTGATGCAAGGGGTATGATCATGTACAATGTTAAGGATACAAAATTTTCTTATTTCACCCATGTATTTATAGATAAAGCTTACAGCTTGCCAACATCAAAATTCAGCATGAAAACTGATTGGATAAATAGTTTGACCATTTATTACATTGGAGTTATGAAGATGATGATAGCCGAAGGAAAGTCCTTCAAGAAAAAGGCATCCGGGGAATATGACACTGCCAATCTACACACCCCATACATGCTGGTAGTTCTAATGGTGAATATGATCTTCGGTAGAGCTAATGGAAGGTTTTAAAAGATTAAATGGATACCACTAATATAACATGTAACCATGATGGGGACCGTGTTCAATTGGGCCGATATCATAGCAAACAAATTGTCCTCCTACATAACTACAACACAAGAAGGATTGCACTCTCGGAAGTCTAAGTTTTATATGGGATCCTTTCTAATTGACTGTATACTCTATTTTCATCCATTTGAGAAGCTCAACTACAATTTTAAGGAAGGAAACACTCCTATCTATGCAACATACCATATTTTGTGGGTGTTGGGGCGCACACCCTAACGGTCCTTAAGATGGGTAACTCCACGGGTGTTGACTCAAAACAGTCTTAGGGGTGTCGGGGTTGAGTCAAAGTCTTCTGTTGTAATAAACCAATGTTTTAAGTCCAGGGTTTAGGGTTCAAGGTACACATGATTTAAGACCATGGTTTTGTAAAAGTGCGCAATATAAATAAGCACTTGTGTAAAGAAGTGAGGTTAGGTTTTATGATGTAAGAAGAATTAAGGCGAAGCAAAGGCTGTTTTGTAAGAAAAGGTTAAGTCCCAGCTGTGTGAATTGACGACCTCTATAGCTTTATGCACATAAGGTTTTGTAAGATATTAAGAGATCTGTAGCTGTGTGCACAGAAGCCTGTAGCTATGTGCGCGACTTTAAGGACTAGAAAGGATCTGCAGCTGAGTGCGCAGATCAGAACTATGATTTTGTAGAAAGTTGAATAAAATGCAGTTCTATGGACGTAGCCCCTACACTAGGGGTGGACCACGTTATATCTGGTGTTGTGGTTCTTATGTTATGTTTTCTTCTCTTTTATGCATTGATAATTATATATATAAATCTGATAAGTAAGATCACTGCTAATAAATAGCTTCGCTGAGAATTCCTAGTAAAGGGTTAAGCAAGTCACTATTTGTTTATATATCTATGAAGTTATATATGTGAATGTCGAAGCTCTATGTTAATTTATTCTAAGTTATTAAAGGCTAAAGGTACAGTAATATCCCTCTTTTGCTTGCAGAAACCTGATTCTGTGGCACCCCATAGCTGTTTCGGGTGAGACTGCAACTTGTTCGCAGATTGTTACCAAAAGGGCCAACACTGTGGGTCTTTTGTTGGTGCGAAGTACAAGGTATAAACCTGGGTCTTCCCTATTTCCCAAAAAATTGGTTCCGTTGCCGGTTGAACTCAGTATCTGCTAAAGAGGGGTTTACGTCGTACCTCGAGGGCTATGATCTAGAGCCCCTCTGTGAAGGAGATTGGCGATTGGCTCGGCGAGACTTATCTGAAGTTCGCTGCGCAAGAAAATAGAGATCCGTATTGTAGTGCAAGCGACTTTTTACAAAGGTATGTTTTTGTGATACTTATGGTAAGTTTTTGAATTCATTTAGTCTGAGAATTAAAACGGCTATTGGCTTGAAAAGGAATATTGTTGATTGAATCAGCCTGTTAGTTTTTGTAGTACTAATATATGTTTGCAAGTGATAATACCCTCACTGAGCAAAGTGGTTTGCTGTGAAGTGGGAAAAGGTAAAAGCGATATTTTGTATCCTATTCCTTAGGTCAGGATACCGCACCTCCCCCTGTAAATCCTAGAGATTTTGACCCTGAAGCAAACCATCCGGTCACCCCGCAGCACAGGCCTATTTCCTCGAAAAAACCATCACAGTCCGAAAGCTCCCCTAGTATGAGTATTCCTATTGCANATTCCTGCCCCCCTCCTGTCCCCCCTAGATATACCATGGCCCATCTGACCGATGATATTAGGCTCCCTGTTTTGAAAGGAACTGGATCGGAGGATCCAAAACAGTTCTGGTTTTTATGTGAAGCAGTGTCGAATGCTAAGAACATTACAGATCCAGCAGAATGAAGACCGCAGCTCGTTACTTCTTTCAGGGACCGGGCTTTGACCAGGTTCATGAAATTCTCCAGTACTCAGAATCTTGCTTTAGATGATATCAAGGTAGCAATAATTATAGATTTTAAGAAACCCAAATCTAAGTCACAGTGTATCACTGAATTGAAAGAGATTCAGCAGCGGTGCGGCGAATCAGTGTGGGAATTTGACCAAAGGTTCAAAGTTCTACTAGACCAAGTTAGTTTTACCATTGGACCTACGCAGCACAAGGAATGGTTCATCACCGCATTGTTACCACATATCAGAACTCCTCTCATGCAATAGAACATTACTGACCAACAAGAGGCGCTGGAGATCGTAATGAAACTTGAGACTGCCCCTGTCGGAGATAATTCTGGTATTGCTTAAATCCAAGGGCAGTTGGCAGCCATGGACCTGGAGCTCCGCGATATGAAGACTGGAAAAATTGGCCGCGAAGAGGTTTGGTGTACTCAATGTCGGACAGAAGGTCACGACAAGGAACGATGTCCTATGGTAAGAAATTACCTGAATACTGGCACACCAAACCCATTTCCCCTGCAAGTTCTATATTGTGAGCTCTGCCAAGTAACCAGTCAGCATCGACCTGAGGACTACTATCTGTTGAAAAGGTATGGAAAAAGACCTAAGAACCCTTATTGTAACTTCTGTAAGTCTGTCCGACATAATGAAGATGAGTGTCGTAGTTATGACCTCATGAAAGAACGTACCTACGACACCTATCGAGTGCAAAATGAGGGACAGAACAATGATGGCTATGGTTACCGTGGTGGTGCCTCCAGTAGAGGTGCTTTTGGTGGTCGTGGTCGTGGTGGTATGGCCGGTAGAGCCCGAGGCCAGGTTGTGTGTTACAACTGTAACCAAGGCGGGCATCTAGCTCGAGATTGTCGGAACCCAACTACGACATGTCGGTATTCCCGCGCAGTAGATCATGTGATCAAGCAGTGTCCACAACTGATAGCTAAGATCCAGGAAAGAAACAGTGGCCCTACCCAGAAGATTCAGTTGATTTCTATTGAGCATAAACCGGCCTCAGCCATTAATGTTGTTACACAGAGTGGAGCTACGATGCACCTATAGAGTACGAAGAAACAGCCTGTCGAGGCGTGGGTTTGAAAGGCCCCAGAAAAAACCCTAACCTTTGATCTCCAACGAGAAAAAGAGACATTCATGGAAGCCAAGAGAGATTTCAATGGCCCTATCATGTCAGTAGCACCTGTGCAACTGCATTAGCCACACTCACAGCCGAAAGAAGCTTCGACAGATAAAGTAAGTACATTGTCCTCCTTTTTACAGAGTTGCTTAAAACTTTTGAGAAATCAGGAAGCTTTGAGTGAATTGCAGAGAGTCATTGCTTCCTGCGAACCTCAGGAAAGCTTTGGCTGGGAAAAAACTGTTAATAGCATCAGAAGAACTAGTAGGGAAATGCGATTGAATGCCCAGATAAGAGAGTATGATATGACTGATGTCATTCTGAACCTGGGATCAGAAGTCAATATCCTAACCAAGCAAACCTGGGAACAAATGGGAAAACCTACTCTTGCTTGGTCCCCTATACAGTTGAAGTTAACCAATCAGCAAAGGATTATGCCCCTAGGGAGGTTCCCTAGTGTTCTAGTAGATATTGATGGGGTTAATACTTTAGCAGACTTTGAAGTTATTGAGATCATGGATGACATCAATCCCTATCCAGCTCTGTCAGGCATTGAATGGGCAATGGAAAATGCTACAGTAATTAACATTAAGAAGCGACAAATGACCTTCAAAGGGAAATATTTGAGAGTCATAGTACCACTAGACCCCTCGCAAGGATAAAGGTACACAGAACCCCTTAGAGACGAAAATCAGGATGATCTGGAGCACATCTATAATATTACAGCCAAGGAAGAAGCTCATGTTGGTCCTACAGATGAAGGTCTCATGGATTGGGAGAGTGGCAGCTCCTGTATGTCAAACTTAGATGATGAGTTGGGGAACTAGTAGAACAGACTACACGAGCTACATGGACATAGATGTGCCCAAATTACCAAATCTCTCAGATGGATTGGTGCAAAGGTAAGCGTCCTACCTATTTATGATGGCTTGTCAGATCCAGGACAGTTTATTGCTTAATTCTCAGCGTAGGTACCAAACCCACAGAAGATGGAGATTTTGGACTCAGTATTCAGAGCCACAGCAGCCAGATGGTGGAATACCCACAAGAAAAACATTTCTAGTTGGGGAGCCTGTCAGAAGATTTTCCTCTGAGATTTATGGATCAGCCCCAGGAAGTGCGAGGCATGTTTGATGGAACATCTAGCTCCCAGAAACATTTCGCACAATGCTATGACACATGGAAGCATGTACCTCAAGAGGAATGGGTACATAGATTTGTCCACACTCTAGAACCGATAGCACGGAACTGGTACGCGGAGGCTGAGCTTCGCCGGGATACTGTAAGTTGGGATTGTCTTGTTGATAGTTTTGTGCTTACCTTTTCCACTAATGAAGTTTGCCTAGCATTAGATGTAGCTATCAGATTGATCCATACGAAGGTATTTGATGACCAAAAAGTAGTAGAGTATCGACCTGATTGGAAAATACAAGAAGCTCATGCAGTGGAATGTTATAACCTCGCAATTGACGAGGATGATGATCCGCGCAACGTTTCTATCCCTGAGTTTGAAGGATACTACGAAGTACACGGACTGGCTATTGAAGCCCCTAAAGTGACTCAGCCCCTGAAGACACAGACCATTAACATTGGATCAGAAGAACAGCCCAAGTATGCTACCATTGGAGATTATTGGGATGAGGAGATGGTAAGCAAAGTGACCCAACTTATCCATGAGTATCAGGACCTGTTTTCGACGAAGTTCTCCGAGATGAAAGGTATCCTTGGAGACATCGGTGTGATAAATATTCCGTTGAAACTTGATGCGAAGCCTGTGAAGCAGCGTCCATATAGGTTGAACCCCAAGTATAAGGAAAAAGTTAGGGTGGAGCTGCATAAGATGCTTGCCACAGGAATCGTTGAGCATGTTGAAGAATCTGAGTGGGTCAGTCCTATGGTGATGCAAGAGAAGAATACTAAAGGAGAAATCTGAATCTGTGTTGATCTGAGGAAGCTGAATGATGCTTGCCTGCATGATCCTTTCCCCACTCCCTTTACAGATTAAGTACTAGACAATGTCGGGGGTCAAGAAGTGTACTCTTTTATTGATGGATTTTCAGGTTACCATCAGATCAGAATTGCTCCAGAGGATCGACATAAGACAACCTTTGCTACAGAAATGGGATCCTTTCAGTACACAGTTATGCCCTTTGGCTTGAAGAATGCCCCTACTATGTTTTCAAGGGTAGTTATCTCTGCATTTAAGGAGTTTATACATAAATTCCTAGAGGTGTATTTTGATGATTGAACCATATTTGGGCTAGTAAAGGACCATATAACCAGTTTAAGACTAATGTTGGATAAGTGCGGACAGCACCAGATCTCCTTGAATTTGAAAAAGTGTATATTTTGTGCACCTTTTGGGATTTTGCTTGGCCACGTTGTATGTAAACAAGGATTGGTGATGGATCCTGCAAAGATAGCTATTATTGTGAACCTGCCACCTCTGAAGTCTGTTAAACAGCTCCGCACCATGCTTGGTCACACTGGATATTACAGGAAATTCATCAAAGGCTATGCCCAGATCACTAGTCCGATGGAAAAATAGTTGAAGAAAGATATTAAGTTTGACTGGACACCTGAGTGCCAAGAAAGCTTAGATATTCTGAAGGAAAAGATGGTCACTGCCCCTATTCTAGTATTCGCTGACTGGAATAAGGAGTTTCATGTACATGTCGATGCATCCTCCATTGCTCTGGGTATCGTATTGGCTCAGTCACGCGAAGGTAATATCGATCACCCTATTTATTTCGTAAGCAAAAAATTGTCCACAGTAGAGAAAAATTATACCACAACAGAACGCGAAGGCCTCGCTATGGTATATGCACTACAAAAGTTTCGACATTATCTGTTAGGTTCTCACTTTAAGATGTTCACTGACCATTCTACTTTGAAGTATTTGGTTAACAAGGCTGTGCTAGGTGGAAGGATATGTAGGTGGTTGATTCTATTTCAGGAATATGATTTTGAGATCATTGTTAAGCCAAGACGACTCAACCTAGGACATATCACTTGTCGAGGCTCGAGTCAGGAGAAGAACCTACCATTTTAGACGAAGCTCTTCCTGATGCCCAGTTATTTGCTATCCAGATGGTTGATGAATATTTCTAGGATATTGTTCAGTATTTGTCCATAGGTTTTCTACCCGCCGAGATGACCACGCAGCAGAAGAAGCAGCTAGTGGTTCGTACAATAGACTTCACCCTAATCGCAGGACAGCTGTACAAAATGGGCCGCGACAAAATACTGCGCAGATGTGTTTTGGAACATGAAAAACCACTGATTTTGGCCAAGGCACACTCTAGTGCAGCAGGAGGACATTATGCAGGGAAAGCCACAACACAGAAGATTATGACAGTAGGATTTTGGTGGCCCACGATCCACAAGGATGCAAAATAATATTGTCACAGTTGCGACATATGTCAAAGAACAGGCAAGCCATCTAGGAGGGATGAAATGCCTCTAGCCCCGCAGGTAACCTTGCAAGCATTTGATAAATGGGATATTGACTTTGTTGGCCCTATCAACCCCCCTGCGAGGAATTCAGGAGCGAGATACATTATTACAACGACTGATTATCTTACTCGCTGGGCTGAAGCTCAACTAGTCAAGACCTATAGCGCTGCTACAGCTGCGAAGTTCATCTTCGATAACATCTTGTCCAGATTTGGGTGCCCTAGAGTTCTTATGAGTGATCAGGGCTCACATTTTCTAAATAAGACTATTGAAGTCCTGACTGTCGAATTTCAGGTTTATCACCAGAAGACTACTGCCTATCATCCACAAGAAAATGGAAATGTCGAATCTTTTAACAAAATTTTGGAACATGCTCTGACAAAGGTTTGCAATGTTAACAGGAATGACTGGGATTTTAGAATTCCAGTAGTACTTTGGGATTATAGAACTACCTGTAAGAAGTTGACAGGCCATACACCTTTTAGGTTGGTCTATGGACAAGAAGCATTCATGCCCATGGAGTACATTGTTCCTGGCCTCAGAATATCTGCTTTTACAGTGATTGATGACCCAGCTATGATGACAGCAAGGTTGATGAAAATATTAGAATTGGAAGAGGATCAATTTATTGCAGGATTTCAGCAGCAAGTGCAGAAAGCTCGAGAAAAATCCTGGCATGATAGACACATCAAGAAGAAGCAGTTTCAGCAGGATGATCTTATGCTCTTATATGACAGCAAATTCATGAAATTCCTAGGAAAATTCAAGACACATTGGAAAGGACCATATATAGTACAGAAAGTTACTGATGGTGGCGCAGTCCAGTTATCCAAGTTGAATGGCAAAATTTTCCCTTCCATGGTAAATGGCAGTTAGTTAAAGAAGTACAGGGACAGTCCAAGACCGCCTAATCAGACATAACACCAGGAAGGAAAGTCTAAGTACCAAGAACAGTTGAAATTGGGTACTAGACTATAAACGAAGCTGTCCCTAGAAGTTATAAAGTGTAGAAGACCGTTTGAGTTCGAAGGTTGAAGTGTTGATACCGCATAGGTCCAGAAGGGTCGAAGGTTACTATTGGGTCGCAGGTTAAGATGATGTTGAAATTGAAGTTAGTTGGTATGTCAAAGATCCAAGGTGTGTCACAGCCTAAAATGTGACGGATGAGACAACATGGATTTGGTGGCGCTGGCATGAGCGTTGCTCTCATTACTTGTCATAATGATATTTTGGGGAAAATCTGGTGCTGTGTGGACAAGATTTCCAGCACTCCATTAGATTTGGCATCATTAATGCACCATGATGACCGATCCTGCCTTGGGATTCTATAAGAATCCACCTCGGCCTGTGTTTCCTGCATTAGGAACTTCTGTGAGGAACTCAGTCCAAACCATGTCGAATGATTGTGAAGTTCAGGAGTTAGTACGAGAGCTCAGAGAGTGAGGTCTACAGAACCTTCTGAGCAATCCACCCATACAGTCATGTTCGACCAGGGTACATAGAAAGGCAGAAGTTTGCTCTAAACCGAGCGAAGAAAAGCAGAAGTTCGCTCTAATGTGGAGCGACAAAGGGCACGAGCCCTCACAAAAAGACTTTGGGGAATCCTGCCATGAATCCTCCCGGTGTAGCAGAACCGTGGCAGATGTGCGTCTTATGCAGCTTGACATGCAATTCCAGGGGACCCCAAGTTGTGGATGGTGAAGTGTTCGGCAACCCGAGTGAAGGATGGGGTTGCAGATGGATCCAGAAGGCCTTCATCAACATAAATCTTATGAAGGAAGGAAGCAAGCAGCCGACAGCAGCATGTAAGGCTTCAGCGAGCAGCCCACTTTGTTGGTGTGCCAACGGGATTCTACCACCAGAATAACAAATGAGTGTCCCGGTATGGGCCACTAGTGAGTCTTAGGGGCCTGTTGGGGCGCGCACCCTAACGGTCCTTAAGATGGGTAACTCCGCGGGTGTTGACTCAAAATAGTCTTAGAGGTGTCGGGGTTGAGTCAAAGTCTTCTGTTGTAATAAACCCATGGTTTAAGTCCAGGGTTTAGGGTTCAGGGTACCCATGGTTTTTTAAAAGTGCGCAATATAAATAAGCACTTGTGTAAAGAAGTGAGGTTAGGTTTTATGATGTAAGAATAATTAAGGCGAAGCAAAGGCTGTTTTGTAAGAAAAGGTTAAGTCCCAGCTTTGTACGTAGATGACCTCTGTAGCTGTGTGCGCAGAGGGTTTTGTAAGAGATTAAGAGATCTGCAGCTGTGTGTGCAGAAGCCTACATCTATGTGCGCAACTTTAAGGACTAGAAAGGATCTGCAGCTGAGTGCGCAGATCAGAACTGTGATTTTGTAGAAAGTTGAATAAAATGCAGTTCTATGGACGTAAACCCTACACTGGGGGTGAACCACATTATATCTGGTGTTGTGGTTCTTATGTTATGTTTGTTCTGCTCTTTTATGCATTGATAATTATATATATAAATCTAATAAGTAAGATCGCTGCTAATAAATAGCTTCACTGAGAATTCCTAGTAAAGGGTTAAGTAAGTCACTGTTTGTTTATCTATCTGCGAAGTTATATATGTGAATGTCGAAGCTCTATGTTAATTGATTCTAAGTTATTAAATGCTAAAGGTATAGTAATATCCCTCTTCTGCTTGCAGAAACCTGATTCTGCGGCACCCCATAGCTGTTTCGGGTGAGACTGCAACATGTTCGTAGGTTGTTTCCGAAAGGGCCAACACTGTGGGTCTTTTGTTGGTGCGAAGTAAAAGGTATAAACCCGGGTCTGCCCTATTGCCCAACAGTGGGCTCACAAATATCACAGTTATTACAAGTTGATTTGTGAGGAGTTCTTAATGCCACTGTATGAGTTAGTTTTTATTGAGGAATGCAAGTGCTTCTTGTTACACCTAAATTTCATCACCATCATGTCATGATATAGGTTTCCCTTGTCTTCTCCAATCCCTCAAAGTTTTCCCTAGATAAATGAAGGTTCAATTTATCCCCTTGCAATTTTGCCCTGTTTTGAGCTGGTCACGCTCCTGCCCCATTGAAAAGAAGCGTTACCCAAGTGAACAACGATCCTAATACATGAGAAAGAAGTGGTGCCATTGGATATAGCCTTACTTCAATAAGCGTTATCCCCTTAACACCTCCTGTCTGCTTCATTAAAGGAGTAGTGCTTTCATTTTCAAGGAAAAAAGAGAAGTTTTGAGAGGCTTCTTGAAGCTTGCGTATGTGGAGCCTCATCCCTATGGTTTAGGACCACCTAAAGCTTGAGATCCTCCCTTTTTGGATCTAATATCCACATCACCCATGAGATCTGCAACCATCCCTATGCTCCCATTCCTTTAATTACTGGATCATCCCCTATGGGTAGAAGGAGGAAGAATTGTGTTGCATACACAAACTCCGTCAAAATAATTCTTAAGTCTTTGGAGGCAAGGAGCCATTGGAAGGAGTTCTCAACACCAAGGCATAAAGGTTGTAGTCTCTCCAATCATTTCTAATAAAAAGTGTCTTTTCTTTCCCACATATACCATTTCATATGTATGTATTGCTTGATTCCTTGGTCATGAGAATAGATCTAGTTGATTATCTTGTATGCTATCATGTTTATCTTGTTGTTTTCCATCTTTTAAAGGTTTTTCTGTGAGGATAGTGAAGAAAACCTTTGAGAGAAGTATCATGGAATTTCATTCATGTGACTAACTAGATCTAGGGGAAGTTTAACATTTGGTGTTTGTGTTTTGTTCTAGATCTGAACCATTCAGATCTAGGGAACCAACTCTTGTCTGCAGGAGGTGCGTATTTCTGGCTAACAAAAGTGGTGACTCTACTGGGGAGTACTTCGAATTATGAACCTTTGGTAAGTTGGAACCTCTACCTTCATTTTGAATTTTTAGATCTACTTTTCCAATCGATAGATCTTTAGATCTAATTTGAATTTGATTGATTTTCCTCTATATTCCTTTGGATAATTTTATTTTTGGTTCACTAGGTTTTCTAGTGATTGTTTGGGTTTATATTTCAATCTGTAACTTACTTTTTTATTTTTTTTATTTTTCAAATCAGCATCTCAGGCATCGCTCCTGGGATGTGTTATAAGTGTGGTTCTGGAGCTGTCACCGTCGTTTCCCTATTAGAATAGAGCAGTGCCACCACTTTGTTTATGTATAAAAGAAGCGGTGCTGGAGTTGGTAACGCTTTGGTGTGAACCTATAGAAGCGGTGTCACTGCTCTGTTTCTGTGTACAAGAAGCGGTGCTTAGGCTAGTAACTCCTTGTTCAACACCTGTAGAAGTGGTGCAAAGTATTCTTCTTAGCCCTGTTTAGTATTTGATTCTTAAATTTTTGTTTTGGTATTTGATATCCATGCTTCAGATAGTTACAGTTGTTGTTTGAACTTTGAAATTCATTTTTGAGTAGAAAACTCAATCAAAAATAAAAAAATTAAAATATTGGCTTTGAATAGAACTTGGTACTCAGACCCCCCTCGAAGCGTGTATGAATCCATAGGTACTTTCAAGAATTGTGATTGATGTTGGTCTTTAAAGCTTCATAGATGGCTTTGAATAGAACTTGGTTTTGTTAGATCTTTGATTTCTTTCCTTTTTTCACAGAACAAGAAAAGATTCATTTCAGTTTTCTTCATTCGTTATACATGATTTTTGTATGTTTTTTTCCTTTTTTCATAAAATTGTGGAAAAATCCATATGAAATTTGTTTTATAATTTTGTGATTATTTCATTATCACTTTAGTTGAAAATCTGAGCACTTTTGTATAAAAGTTGCAGTATCTTTTCTTGCTTTCATTAGATATCTCACTTCTTTTTTAGTTCAAAAAAGAATATTTTATTTCTTTCAATTAGGAACGGATCATACAAGCAAGTGTATTTTATTTTTGTATGGGATTTATTCTATGTTTCAAATGATTTGAAACTCTCTCTCCCTTCCTTAAGTAGGGCATACTTTGAAAGCGAAAGTGAAATTTTGCACATCATACTGCATGGTTTTAATATTATGTCCTCACCTCATGCATCCACATAATCATTCAAGATAAACTTAAGCACTATCTTAGGTTTAAAATATTTATCAATTTATGTGATAGGTTAGAGACATGTCTCGACGTCTTTAAATGTAGGATTTATCGTTTATTTCTTGCACTACAACCTGGGACCTGTGCAGTTCTTTCACATACCGTCAGTAAATAGAACAACCTTTCATGTACCCTGGAGGTATATCTAAAGGTACTTCACATACTCAATTGTATATTAGAAGGCCCCTTGTGAATGAATTTGCATTAGTTAACACTACTATGGACTGGAGCTCCCACGTACCTTCCATGTATCGAGAGAGACTTTTAGGAATCCTATGACCATCTAAGTACATCCCTTTGGCTGTCTTATCATTGCAATACATCGAGAGCAACACTCAAGGAGATTACTACACACATACCATCCAGGTAGTTGAGTATTAAGGTGAGAGATGGTTGATTCTACTCATCATGCTTTACTATTGTACCCTACAGTATATAGTGATTTGTGATGGTTTGACAATCCCGTGAGGTTCCAGACCTTTAAACCACTCCTCTCACATATTTTTCATGTTGGTTTAGTTTGAGTAGCACTTGTTGTCTGTACAGTTAGGATTTTTTATAAGAAAGACATAGTTTTGTTACATAGTTATGGCTTCACCTTCTGGGACTACCAACCAAGAGACTCCTTTACCAAGCACGTCTTTTGTTTTCCCTCCATATGGGGATGTTGGTCCTTGTATCATGGCTGCATTAAACCTTCTTGGATTGACTATCATATTACCTGTTTTGTTATCATCCTATAATAGCGTGTTAGTACTGAAGTAGTCACTTTGACCAATTCTTCGTCTTGTTCTTCTATTTCAATAGAGAATCAACTAAATCCCACATAATTTTTCATGCTTCGTTCTGATTATTCTCGACAAGAGGGAATTTTTTTATGTTTCGATAGAACCCTTTCCAAGTAATGAGGTTATTTCCTTTGACTGGAGTAACCTAACAAAGTCTCGTCATCATTCGAGTTTTCCTTTCCAAATTGTCGTGAATGTTACTACTAGGCGGATTCTTCGCATTATTGTTGACGAAGGGGCTTCTCTTAGCATTCTATCCTCAACTTCTTGGAAAGCTTTAGGTTCTTATTAGCTTGTGCTAGCCATTGATCAGATACTGGATTTTAATCGAAGACCTATTGTACCTTTAGGGATCCTTCCTCATTTTCCTATTACATTGGGAGGGAAAATTGTTTGTATTGACGTTATGATGGTCCAAGGTCCTTTAGATTTCAATATTCTCCTTGGATGTGATTATGTTTATGCCATGAAATCCATAGTTTCCACACTTTTTATAGTTATGCATTTTCCCATGATGGGAGGATTGTGACCATTGATCAGATTTCCTTTATTACACCTGGCCATTGCATTACTCCTAGTAATCATTCTTCTCTAAATCTGCCTAATGTTCTTGTGATTCCTTCCCCTTTTTCTAGTTAGCTTCTTCCCATCATAGGTAAATTGGGGGCATGGATCTAGTCTATGGACATCATACTAGAGTTAAGCCACTAGCTTTTATGTAATGGGGGCAACCTACCAACCTATGGATATCATGTTGGGTAAGAGTAGGTCTATGAGCATGGTTCTTTTCCTGTGTCAAGATCATTAAAAAATGAAACAGATGTTTGTGAGCATAGTTATTTTTCTATGTCAAGCTCATTAAAAAATGAAACAGGTTTGTGAGCATAGTTCGTTTTCTCTGTGTCAAGCTCATTAAAAAATGAAACAGATGTCTGTGAGCATAGTTCCTTCTTTTCTGTGTCAATATTATTAAAAAATGAAACGGATGTCCTCAAGCATAGTTATTTTATGTTTCAAGCTTGTATAAAAATGAAACAGGTCCCCGCAAGAATAGTTTTTTTTTTGTTTCAAGCTTGTGTAAAAATGAAACAGGTCACCTTGAGCAGTGTTTATTCTTGGTTTCAAGATCGTTAAAAAATAGAACCGGCCTTGAGAAAAATTCCTTTTTTCGTGTCAAGCTTGTTAAAAAATGAAACAGATTCTTCCATCAGGTCAAGACTCAATATTTGAATCTTCATTCGATCTGCCTGTAAAGTGGATGAAACAAATCTTGGGGGGAATGTACCCTACCATCCTTTGTTGGATTTATATTACTTGAAAGTTATACTAGGGGGAAGTACCAACCAATGGACATCATGTTGTGAAATCACCCATCAATGGGAGTCATTTCAAGCAAGCCTTACCTTTTGGTTTCAAGATTGCATAAAAATGAAACCATGTTTCAAACATAGTTATTTTCTGTTTCAAGCCTGTGTAAAAATGAAACAGGTCATTTTGAGAATAGTTATTGTTCTGTGTCAAGCTCGTTAAAAATTGAATTATATACTTTGTGCATTATTTCAATCGATATTTGAGCTCGTTAAAAATAGTAAGATGCTACTGAGCTTACTTTTCATTTTTCGTGCTTTGGTTAAACTATGAAAAGTGGTTTGAGCCTTGTTTATTACTTTTTCATGCTTTGGATTCAAACATGAAAAGGTTAATAGAGTCCTCTTTAAGCTCTTTTTGGACTCTTAAAATTTGAAAAGATTGCTGAGTGAACTTGTCTTCTTCATGATCATAAAAGTACCTAAAGAGTTGTCTTCCCAGTGATAGTTTACCCCTTTTTTGGACCAAGGGGCACTAATTACGGAAAAGGTACACTCCAACCAATCATGACTGGAAGAGTTCTCTTGGGTATTATTTTATACTTTTTCAGGCCCTAGAGACTAAATCATATGAAAGAGGACCCCTTCAGAGTCTTATTTAGTTTTCTCAGACTCTCTAAATATGAACTACACCGAGTTTTCTTTCATTGGACTCATTAAATTAAGCATTGAAAGACGCTTTTTTGGGGATGAACCCATCCTTTCTCAGGTTCGTAAAACATATGATTTTGGACTTGTCCGAAGGATGAGCTATATTGAGTGTTTGTTACCCTCTTTGAAGTCATAATAATGAAAAGAGGCACTCATCAATTATGATGGGGAAATTAAGGGAAAGGGAAAACATTTTGCAATAATGGTAGTTGTTAGTCACCTTTGAACATGGCACTTATCTGCATCTCATCCAGCCAATTGGGTATTCATCTTTTCTCTGAGTCGATCAAATTTCATGATTCATGCCACTCCTTTGAGTCTTTCAAAGAAAACATTTTCCATTGTCACATTCTGTTTCACCTCATCAAGTCAATGCTGCAAAGTCTTCGGTTGTGTCGCCCGATGTTCAAAGGGAAGTCATGTTGAGATTTCACACCTGAAGTCAAATTTTATTTTTTTGTGTCAGTTACTTTTGATTCAGTCCTATGGTTACATCATACTCAAAATTCCAGAACTTTGTTCATAGTTTTGTGTCATCGATGTGAGATTCATCATGGCCCTCCTTCAACGGTACTATTCTTGTCAACATCAACTCATCATCCAGGAATTAGTCTTAGAAACAAAAATATAGTACCTTAAGGTCTATAGTGCTTAATGACAAATTCTCTCGCTCTCAACATCAGTTCACATCATTTATATTTGATCGAAATATTCAACTGAGTGTTCGACATCAAATCATCTATTCACACTCAGAAGATTGTACTAGGGTACCTTGGAAATCGTTGACATCAATGGTGATCGTCCTCGCACTTGTTAATGGTTCTCATCATTGACCGGTAATCAAGTGGTTTCTACCATGTTTGACTTCAAAACATTGTAATCACATGAATAGAATTGTACTTTGTGGAAAATGAGACGAAGAACCTAGGTATCTATTAAAGCACTCATACCTTTTTTCCCAGGTTGTGATGGAGTATATTGTATGAAGTCCTGGCATGGAGCAATAAGTGGTGCCACTACCTCTAGCCTTACTACAAGAAGCATTACCCCCTTAACACTGCATTTCTACTTCATTAAAGTAGTGATGCTCGATTTTTCAAGTAAAAAAGAGAAGTTTCGAGAGGCTTATCGAATCTTGCATATGTGGAGCCTCATCCCTATGGTTTAGGATCACCTGGAGCTTGACATCCTCCCTTTTTGGATCTAGTATCCACCTCACCCATGAGATCCTCAACCATCCTTATCCTCCCATGCCTTTAAATACTAGGTCATCCCCCATGGGTAGAAGGAGGAAGAATTGTGTTGCATACTGTTAACACCCAAAAATGGTTAACTAACTCATCTACCTCACTACATGGCTCATTTGTCTATTTGCCTACCATATTTCCCTGAAAGTCCCACTAAAAAGCCTCCAAAAGGCCTAAAATGCCTCCAAAAGACCATAAAACTATCTAAAAAGCCTCCAAAAGGCCTGAAATGCCTCCAAAAGGCCAAAAAACCCCTTTTTTCATCCAAAAATATCCAAAATTCCTCTAAAAATAGCAAAAATCCCTAAAAGGGAAGAAAAAATATAAAATAATGAGGAAAAGGAGGAAAAAACCCTAAACAAGCTGCCCTAAACCACATGGTTTCCAAAACCATGGGCAAGCACTCCACCACTAAAAAACTATAAATAAGTGGTAGAGACCCCTCATTTCACATCCACAATCATAAGCATCCTACCTCTGCCGAAATTATTCTCGAAACCCTAGCTTACCATCAAGCTATTTTCACGATTGAGAACCTTTTTGGCCCATTTTCCACCACCGGAGAAGGAAAAGAAGCAGCTTGGAGCTCGGAGCCACCGACATCGGATCAGCGCAACGGACTCCACCAACCTCCTCATTGGAGGTAATATTAATAAAAAAATTACCATTATATATTGCTTTACTATTTTTTGCTTTACGTTATTTACTTTTTACTGCTTTAGCTTAGTCTTTATTTCAGTTTATTTTTGTTTACATCATTGAACTGCTACTAAGGATTCCAGATTTCTTAGTAGGTGCTCATCAGCACAAGCTAGGGTGAAAACCCTAGCTACAATTTTGGCGACTCCACTGTCTTTTTTAAGTTATTTTTTCTGTACTGTACTTTCGGCTGTCATTTTCGGCCGCCGAAAACCGCGTTTTTTCTTTCCACAGCCGCGGCCCGACCGTGCATTTCAGGCCCTAACCCGCGACTAGCCCGCTGCTGTCAGCCTTGTTTCCCGCGTCCCGACCGCGTTTTTTCTGCCCACAGTCGCGATCC